>JAQIUQ010002980.1:27500-532500 GCA_030378365.1 Hybognathus amarus | reverse complement strand
AAGCATATCTCAGTAATGCAAATTCAATAACAGGCTTCATGCATCACAATATTTGGATACTTTGGTACAGAACTTCAGTAGAGTAGATGAAAGATGCCATCCAAGGCATATCATGCTCTTACTCAAAATAACCACATTTGGTGTATTGTGTCAACTGATGATCATGTTGCCTAATTAAGTGTTATGCCTGGTTCAGATTACACATTTTTAGCCCGATTTTGGCACGATCCGTTTGACGTAGGGTGTCGTGGGATTCGTAAACGACAACGGGCGTCGGGACGCAAGATTCGATCTTATCATCTCGTATAGTGTGTCATAGTGGGAGACAACCTATGTTGCGTCTGCGATGCTTCACGACATCACGACACAAAGACTAGCATGTTTAATTTTTTAATGGTCGTTCACGAAGGTTCCGTCACATGTATGAGGTTGACCAATAGGAGCACTTCTTTTCTGTACACAACTTTAAAAAATGGCGAAACGAAAGAGAGACTATGGTTACATAGTCGTTACATTAAAACTAAAAGTAAAAATATATAAGAAAACAATAGTTTACCTCAAGTTCTCTTTGGATGATTGACAGCCCATACGGTCCTCTTCGAGCAGGGTTCTCAAGTCTCGAGACACACACAATTCAACCAGTCCACACGCTCACACGCCACACCGTGTATTTCTCACGCTGAAAAGGCAATGCCAAGACAATCCAGGAACGTGTCCATTGTCGGGTTTTCTTTCTTCTTTTTTTACATTTTTCTGAACACAGGACAGCCAATACAACACTCACCGCTTCATCCATTGTTTGTTTACGTTCGTTTCCTGAAGTCACTCGCTAGTTTTGCTTTCTCAATGACATCACGCGCCATTAAAGACGGCATGCGATGACTGGTCAGGAAGCAACGTGTAGTCTGACATTGTGAATTGTCAACGACACGACACAATTTTAGTATTCAAAATCGCGTAATCTGACACAGTGACTATCGTAAAAGACAAAAAAATGTGTAATCTGTACAAGGCATTAGGCATTTGAGGGATGCAGCACTAAATTTCAAATGAAATTCTGTCAGAGGAGGACTTTTCTTTATCCATCAGTTGTTAAAGGGAACCTATTATACTGTTTTTGGGTTTACTAGAATGTATATTCATGCTTGAATGTTTAAAAAAACATCTTGTTTTCACACACATTTTACATCATTGCAGCACCTCTCTTCCCTGTCTGTCAGTAACGCTCTGTTTCGTTATGGTCACTATGAAGCCCCTCCTTCTGAAAAGCACAATGAGCTCTGATTGGTCATTTGGACCGGTGTGTTGTGATTGGTCAACCGTTTGAGCACGTTTCGGAAATGTCACGTCCCTTACCATAACTGAGTTTTGACCTACTACTGAAGCAACTTGGCCTCACCTTTTTTTTTTTTTTCTTTTTTTTGTGAATCCCTTTGAGAGGGAATTATTTAAATAAGGAATAATGTGAAGAAAACTCAAGACTACAATTGACCCTTCGCTGAAGCCCCGCCCTCCCTAGTTACTGTTGCTACACCTGTCAAGCTTTCGTGGCTGGCACATCTATTACAGTGTACATGCACCGGTGTCAGACATTTCCAATCAGATAATAAGTAATTATGGCAAACATGTGAAATATCTGAGAGAGCAAGACAAAAGGGACTGCAGTATTCCATTCGAGGGATATATCCACAACATAATATGCAACCGATTAGAGAATAATTTCTTAAAAATTGAAGCTAAAGCCTATAGTCCCAGTGCAAGCAGCAGCGCCTCATATGCTGACCATTCAAATGGGAAACACAAAAATTGAGAAACAGCTATGTTCGTGCACAGCAGGGTAAGTGAAATGTGAAAATAATCCTAATAATTATAAATCAAACAGCTTATCCATAAATCTTGTGGAATAACACTAACACCGGGAAGAGCCGCGATCGGATTGGGTTAAAGTTACTTAGGGGTAGAAGTAGGCCGTCGATTAACAAAATGCTGAAATATATATAAGCATGTCAGTGAGTAAGTGAGCCTCCGCCTTGTCTTTAATCGTCTTATTTTACGTTAAAATATATGCATTATGTCAATATTTCCAAGCAATAGGTGTTTTTGTTAATCCTGTCGACATTTAGTTGTGAATGAGTCTCCCACACTGCTTGATCACGCCCATCATTTCTCCCCTCGGCTTTTAGATAATCGGGAAGGAAAAAAAATCCACTTCCCCGTCCAAACGTTTAGGATACCAGGTATCAGATTTGCACAATTCATACGCACAATGCTTCGGCATGTTTCCCTCGCTCGAGAGCTTGCCAGACATCCTGCGCCTAGTTACGGTTGCTAAGACATGATTGGCCAGTGGCAGTTTTCGGGCGTGGCTTAGCGAAGGGTCAATTAAAGAATTTCACGGAGTTCAGAAACAGCGCTCAATGTTATAGAGAATAACTCTCTCTGAAGTGGACATGTACATTTGCACACCTTTCACATTCAAACAGCAACATTAGTTGTAAATGTAGAAAAAAAGTATAATAGGAACACTTTAACTGACGCACTGCACTGAACCACAGAAAGTAATTGTCACAAGATGTCTGAAAAAAAATAATGCTAAAGCTCAAGCCATACTTGCAGACTTGTTCCCTGTCATTTTAGATCTTGGGGAAAGTATTGCAATAGAGAGCGACAATGGTAAGAACACTCTCTGTACATGGATTGGAGATCTTTCAGGACAGTAAAAGAGCAGAGAAAGAGCTGACATTTTTGGATTAATGTCTAACCTGCTTTAAACAGGTTATTTTAAACATGCATGAGCCCACGTCAGATTGAATCAGCTTCAATTTGGGTCAAAAGTTTTGGTTCGGCCCAGATTCATTTCTAAGATTCATTACAAGAGATCCAGAATTGCCATATGCATTAGGCATTTTAATTTGAACAGATGTAATAGGTTGATAAACATGATAATTTTGCCGGAGAGAAAATTACCAGATTAGCAAGAGCATGAAGTCTTGCGAGAAGATGATGGAGTCGTCAGTTTCAGACGATTAAAATTTAATTACACTCAGTTAGCAATGCAGATGTCTTTAAGATGTGACCTCACCTGCAGCGCTGGAGACCGTGGGCCAGTTCTGGACCAGCATGCCTTGTGCTCCCTGCATCACAGCTGAAGCCTCCTCCATATGCACAGAGCTAAAAACAAAACCAGTTGACATGTTATTAGTTTTATAATTTCAAACATTCAGTAACTCTTTGGACTGCTATTAAAAAAAAAACAACAAAAAACAAAGACAATGCTCAGTAACAATGTAAAATGTATTTCAATATAAAATCACAGCTTCGCTTTTGGGCTGTGAGAGTAAATGAGATGTGCAACAGGAACAGATGTGTTAGCGTGTATTTTTCTGAGCTTTGGTCTGAAGGTGCATGTGATGGTGAAAGTGCATGTGACAGTGTGTGCTAGACTATCTGTGATCTAATGTGTCAGTGCGTGAGGTGGTGTGTGTGTGTGTGAGCTGTCTTGGTGGTTGTCATGATGCTTTAGCTACTTCAGATGTGTAGACTGGAAAACACATAGACAGAGTGTCTACACAGAAATACACAATCATTGGTTTCTCAGTACAAGGCGTAAGCCTAGTCCAAGACCAAAATGCATGTTTGAGCTGTTTTAACTAAAAGAAACTTGCACTGGCATATCTTAAAATGCAGTTATAGTGTTCAGCATCACATGATCCTTCAGATCAATCATATTAATATCATGATTTGATGAAAAGTTCTTATTAATATCATTGTTGAAAACAGTTGTGCTGCTTAATATTTCTGTGAAAATATGATAAATGTTACGGTCACATTTAAACAATTTAATGCATATTGCTGAATACCACAATCTTTTTTATACAATATTTTGATTTGGAAAATTTAGGATATACAGAACAGGCATATTTTTCATTTTTGTTTTTAATTTAGTGATTATGCTTAAAATGTGACAAAATCTGTCAAATGTCAAAATAAGCATGTATTAAATAAACATTAGTCTTAATATATTATGAAGTGTTGTTACAAAATAAATGTATCTTGTTTCAAGAAACTGACAAATAGGACAAATATAAATGAAATGTATTTTTTTGCAGGTCAGAAAGGATAAAGAAATACTGGAGAAATGTATAAAGAAAGATGATATAAAGGGAAAGTGTTCATCAGAACAAGAAAAAGCGAATTGCAAAGAAAATGTATTACATTTTCAACATTTCCCTACTCTCACAAGGGCCCATTTCATAATCTGATTTCCCCTAATACATTGTTTGGTTTCTTTACCATCTTTATCTTCCCTCCATTCCTCTCTTCATTTCTCATTCTCGATCTGTCAGCAGGCCATGCATAACATAAGCCTGGGAACTTGTGGTAGACAGCCGAAGATGTACTATGTACTTAAAATTTCAACAAATACAGCAATGCACCCTAGAGCTGCGAGTATGCATTGCATTAAAGAGACTTTTCATTACCTATATACACTTTTCGGCGATGGCCTTTTGCTTTTAGCACGGCTCTGTGTGTTTGTCACCATGGCAACCAGGATCAGACAAGCACCCACATAAAGAGCAGATCTGTGAATTATGCCAGCACTCCTATCCATTATGAATGTACAGACATGAGGAGCAGAAAGGAAGTGGGTATAGCAGGGCATCTGCAATGCAGCACAGGGTGTGCCCAGGCGCTAAAGCTTCCATAACTCTGATCCAGTGTGTGTGTGTTAGCATGATGGATCTGTCTAATTCCCTTAAAGCTGAAATGCACCCTGTGCCTTGAGGCAGAGTGAATCAGTAACTTTTCTAGCCTAAGGAGAGGCTTTTCAATTGAGGGGTGTGTATTTAAAGCCACTGGAGCTGTTCGGAATAAGTCGAAACGAAGAGAAAGCATGACAGAGATTTCCAATTCTGGAATTAACCATCGTAATTCTCAGCTAACTCAGGGTCAAAGGGAAGTTATGAATAAATAATGTAAATCTACTATTTAATAATAATAATGTGACATTTACAGACACCTTTGAAGATCCTCTACTGATCTTAAGCTACAAGTAATGGTTTAAATTGAAATAGATATGTAGCCTATATTGCATATCTTTAATTACATATTGATTAAATGTTTGGGTTGTGTTTAATATTTTTGATATTACTTTCAAGATTGTATTTATTTGACTAAAATACTGTAAAGACAGTATCATTGTGAAATAATATTACAATTTTAAAATAACAGTTTTATATTTTAAATTTATTTAATTTTCTGTGATGGCAAAGCTGATTTTTTAGCATCATTACTCCAGTCTATATTGTCACATGATCATTTGGAAATCATTCTAGTATGCTGATCTGCAGCTCAAGAAACATTTCTTTCTTATTATCAATGCTGAAAACATTTTGGAATTATTGTGATTTTTTTTAAAAAAAAAATCAGAATTATTTGAATAGAAACAGCAGTCATTTGGAATTTGGACTTTTTGAATTCAAATTTTTGTAACAATGTAAATGTAATGTTTACAAGTTACTTTTAAACAATATTTTAATGCATCCTCACTGAATAAAAGTATTAATCCCTTTTAAAAAGTACATATGTTTTATCTAATCGAAAAAAATGTGGCAACAGATTACAAGCAATATTGTTAATTCAACAAATTAGAATTGAGTAATAATTAATCAAATTAATTCTTTAAAAGCTAACCATTTAAAATGAGTAAAACTTACAACAACCAAAAAAACATAAATTGAAGTCACCATTATGGTGATCAGTGTTTGTTTTAGGTTTGTTTTAAAATTACGGTTTTCTTCAGTGATTCTGCTTGTAAACATCAGGTGTCTTCAATGTTGGCAATATAACATAAATATTTCTTGATTAATCTTTGACGTCTGTCTGTTAGTGAGATATTTTTGTTACATTTTTGGTGTAAACTTCACTCATTTTCAAATCTTTAACTTTTAAGGAATTAATTAGATTAATTATTACTTAATTCTAATTTGTTAAATTTAATAAATTTTTATAGTGTACCTTCCATCTAATGCTTACTTTATCTTTAAAAACATTAATTTAATAATACTGAATGCACTTATAATAATCTTTAGCAAATCTCAAATTGAATATTCCCTTTTCCATTCTGTAAATTATAACGTTGTGATACCTTCCCAAATTATGCATAAAAATATTGATTTTAATTATTAGTGCTTCATTAATAATTTATTTAGACAAAACTCGTAAGGGATTTGAATATCTACTTTTTTTCAGTAATCTACCATAACATAATAATGGCTTATCTGCCAGAATTTTTACATTGGTGTATGTCTAAATGTAATTTATTAGTATTTAATGTACAATATTTATATGGAGCTCAAAGTGGCTCACACAGTGTCTACACCGGACTGCGACAGGCAACTAGAAATTGTCCATCCATCCATTTTTCTTTTTATCCAAAATAGTGTGAATGCTAGTAATTCAGGAATAGATTGGAGCAACAGTTTACCATTGTGAATTTGTTGTCATGTTGTGCTGCACTGCATCCAGTGTAGACAGCATCACTGATTATAATGGGTTTGCTTTTGTCAGCCCTTGTGTATAATGTCTCCTGTGCCCCTTTTTTCACCAGCCTTCAGTCACAGACAAGCACATAAACCACACACAGACTAAACCATCCCTGGAGATGAGCCCACAGGGTAGCACAACATTATCACATAAAACAGACAGCCCTTCACCCTTCGGAAACTGTATATGTGTTCTGATAGGGGAGGGAGCCTGGTTGTCTCTAGATATAAGTGTGTGCGGGTATGTGTGAAGAGTTAGGGGAGAGAATAAATATTTAGCATTTGAGAGATGACTCATTTTGTCAGTATTTGTGCATTAAAATGCTCCCCCTGAGATTTGAATTGCCTGCTTATCGGGCGTGGGTAAGCTCACACAATCAGCTCATCTGCTAGCTTGTCCTTTATGCTTGGTTGTGAAGGACTGTGCATCTGCTGTGGAGAATGCTGATGACCTACATACTCAAGATCAGACTGCAGAGCCACTATGCCAGGGAAAGGCCCTTAGCAAACGCTTCAAAGCTTGTGTTTGTGTGTGATGAAGGCAGACAGAGCACAGTTGGTCCACTGAGGAAGAGGCAAGAGGTCAGGAAGAAGTCAGAGAGCTCCTGGTGGTCATGATTCTGGTGGCTCTTTATAGCCATCAGCAAACATCAGCACTGACAATCTTTTTTGTGTTTTACTAATATGCTCCCTGTCCTCTGTAATTCTTCATTTCATCTTCCTTTGTTAAACTCTACAGCTAACTTAAATGGACACAACCTATGCTTATGCACTAATAACTTTGTTACAGCTTTGTTTTTTTTTTTTCAGCTTATAATATAAACTGACGTAAAAATTTTAATTAAAAAAATACAAATAAAAGCTAATTTAAAATGTAAATAAATACAATAATATTATTTAAAGAATATTAAAACAACACGGATTACCATTAGTCATTACGAGTATTACAAGTGAACATCAATCAATTAACAATATAGCATATTTATCAATTTGGTTACAATTTATTTTAAGGTGACATATGTTGTAACCTTAGTAATATTAATTAACTACATGTACATACTATAGAGTTATGGTTAGGGTTTGGTTTAGGGTTAATTACTTGTAATTATGGATATTTTATTTATTACTATATTACATGTAGTAATGTGTTACTAAATTGTTACCATAAATTAAAAAAAAAAATTAAACATTAATGTAAATTTCTGTTATGAATCTAAACTTGCTGTAAAGTATTATTCATGTTTTTCTGAAAGAGTTAAATTATTCTTGAGGTTTAATGAAAAATTCAACATTTTTTTTGTTGTTGTTTTTGTTTTTTGTATTATGTATAATATATTGAGAATGTTTTATAGCTTCTGCTCTGTCTTCAATTAGATTAAGTTCAAACAAGATGGTTTCCTGCATAATGACATTAAGGGTCAGAATTTGATTATTGTGGGTCAGGAAATGAGGAAATTAGAATTGGACATGTTTCACGGTGCTTTTACACTTTACTCAGCTACCAAACCTTGGTCTAATGGTCTTTTCTCATAAATTGTGAAAATAGTTAGTGCTATATAGTGAAGATATAAAACCTAACATTTAATTATTATTTAGCTACAGAAAATGAGGAGCATTCCCTATCGGTATAGAGTAGGACTGTAACTCGTTCAGGACATTATTAACAGCAAAAGTGCTTACCTCTGCACTCCTGCCCTCAGTGACGCAGAGTAACGCCAGTCAGCATTTGGCCCTTTGGGCTGAAAGTGAGAGATAGATGAAAGAGAAATAGAGGGAAAGAAGGGGTGGAAGGACAGAAAAGGGTTAGATACATTCTCATCAATAAATAATGGTGCTCTGTGTGTGTGTTTTTGTCTTGCATTTTAATATGAACCACAGCTAAAGGAGACCAGGACTAGAGAGACGATTACTGGCTGCACGCCATGGCCCATGACTCACTTGTATAATCTTGTGAATGTGGAGAGAGTGCTTCATAATAAAGCATATGAAGGACACTTAACATTTACCAAATAACACAACCCATATGGAGATGCACAAGATATATTAGTGATTTTTTAACTTATCGATATATGCCGATATTGGATAATTCATTGATCATTTTTGCATTTAGACTAGAGAGTCTTTGCCATCATCCAGAGCTCATTCAAAATTAATATTTAATCATTTAGTTACACTATTAAATTTAATCTTGAATCTATTGTTTGTTTACAAAATATTATAGAATTACAAATATTCGGCCATAACACTAAAATATACACATATTTGCCAATTTTTCCATTTAGACAGTTTTGCCATCATCTAGAGCTCATTCAAATTTATATTTAATCATTTAATAACACTGTTAAATGTAATCTTGAATGAATAACTGTCTTTCGTACCCCCGATTGTTACTGACTAAATTCACTTTACAGCTTTAAAATCTATTGATTTTTTTTATTTTTTTTTATTTTACAAACTAATATAGAATTTGAATATCGGGCATAACACTAAAAAACGTATTTGACATCAGCCAAAATTTTACAATCGTGCATCCCTAGCCATTACCACACATTTTTAAAGAGGCTAACCCCAAACTTCTGCTCAAAGCCAAGTTCCTCTTTTTTTTCTTCTTCTCCCAACATCCACATTCCCCATGGTGCATGAATGATATCATCCTGGAATACCAGCTGACCCCATGTAACATGATACTAGAGCATTTCCTCCCCTCAACTAGGGCAACTCAATCTGAACACTGGTCACACAATGGCCATACAAAGCCTCAAAAACAGCCATCTGTTTTTCCAGCAATCCACAGTAAATGAATGAATTGGTCTTACACAGAGGGAGAGCACAAGCACGTAGTTGCCATTTATATTTGCCCTAGTAAAATCCTGGAAAAAAAACCCTGGGATGTAGAATACGCGATGGGATGAGGCATTAAGAGATTGGCCCAGATAATTTAAGTAAATAACATTCTTTAATCAGGTGAATTCATAGGGGAGAGAGAGCGTGCAAAGAGACTCTCACAATGTAATTTGCAGGGCTTGAGAATCAAAAGCTGGAGGTTAATTTCATAGCCTGCTCCTTATCTCGGACAGACGGCCTCTGCTCCTAAATCCTCTGCAGTGTCAAACGAGCTGCAGTGTCTCTCACCAACACATAAAAGAGAGGATAAGAGCATCACTATGTAAACTCTAGCTACTCTTGTGCTGCAGACATTTGTAGACTATTTTTTCCCCCTTACATCCTTTTTTAAACCATCTGCAACATCCCCTCCCGTGCAGAGATCAAGGCCACACAGCCTTTGGATCATGTTCTGGCTAATTAAAACACATTTCATGAATCCATGGCTGACAGAGTGAACATGCATTCACGCCAATTACACTGACAAAAACACATCAATTGGATATCCATGACAGCAAATGCATTGCACAGGCATACAACACAGTTTATCTGCATAAACTGTAAGGGTTTTTATGTTTGGTTTGTAAAATTGTAAAAAGTCCCTTATTTAAATCACTGTAATTTAGTTTACACAAACTAATGTTCAAATTCGAACACAAACTTGGAATAAAGACACAGTGACATGACCTGGTGTGGCAATGGGAGGAAGGGGATAATCCTGAAAATGTGATGACATCATCAAGCATGGGAGCGAATGCCTGAATCATCATAAATGCAGTGTGCTACTCTAGAAAGTCTTGAGGTTTTGACAGGGTGAAGCAAAGCACTGTAAAGCAGCACCTAGATAACCACGCAGTACAACAGGAGATGACAAGGTCAAAAGCTTCTGACACATGGACGCAGAGTTCCTGGTTGGACTAAATTGCTTTTTACACGAAAACATATTAGACATACTGGAAAGCAGAGTTGGGGTATACTGAGTTAACGTTTAGTTCCCTGCATGATTATATTTTATTTGTTTCTGTCATCATAATTTTACCCAAACTTATGACAACTACAGCTGCTTGTTTTTTTTTCAGGCTACTTTTCATTTATTTATTACAGAAATATACTTTGTGATAGGACACACCTGTATTGCTGCATCTGGCATGCTAAGCCTGCGAACAAATCCGCTCCCTCCTGTAAAAAAGCGCTCGGAGCCCCAGGTGCCACTGATGGGTCGGCCTGTGTTGTAGAACATGAAGGTGTCACTGCCCGACGTGGCAGTCAGACAGGTCTTGTAGCAATAGGTCTTGGTCAGAGACCCATTACCCCGGACCTCAATATAATGAGGCTCAACCTCGAGGTCTCTTCGGAGCACCACATTGTTATTGGGTTGAGCACCACCACCACCGCCACCACCGCCGCCTCCTCCACCGCCCCCTCCCGAGCCACCTTCTGCTTGGGCCTTCTGGGACACGCAGCATGGCGAACAGGATCCTGGCTGGGTGCAGTACGCATGGCAGCGCACGATGGCCAGCACAACAACAGTCACCAAAAAAACAAAGGTGGTGGCGCTCAAGGCCACAATGAGGTACAGTGTCACTTTAGAAAACAAGAGAGCACTGTGAGGGCGGATGATTCGTTTGGGGTCAGGCATGACTTTGGGCGGCACCTCCATGACAGCAATGTTAATCGTAGCGGTGGATGATAGAGGTGGTTCGCCATGGTCCCTTACTAGTACGGTTAGACCAAAAGAGGTGGAGTTGTCTTCAAGGACGCGCGCTCGTCTGTACGAATTTCTCCTGTGTGTTCATGCACTTTAAATAGATCCAGATCGCTGGCCTGGTCCAGCAGATAGATGACCCACGCGTTCTGTCCTGCATCAGCATCATAGGCCACCACTTTTGAGATCAGTGTACCTGGCTCTGCGTTTTGCAGCACCGTCTCTGTCTGAGCGCGTCCGTTGGCTGGTGGATTCACAATCTCAGGCGGGTGGTCGTTTTGATCCATTATGTAGATGTAGACAGTGGCTACACGACTGAGTGGTGGGATCCCACCATCCTGAGCTTTAACCTGGAAGTGAAACTCCCGTAATGACTCATAGTCAAAGGAGCGAGAGCATAGGCAACACCAGTGTCCGCTTTAACTGACACATAGGAGGTGACCAGGATCCCGTGATTGTTGTCGTTTAGGACCGTGTAGGTGATGCGAGCATTTTCATTGACATCCGAGTCCTGAGCCTTGATGGTGCAGAGCGAGGCTCCGGGAGCATTATTCTCCATGACATACACAGTGTAGGAGGTCTGGTCAAAGCGTGGAGGGTTGTCGCTCACATCAGCGACATCCACCTGAATGGTCTTCTTAGATGAAAGTGGAGGGTTGCCGCCATCTGTAGCGCTGAGGGTGACATTATAGGCTGCTGTGTTCTCACGGTCAAGAAAGGCTGAAGTTACCAAGGTATAGTAATTTCTAAATGACTTGATTTTGAAAGGAAGACCAGATGGAATTTCAAGGGTGACCTGTTTGTTAGGGCCAGAGTCCCGGTCCGTCACGCTGATCAGGGCCACCACGGTGTTCTGCACGGGCATCTTCACGCACTGGACTGGACAAAGATGAGAGCACAATCTCTGGAACATTGTCATTGACATCCACAACCTCCACTACCACTTTGCAATGGGCTGCCACTGGAAGCTGGGCCTTTGTCCATGGCCTGGATGTACATTTCATACGAATTTGTGTCCTCGTAGTCCACGTTGCTCTTTACTACTGATTTCTCCAGTGTTGGTGTCCATGCTGAACATCTGCCTGACCCTATCTGGGGTGTAACTGCTGAATGAATAAAACACCTCCCCATTTGTTCCCTCATCTTGGTCTGTGGCATTCAGTTTGATAACCAAAGTGTCTTTGGGCGAATTCTCAAGCAATTTGACTTTATATACTGAGCTGTCAAAAACGGGATTGTTGTCATTCGAATCTAAGACGCGAACGCTTAATTTTTGCGGTACCTGTTCGTGCTGGTGTGCCACCGTCGGTCGCTGTCAGGATTAACTGATGGTAAGGTGAGAGCTCGCGATCCAAGGGCTTTTTGAGAACGAGCTCGATGTGCTTAGTATTCAATGAAGGCTTGTTAGAATCGAGAGCAAAATGCTCGTTTGGGCTGAGCCGGTACAATCGAACCGAATTGGTTCCAATGTCCGGATCTTGCGCGTGTTCGATCGGAAAACGAGAGCCCGGCAAAGCCGATTCGGTGATTTCCAATTGATACTCGTCTCTGGGGAACTGCGCGTATTATCATTCACGTCTGTAATCTCCAACTCGACATTATGGTCTTCAGATGGGTTTTCAAGAAGAACCTCGAAATTCAAAACACACGCGGTGCTCGAGTCACACAATGTCTCTCTGTCAATTCTCTCGTTTACCAATAATTTTCCATTCTTATGGTCCACGTACCTTCTGCCGCTGTCAGAGGTTACCTTAATCTTTCGGGTGGAGAGCTTTCGAATATCCAAACCCAAATCCTGTGCGATATCACCTACAATCGTCCCACTATCCGATTCCTCTGGCACGGAATATCGTATTTGTCCGAGAGCAAGGCCACAAAATAATAAAAATAGCAAAAAAGAAAGAGGCACTTTTTTGTCTTGGCAATCACATATCCCTGCAACAGCCATCGCAAGATCATAGGATCCGCAGACGGATTAAAACAGCACTCCGCCTTGTCAGTTTGCAATATCTTGCCTCCCACTTCAGCATTAAAGGTTTTTCATTTATGTGCACAATGGCCTAATTGTCAATTCCATTCTAGAAGCGCACGGAGACTTCTCAGATGCGTCCATGTTTCCTTTGTCCGCGCTTATCCTTTTTTTCCCTCTGCGCGCCGCTGACGGGTGTGTTCCTTGCCACTGGTGCTGCATATTTCGCCGTGCGCGCTCACTCTCTCTCTCTCTCTCCCTCCGCTTCAAGCACCCCTCCCATTCTACTCCTTTTCCTCCTCTTCCTCATGGCTCATTTCGATGGTGTTGGTGCGGCACACCGGGGGAGGGGCTGCCTACTCAAATATATTCTGATATTCGAGACCTTGTAAGAAATAATAGCTTGATGGAAGCCGCCACAAAGCAAAATATAGGCTAGCCTATGCATTGCCATCAAATTAGCCTATCAGGTTTATGGCAATTTGAAGAAAAGAAGCTACACATTGGCTACTTGGGAAATATTAATATCGTTTCCTTAACTAGGACAGTTCACTGTAAGGCAGTCGGATGAGGAAAAACACTCAAAATGAAATGCGTTCGAAGTGGTTTTCTGTAAGAGATTGGATTGGATTCTACTGCAAGTTCTTCTTATTATGTGGCCGTGATAGGCTACTTTCCCTACACTGTAATTAGTACAATTTATAATAAATAAAAAGGGGGAAATGGTGTGTTCAGAATCTTAAGCAGCAGTAAAAAAAAACCCCTAAAAAACCCCTAAAATAAAAAGCACCTAGCCGTATACGAAATAAAATTATATTTAAATTATAAATTATATAACAATTATATTTTTAAAAGTTTTTTTTTACACGGTAATAATGGGTAAATCTATCATAAATGTATTTGTTAAATATTGCAAAAAAGTATCAGTTAGCCCACTGTATCGAGGTGGTGGTAATCAAAGTTGGCATTTTTACAATATCTAACAGTAAAAATAAATATTAAAAATAAATGTGCCCTACTTTTACCGTGTAAATAATCCGTAGGTTTCTGTCAAATAAAGAGCCTGCACAATCTCGCGCACTGTCATGACAGGCTGCGACTTCTCAAACATTATCATCGTTGTCAGCGCTCCCAAAGAACGGCAAACTAAATCATTATAAACAAGCGGCTCAACTGTTTCACAAAAATGTTGCAAATGTTTTGGGAAAATACAAAATAGCTTCATTCTATATTGATCACACAACTTATATCCACCATAAAAAGCTATAATTATCATTGCCTCAGAATGCGTTTTTTTTTCTTTCCGCTTCCCTTTCCCCGTCTGTGGCTTTGACTTCAGACAGACCAGGTCATTCGGGCGTGCGCGCCTGGGGCGCGATCTCTGTGCATCCGTCAAAATGCGCCACAGTGAGGGAGCGTGTCACTCTGAAACCGATGACATAAACTAAGCCAGGGCAGACTGTCAGCGTAAACCCGTCGCATTATGGGTCGGCTCATGTCATCACCAAAAAAGGCAATAGAAAACAATCTTCAAATGAGAACTTGTTTAGTTTTGAAATAAAAATACTAATCAAAATACTTTTATTTGTATCAGATTATAGTTGTTATAACGTTAGATATTTTGTGTAATATATTTAAAGAATAAAATGGTCCATTCATATGTCAAATGTCAAATGGGAGGGGTCATTCAAAGGTCACAACAAGTATAAAGGGTTCGTTCACCCAAAAATTTAAATGTTGTCATTAATGACTCACCCTCATGTCGTCCCAAGCTGTAAGACATCAGTTCATCTTCGGAACACAGTTTAAGATGTTTTAGATTAAGAATGCGTTGGAGTTTTCTGCCACGTTCAGTGTAAGACTCTGCTGACGTGTAATCTGGTGCACCCGAGCTTCGTTTACAGTAAACAAAACAATCTTCGTAAACATGTCTAAGGGTTTCGAACACAGAGGAAGACTTGCATTTATTTGCCCAGCCATATTTATTTGAACCCAAATACATGGACGCACCAGAACACGTCAGCAGCGTCTTACGTCACCAGCGTCACTGAACGTGGCTCTGACAACAGAACCAGAAGACAATACAATGCTCAATAAAGTCATAGTTTTTGTTATTTTTGGACCAAAATGTATTTTCGATGCTTCAAAACATTCTCACTAACCCACTGATGACACATGGACTACTTTGATGATGTCTGTATTTCTTTTCTGGACAAAGACAGTATAACGTATACATTTAAAATCGAAGGGACAGAAAGGTTTCGGACTAAAGCTAAAATATCTTAAACTATCTTAAACTGAGGTCTTGTAGGCTTGAGATGACAAGCGTGCAAGTCAATAATGACATTTTTTTTATTTTTGGGTGAACTAGCCCTTTAACTCTATCCTACTTTTTTTTCAGTATGGGGTCACTGGAACACAGAACAGCAGGTGGTAATGACATATCTTTATTTGTTCTCTGCCAGTATTAAATGAAACAAAAGGATCAACTATATGTGTATGTGAAACACTAGGCAGTGTTTATGCTTTGTTTTCATAATGTAATTGTTTTGATCTTTTTGGAAAGTACTGTGAGTGATACCGCATGTTTGGCAGCACAAAACGCTCTGTAAGCCACTGGGTCAGATACCCACATGTTTACTTTTGTTCTGACTTTCAGATATCTACAATCTAGATTTAGTTTCTGAACTCACCTGCTGTCTCTCCTGAACACACAATGAACATGGTGAAAGCAGTTTAATAATATATAAAAAAAATAATTATTTTAATGATGTAATTGATTGCTTTGGTCAATGTTCTTCTAGATCTATTAAGGTCTCTTCAGCAAACCTACTGGCCTCATCCTGCATGCATGTACTTTCACTGTCAGTGTGCAATAACAAGACTATCTTGACATTTGCAGAAGTGAGTAGTAGCCTAGAGGAACTGAGTGTGTTAAGTTGTGAATGATAGAGAAAATGGGATGAGTATAATACGGCCAATTGACATCCCCAAAAACAAGGCTCCTATATTTAAGAATAACAGTACATTTTTTCAAACATTGCTACACTAAGTGTTGTATATTTGTGATAGGCTACTCACGCTAGAGAGCATCAGACTAATTGCTAATTAAGACTAATTAAGATGTGGAAACCTAAGAAAACAGGATGATTTTTTTAGTAAAATATAGAGGCAAATCTCTTTATCCTCAAGTAAACCTAAAGGATTATTAGGAACACCTGTGTAATTTCTTGTTAATGCAATTATCTAATCAACCAATCACATGGCAGTTGCTTCGAATGCATTTCAGGGGTAGTCCTGGTCAAGACAATCTCCTGAACTCCAAACTGAATGTCAGAATGGGAAAGTAAGGTGATTTAGAAATTGAGCGTTGTATGGTTGTTGGTGCCAGATGGGCCGGTCTGAGTATTTCACAATCTGCTCAGTTTGATTTTCAAGCACAACCATTTCTAGGGTTTACAAAGAATGGTGTGAAAAGGGAAAAAAAAACATCCACTCCTGCAGCAGTCCTCCAAATGCCTTGTTAATGCTTGAAGTCAGAGGAGAATGAGCCAAACTGATTCAGGCTGATAGAAGAGCAACTTTGACTGAAATAACCACAACCGAGGTATGCAGAAAAGCTCACCAAAATTGGACAGTTGAAGACTGGAAAAATGTTGCCTGGTCTGATGAGTCTCAATTTCTGTCGAGACATTCAGATGGTACAGTCAGAATTTAGATAAAATGAGAATAAATGAGAACATGGATCCATAATGCCTTGTTACCACTGTGCAGGCTGGTGGTGGTGGTGTAATGGTGTGGGGATGTTTTCTTGGCACACTGTAGGCCCCTTATTGCCAATTGGGCATTGTTTAAATGCCACAGCCTACCTGAACATTGTTTCTGACCGTGTCCATCCCTTTATGGCCACCATGTACCAATCCTCTGATGGCTACTTTCAGTGGGATAATGCACCATGTCACAAAGCTCTGAATCATTCAAATTGGTTTCTTGAACATGACAATGAGTTCACTGTACTAAAATGGCCCCCACAGTCACCAGATCTCAACCCAATAGAGCATATTTGGGCTTGTGGATGTGCATCCCACAAATCTCTATCAACTGCAAGATGCTATCCTATCAATATGGGCCAACATTTCTAAAGAATGCTTTCAGCACCTTGTTGAAATCAATGTCATGTAGAATTTAGGCAGTTCTGAATGCAAAAGGGGGTCAAACAGTTCCTAATAATCCTTTAGATGAGTGTATAAATAAATATAAAAAGCTACACTGTTGTCATTTGTGGTTACAAAGACAAGCTAAACAGTTGAAAATTGAAAGATATTACAGAGTGTTGAGCTTTGACCTTTGGCCTTTGGCATGGCAGAGACCCATTTACAAGTGGTACTCCTCCTCCCCTGACCCTACTTACATAAGTGTGCCATATTTTAAAAGAGATGCACCCATCTGAGAGACACCGCACAGACAGCCTGCACCAACAGTGCCCTCAGCAAGGGCATCCAGAGTCACACCACTCACCGCAGTGTGCACTCAAAAAACCTCTCCATCTCTCTTTCCCACTCTCTTTGCGTGCATGTCGTCTTATCTAATTCTTTCTATCTAGTCTGCCAGTTTTGGCCTATATTTGGAGTTGATGATGTAGGTCATAGAACCGAATAGTACATTTAGAGCTGTATATGTCTCCGCACTACTGAATATATAGCTATGAAACTCCCAGAATGGACAACATAGTCTCAAGTTACACAGGCCCAGAGTTTGTTGGTCTATATATTGCTATTTTACTAAAAAAGTAGTAACACATTAAACATTAACAGTAAAAGTAACACATAAAACATTAAGGTTATTGTTCAGAGAACATACAAAACATGTAAATGCAAAAAAATGTACTATTATGAAACATATTTTATAATTTAAAATAAGTATTTAAAATTTTTATCTATTTTAAAATGTAATTTAATGCAAAGCTGAATTTTCAGGATCATAACTTCAGTCTTCAGTGTCACATGATCATTATATGAATCATTCTAATATGATGATTAGCTGCTCAAGAAATATTTCTTCTTATTATAAAGGAGGTTTTATGCATGTTTATGACAATTGTCATTAAGTGTCATTCACTCAATTATGACATTTTAATGGAAATATGACATTTTTGAGATGTCTTTGTTGTGACAATTTGACAAACTAATACATCATAACCTGTCAGTGTCTTTATAATGACAACTTAAGAAACAACTTAGCTTTATGGGTTAACGTTACATTAAACTCTCATGTGACAGTTTAATGTAAAACCATTTGTAAAATAAAACAATCTAATGCTAAAAATATTGATTTTTTGATACATATCAATAGTAAAATATTTGAAACTCTTCCACAGGACAGACAATACCAGCTGTGCGTTCTCACTCTCATTCTCTCAGATAGTTGACACACAAACCCCGAAACCTGCATACTCGTTTAATTTGCTACGGAAAAATAATGTTGGTGTTACAAGGCTTGAATCTCAACATGGGATTGCACGTTTTAAGCATAATTTTACTCATCCCCGCAGATTTTGTGCACACACAAAGACAAATATATTGGTTATATGGTCCACGCATCAGACCTAAAGCAACAGCAGCCTAATATACTGGCTGCCAAATTTCAGATAATATTAAAAATATCTATAAGGCAGTTTTTCCCTCATGGCATCAATGTCAAAATTGTGGCCAGTCACTTTGGAAACCACTAGCCACAGTGTCCCGTGTTAAAAAGTTAATGTCAAGGCCGGTCTTGACAATGTCTTAATGTCATTACATGTACAATGTAATGTCTTAACGGGTCACATTGCTGATTTTCTTTCCTTTTCAATATACTGACTAGAGCCAGACCGATATATCGGCCAGCCGATATTATCATCCGATATTAGACATTTTCCAAACTATTGGTATAGGCAGTTATAATGGCCGATAAATGAATATTTCAAAAATAAAATAAAAACGGACGAACACGCTTCAATCATCTCTCCTTGGCCTGTTAAATTGAAAATGTATGTTTTACAATTTGCAGTATGACGTTATCTATTGCTAAATTATGGCTCATCATAGACTAGCTAACCTGATATTGTAATTATAAGGTAGCTTATAAGGCAATGTAGGGACTAATTATTATTTTATTTATCAGAATTTTAATATATTTTGATGTTCCTCTGTTCTGTTGTGACAATAAAGGAAACAAGTTTCTTTTAAAATGCTTTATCATATTATTTTAGTTAAAACTCATAAATAACTACAAATAATTATGTTAAGGCACATCTGTTAATGTTTTGCTGCGCGTTTCTGAAAAAAAAAACAAATGAAGAACGTATTGGCAGATATATCGGAATATCGGATTTTAAAACAAAAAAATATTTGTATTGGCCTTCAAAATCCTTTATCGGTCGGGCTCTAATACTGACCCCACACTGGTTGTGGGTCTTTAATGCAAGTCTGTTTTTCTTACTACACTTTTTCAGCTTATATATTTCACAGTTTAAGAATAAACAGGTCAACAACAAGTAAAACAATCTGCTGAAGAGTGAGACAGAATACACTTAGATACATCGAAACAAGTCAGTATTTTATTCGCGGCCTTTTAGTAAATGAATAATCTTGTAAATTGTAAACTAAATGATGCTTGTTTAACGGATTTGTTTTGATATTTTATTTGAAAAAAAACTTTTTCGTTTTGAAAAAAAAAAAACGTTTTGTTAATGATAGACAACATTCTTCTTTGTTACTTTCTTTGTTTGTTTGCTTAATCTGTGTTGCAAAAGAGACTTGCAAAATTCCTAGATATTCCTGAAATTATTTCATGACGCATTGAGTATATGTGAGAAGACAGAGACAGAGGGAAAAAATTAAAAGGACTGTCCTCAAAGAAATGGGAGGCAAAACATTATGGGAGCAGAAGGCATGTTGTGTGTAACACAAAGTGACAGTAAAAAATAGAGAAAAAGAGAGGATATGAAAGGATTGGGCACATCAGATGCTTAAAAATGACTTTGTAAGACCCCTACTGGCTGAGGTTGGAAATAAACACTTTACAGGTAAAGATCCCACACAGCTCCAGAAGCCATCACCAGTTCTGCAACCAACAGAGGGCACTGAGCAAGCCATCCAGAACCCCCCATTCCTCTCTTTCTCTTGTATTCAAGTTCAGCTTGACTCATTCTGCCACCTGCAGCCCTCTGGCAGAGATGACCCACCCCATCCTCTCACTGATACACTGCAGCGCAATCATCGACTGTTCTTTCTACTGCCAGACCCAGCAACCCGAAGAGGCAACTGAACAGAGTATATATGCAAACTAGCATAAGCAAATAAATGATGAACATAAAACAATAATATATGTTAAAGCCCTATAAGTGCTCCTAAAATGCTTTGCTGAATGCCTGAATGCATTAGCATTTCCATTTGTACGAGAATGACAACCTAATCGGATCACGCAAAGATACAAATCACATGTCGTTTGAACGTTCTGACATTATCAGGGAATGATTCTGCATGAGTTGATAACCTTGTAAACAAGACATTATGCAGATCCACATCTAATTTGAGCTTTAGAGAATTTAGAGAACCTGCAGGACCTGCAGAGACAAATGGGGAATTTGTGAAAACCAAGAAAGGAACATTTGTCCTTCATGCCAATCTGTTTATAGTGCACTGAACCTTCATTTCAGGCTAAAGATGCATCCATCCGGGGACAGAAATCCCAGTGTGACCTTAACAGAAGGCTCAGGTCATTCTGTCTGATAGAAACATAAGCCAGCACACAGTTTATATATTGCAGCACACAGACAACAGCTTAGC
The DNA here is from genome assembly GCA_030378365.1 of Hybognathus amarus. Classification (NCBI taxonomy): domain Eukaryota; kingdom Metazoa; phylum Chordata; class Actinopteri; order Cypriniformes; family Leuciscidae; genus Hybognathus; species Hybognathus amarus. The sequence goes on along the minus strand of JAQIUQ010002980.1, from coordinate 511,569 downwards.
AGTTTACAGTCAGTTCACGATAAATAACACTGAAGTAATGATAGTGTCTGTATTTACCCATGCACAGTCTCTGTATGACTCATAGTATGTCACAATGCTTAAGCATTGACTCAATTCCATGATTCTGCCAAGCTTACATTCTAATGAATAACATACACAAGCACAAACAGACTTTCTTGGGTTAACCTCAGAGCATTACACTCTGCAAATAGACTTGAAATTTGTCAATTAACCACAAATTCACAGCTGGCTGTAGCAGTAATGCCATAACTGAAACAAGATCCTTGTGTGCAAGACAATGCATGGAGGCATTTATGCACACAGACTGAGAACAAATAAGAGGCAATATTCTATTAAACCTTGATATCCATATCTATCTATCTATCTATCTATCTATCTATCTATCTATCTATCTATCTATCTATCTATCTATCTATCTATCTATCTATCTATCTATCTATCTATCTATCTATCTATCTATCTATCTAATATATCTAACTATCTAATATATTTTATTATATATTTTTAATAGTTTAATTTATATATATATATATATATATATATATATATATATATATATATATATATATATATATATATATATATATATATATATATATATATATATATATATATATATAATATCATAAAACATGGCAAATTGTGCAGACAATTTTCGTCCAGTACCGTCATACAAAGGAATTATGAACACATTCAAAAACAAGAGAGAACCGATGGAATATTAATAACTGATTATGTTGTATAGTCAGTGTCAGGTTTTTTGTTTTTGTCTTTTGTAAGAGTAAAATAAAACATTTAAATAAAACCCTTTTTTTGTCAAATTATTTGTCAGATAAAAAATACCATAACCAAGTTTAGTGTTTTAAAATATTAAAAAAATATATACAATAGTTTCCTCATAATTGTGATGTATTAATTGAACTATTTCCTTCAGGACCACTTTTAGCTACTACTATGACAAATTACAATAAACTGCAGCCTGAATGTCACATTTATTGGAATAATGTCATAATAAATTAAAAACTAAATAGCATACTCTCAGATGAAAACCCACAGAGGTGGAAAGTAAAAAATGGTGCCACTAAAAAATGAATTCGAACAAACTTGATAATTATCTAAACAAATATAAACATAATCAATAAAAACACTGTAAGCACAGGAACATGAAATGGGTTGCACATAGAGGGAAGAGAGGGTCAGTTTCTTTAAACAGCATAAACACTGTCTTTTTCTCATAGTGTCTGCAGTATGTCCCACTCATTATGCATTGAGTGAGGGGGGCTTGAGAGAATTCGATATAATGCAGGTGGGACTGCAGCACTCCAGCAGCCCAGAGACTCACAGACTTCTAATCCATCTATCTCCCTCAACCAGCCGGGCAAAGCAGAACCCAGTACTGACCCAATTGCACAGAAATTTACACGATCCATGTCCTCTCTCAAGGACTAAAGAGGGAAAAAAAAATACTCAAGAGGCATGACTATCCATGAGACGAAAGAACATCGAGCATGCAAGACCAACCAACTCAGCGTTAAACATGCATATTTACATTTATGCATATAGCAGACACTTTTGTCCATATATTGGCAGTATCATTAAACATGCAAACAAAATCATTACTCAGAGCAAAACTCAGTAACAACACTAAAGCTACACAAAAACTCTTAAATAAATTACCAACTCAATTCAGTATTCAAAGCAGTAGGTTAGTGAGGCTTATTAAACATAATTTAAATTCTCTTAGAAGACTGGGGAGTAGCTGTCGCAACCTGCTTGAAACTGCAGTTTAATGTAATTAAAGAGATTATAATTAAAACAGATGTCTTTGATTAATTCATAATCAAATCATTAAATCTTTAGTGCAATATGAGAGCAGTACCAAGTCTTGGTGTACCTGTGTATCAGTGAGGTGGTGCTGTCCATTACTGGTGGTGCTGAAACGACACTACATGCTTTGCTGGTCAGAGTTGTGGTTATAACTGACACTGGAAAACTCTAATCATATAAATGTGATAGAAAGAATGGTAACAACTTGCTTAAACCTCGTTGATATATCATTTACTTTAAGTAAACTGAATGTTTACTTAAACTGAATGCAGGATTTGTGCAGGGATCACATATGAAGCATAAGTTTAAGTACACTGTAAAATGAATATGCTTTATCTAATCAATAGAACTGTGGCTACAGATTACAAGCAATATTATTAATTAAATTTAACAAATTAGAATTGAGTAATAATCAAATCAGCATTATTCCTTAAAAGTTAACCATTTAAAATGACTAAAGTTTACACCAAAAAAATAACAAATATATCTCACTAACAGACAGACGTCAGAAATTAATTAAGAACTGTTAATTTTATATTGCCAACATTGAAGACACCTGATGTTAACAAGCAGAATCACTGAAGGAAACTGTAATTTTAAAACAAACCTAAAACAAACACTGATCACCATAATGGTGACTTCAATTTATGTTGTTTTGGTTGTTGTTGTAAATTTTACTCATTTTAAATGGTTAACTTTTAAGGAATTAATTTGATTAATTATTACTTAATTCTAATTAGTTAAATTTGATTAATAATATTGATTGTAATCTGCTGCCACATATTTTTATTTATTAGATAAAGTATATTAATTTTTACAGAGCGGGCCAAAAATAACTGAAGAAACTGAATGATGTTTTGCTTCACTTCTATATTGTTCTAGTAACTAAATAAGAGCTTAAAAATAAAAATCAAAGAAAAGCATGTGTATAGTGAATAAGTGAAAAGGCCATATAAGTGAAAATTCAGCTACTTCGTAACTACAGTTTTAAATAATGCTCACCTTCCCAGTGGTAGGAAGAGTTTGGATTTGCGTAAAAGTATGCTTCTCCATGAATGCTGACCAGTTCAGCCTCTGCAGGCGGAAATGGTGGAGGAAAAACCACCATGTCGCTCTTCATTGTGTCTGAGCTAAAACACACGTCATATTGTTGTGTAGATTTGAGTAGGACCAGCTTCCGTCTGGATGGGTGCTGATCACTGGAGCGCTGTACCTGCTGAAACTGCCGTCTGTCCTGTAGCATTTAGCTGCTATCAAACCCACTGAGACTCAGTAAAAAGATGACTGATACTGATGACGATAGCGATGAGCAGATACACATTCAGATCTGAGAAACTCTCCTCTTTAACAGGAACTTCTCTGAATGATGTCTTTATGTCATCCAGACTCTCAACAACCACAACATCCATGGACATAGTCGCTGAGAGTGATGGCTCTCCATTATCAGACACTGTAATAATAAGTGGGTGAGTTTTTAAGTCATTGTCACTCATTCTTCTCTTAGTCCTTTATTTCTCCAGTGCTGCTTCCAATGCGGAAGAGATTAGTTCCTTTGGCTTCACTTATATGATAAGACAGAAGAGCGTTATATCCAGAGTCAGCATCAACAGCTCTGATCTTGGCTACAAAGTATCCCGCTTCAGAAGAGTAGGGAATGTTCTCAGTGTTAACTGATCCAGGATCAGAATAAGGCGGTAAAAGAACTGGACTGTTGTCATTCTCATCCAGAATAAACACATTTACAGCTCACATTACTGCTCAGAGGAGGAACACCAGCATCTATGGCCTGAACATGGAAACTTAGGGTTTTCTGTTCTTCAAAATTGAAAGACTGTAGGTTATACAACTGGCCTGTCAAAGAGTTAACACTAACAGAATATATGCTTGTTGCTTGGTTATCCACAAGAGAGTAAGAAATCTCAGCATTTTCATTTGAATCTCTGTCCACTGCTGACACTGTGTGAATAAGGGTTCCTGGTGGCGTGTTTTCCTTTTACATAGACAATAATGCTATTTCCATTAAATTGCGGAGGATTGTCATTCACATCTGAAACATCAACATAAATCACACTGGTGCTGGAAGAGGTGGGGTTCCCTCGTCCACTGCTATTAGGGTAACATTATACTTGGAGATCTTTTCCCTGTCAAGCTGGCCTTCTAAAACAACAGAGTAATAATTTTTGTAGGAAGACTCAAGTTTGAAAGGTAAATTTCCTTGAAGCTTACAACTCACTTTCCCATTTATTCCACCATCCTTGTCTGAAACTGTGACCAGAGCCACAGCAGTGCCGATTTTTGCATCTTCCCTTAATGAAGACAGCAGGGATGTTATTACTATTTCTGGTGCATTATCATTTACATCTATGACTTCGATGAGTACCTTACAATTAGCTGTCATTGGGGAAGAGCCTTATCATGGGCCTCTATTCTAAGTTTTCATAAAATGCTTTGTCCTCAAAATCAATATTTCCTTTTACTTCAATCTCCCAGAATCAGGACTGATTGCAAATGCATCAAGATTTTTTTCCTGGCCATGACTGCTAAACAAATACGTAACTTCTCCATTTGAGCCTTCATCCACGTCAGTAGCATTGAGTTTGATTATCTTAGTTCCTCGTGATGTGTTCTCTGTCACACTGACTTTATAAAGCGAACTGCTAAACACTGGAGCATTATCATTTGTATCTAAAATGTTAACTACAATTTGTAATGTCCCAGATCTTGATGGTTTCCCTCCATCGGAAGCGGTCAAGACAAGTTGAATTACAGGATCCCTCTCTCTGTCTAAAGCTTTTCGAAGGATTAACTCTGCAGGACATGCCATGTTCACCACTCGGGTGCACTTCTAAAGCAGAATGTTCATTAGGACTCATTTTATAGCTTTTAACAGAGAAAGGTCCAACATCTTCATCCATTGCATTGATCAAGGAAAATGTAGCTCCTGGCTGCACTGATTCAGAGATATTCAAAACTTGAGTTTCAACAGGGAATTTCAGGAGAATTGTCATTCACATCATTAACATTAACTATCACTCTACTCAGACTAAGAGGGTGGTTAACTATCGCTTCAAAATTCAAGGAGCATGATGGTGTATTAGGACATAACTGCTCGCGGTCAATTCTTTCAGCAACATACAAGATGCCAGATTTGAGATTCACATCGAAATACCTCGTCCTCGTGCCGAATACAAGCTGAAACGCCCGTGATTCCAGATCTTGGACGTTTAAATGCATGTCCTTTACCACATTTCCAACGACAGTTCCGATATTTACTTCCTCGGAAACGGAGTAGACAATCTGACCATACGCAGGCACTGAAACACACATCACGAGCCAGAGGAAAAATATATGCGGGAACATTAAGTCCATTCTGTCTGCCATTGTTCCGCGTGAGACGCCAACGTGATCAAAACACTAGGTGATCAAAACTCTAAACACCCAGAATAAGGAGCGACACTTACGGAACCATGCACGCGAAAAGCATCTAGATTGTGATGCCCGGGGTTACAGCACGTCACTCAGTAATATTGTAGGCGGAGTTCAGAGGCTATGTGGAAATTATTAAAGTTTCGCGGTCTGCAGTGACACCACGCGGATTACGAGCGGTTCTGTGACGAAACCGCACACTAATATTATACATGGGCTACAGCACCATAAAAGAAAATATACGTAGTGTAAATTAAGTTAAGACATGAAAAGCTTTGTTAGTCTATAAAAAGTCCAAAATTGGCAACACCAAAACACAAGTCAGAATACAATTCAGTAGGCTACTTTGATACTTTAGCCTAAACATTGGAACTGCTAGAGCTTTTTTTTTCCTCAAGCGCTCGTATTACAAATTAAATGTGAGAGATTCACTGAATTAAATTATAAAGCTTACCTATAGACGGACCTAATTTATTTGCTAAAATATGTCACAAATAAATGAATAAAAACATCGAAAAAGTAAATTTGTTCTTAAAATTTTAACGGTGAAAATCAGTGGACACTAATTCAGAGTCAGGTATGTAGGCTAACCATATTGCAAACCTACTAACATAAAGCTATGATTAGGGGGAAATCAGCTAAAAAAAAGTACCGTCTTCCTTAATATTTGCTATACATTTGTTTAAAAAACTGTCTATTTTTGAGACTGTGTAAATAACAGAACACTTGTTTTCAGATTTACTTTCACGGTCCTTCATGCGGTTTATAAAATATATGAATATATCTTTCAACAATGCACATTCCCAACAATAAGCCTCTTTTTTGACTCTCCCTAGAACAAACATGACCTGAAAAGAACGATAGACACAAGGAGATAAAAAAAATATTCATTATTAAGAAATTGTTTGCCATTATATACACCCTGCACTTTATCCCTTTCACTGACAACCTATAGAATTTGACTAAATGCATGTTATCTACATCTACCAACATAAAGATATCCATTAGAAAAATGGAAGTGAAAGGCCAATGTAACACTGGAATAAATAATGCTGAAAACAATCAGTGTGTGTGGTAAACACAATTGCCCATATACAACTGTCCTTAGCATGATATGTGAAAATGAACTACGCCACATGTTGCAAAAATCACACACTCACTCGCATAATTGCTACTAAGAGTCTGCTCAGTATAATGATGTTTTCAAACTGTAGGCTAAGTTTTATCTTACCTTGGTAGAGCTTGGAAGTGTTTGAGTCCTATTAAAAGTGTCTTCTTCATTAATGCTGATTAGCTCAGCATCTGGCAAATGGAAACGTAGAGGGGAAAACGACTACATCACTCTTTATTGTGTCCGAACTAAAACACACGTCATACTGTTGAGTGGATTTAGAGAGGGACCAGCTTCCGTCTGGATGGGTGCTGATCACTGGAGCGCTGTACCTGCTGAAACTGCCGTCTGTCCTGTAGCATTTAGCTGCTATCAAACCCACGAGACTCAGTAAAAAGATGACTGATACTGATACGATAGCGATGAGCAGATACACATTCAGATCTGAGAAACTCTCCTCTTTAACAGGAACTTCTCTGAATGATGTCTTTATGTCATCCAGACTTTCAACAACCACAACATCCATGGACATAGTCGCTGAGAGTGATGGCTCTCCATTATCAGACACTGTAATAATAAGTGGGTGAGTTTTTAAGTCATTGTCACTCATTCTTCTCTTAGTCCTTATTTCTCCAGTGCTGCTTCCAATGCGGAAGAGATTAGTTCCTTTGGCTTCACTTATATGATAAGACAGAAGAGCGTTATATCCAGAGTCAGCATCAACAGCTCTGATCTTGGCTACAAAGTATCCCGCTTCAGCAGAGTAGGGAATGTTCTCAGTGTTAACTGATCCAGGATCAGAATAAGGCGGTAAAATAACTGGACTGTTGTCATTCTCATCCAGAATAAACACATTTACAGTCACATTACTGCTCAGAGGAGGAACACCAGAGTCTGTTGCCATCACTTCAAACTGAAATCTTTTTGTTTCTTCGTGATTAAATGATTGTAAACTGAATATTTCTCCACTCAAAGAGTTTATATTGATCAGTGTTGTTACAGGAACTCTGGAGCTGGAACTGTCTAACAGTGAATATGAAAGTTCTGCGTTCTCAGCAGTGTCTGAATCATCAGCTGTCACTTTTGTCACGAGACCTCCAGCTTGACCATTCTCACTTAGAAAAGCGTTAATAACGGGTGCTGGGAAATGTGGGGCATTGTCATTAACATCAGAGATATGTACAGTTATAACAGTGCTGCTGGAAAGAGCCGGAGTTCCTTCATCTGAAGCTGTAATTGTGATGTTATACTGAGAAACACTCTCTCTGTCCAGGGGTCCGTCTACCACTAGAGAATAATGATTGTTATATGATGTCTCCAGTTTGAAAGGAAACGAGCCTTTCAGCGCACAGTGAACAATGCCATTTTTACCTCCATCTTTATCAGACACTGTGACTAAAGCAACAGCAGTTCCTGACTTTGTGTCTTCTTTCACATTTTCCAAAAGAGGAGTCACAATTATCTCTGGTGCATTGTCATTTTCATCCATAACTTCTATTAAAACTTTACATTGGGTGCTCTTTGGTGGACTGCCTTTATCTCTTGCCTGAATTCGCAATTCAATTGCAGCATTTATCTCATGGTCTATTTGACCATTTACAACAATATCCCCGGTTTCAGGAACCACAGTGAATAGACTTTGCTTTTTTATGTTTCCATGTTCAGCTATGGAATAAATAATGTCACTGTTGGTGCCTTCATCCAAATCAGTAGCAGTCAAAGAGATGATTTTTGAACCAACAGAAACATTTTCTCTCACCTTGATCTTGTACAAAGGTTTGCTGAAGATAGGCCAGTTGTCATTTATATCCAGTACATTCACTATTACACTTAATGTGCCTGTCTTTGCGGCCTTTCCTCCATCAACAGCTGTCAGTACAAGAGGAATAACCGATTGCTTTTCACGATCTAAAGGTTTTTGAAGCACTAACTCAGCATACAGACTTTTCTCTTCAGTTTGAATGTCAACAGAAAATTGTTCATTCTTGCTCAGTTTGTATTCTTTCAGTGCATTAATGCCAATGTCGTTATCTTCAGCTAAAGGAAGATGAAATCTGGCTCCCGGAACAACATCCTCGGTAATATTTATCATTACAACCCTGTCCACAAAATAGGGAGCATTATATCGTTAACATCCAGAACATTAATTTCAATTCGATAAAGACTATGAGGATTTTGAACAACAGTCTCCAAATTAAGAGCACATTCCTGATTAGAAAAGCATAATTCCTCCCGGTCAATTCTTTCATTCACGAACAACGCTCCCGTTTTCAAATTCACGTCAAAATATTTTCTGTTGGATCCGGATACAAGCTGCAAGATACGAGATTCCAGCTCATGAACACTCATCTTGAGATCTTTTGCTATATTTCCGACAACAGTTCCCTTGTTTACTTCCTCCGACACCGAATAGATAATCTTGCCGAATGATAATTGCCCTAATCCAAAAGCTGCGATGACGCAAAAATATCTTAAGATTTCCATCGTTGTTCCTTCAAAGCTTCAAAGATTAATCATCTTTAAAAAAACGTAAATGTGTGTCTTTGCTGCCAGGCTCTTCGTCTCAGAAGCATGTAGGGTCCTGTATAATATGTGTAGCCTTATCAGTTGCTCATGGTAATAAAAGGCGGTTGTTCTTCCAGGGGAGGAGCCTCATTTTAATACGAGAAGTGCTTCAAATTCATGGTCTACAACGACATCGCGCGTTTCAACTGCATGCTGAATGGGGATATTTTATTTAGAGTGCAATATATCACACTTAAAATATATAATGTTTTAAAAAGGAATTGGTGAATTGCAAAGTATGAATGCAAATAAAAAGACATATTTTGGGTAAAGATCTGCCCAACTCGATACAATAAGTAAATTAAAATCGTGTAGGCAGCTATTAAAATATATTTACATCTAACCAATACGATTACAAAAATGTAAGAAATGAAAAGAGAAGATGAGATGAGGTGTTCTTTGTCCACGGTGCTGAAGACCCTTCTCTCAAAAAAACAATCAAAGTACCCATAAGTTTATAAATGTTTACCATAAACAGCATAAGAACTTAATTGCAATAGCCTATGTGATTTATTATTATTAATCGTCATCGTTTTCTATTGTTGTTGTTAATTATAAATCGCATTTTCTTGCATTTTATTTATCATCTGTATTTGTACTTGACTTTTTGTTGCCATTGAAAAATATAATCGAGGAAACTGTTATTCAGTCAAAGCGAAATCAAACAAACGAAGAGATAAAAAAAGTTTGCAAACACCAACACAACTTTAGTGACAACAATGTTTCAAATTCCACAACTTTTACACAACTATAGGGTTCCAAAGTCTTCTTACCTTCTCTGAGTTGGGAAGAGTTTGTGTGCGCGTAAAAGTGTCTTCTCCACTATTAATGCTGATCAACTCCGCGTCTGCTGGAGGAAACGGCGAGGGGAAAACGACTACATCACTCTTTATTGTGTCCGAACTAAAAGACACGTCATACTGTTGAGTAGATTTAGAGAAGGACCAGCTTCCGTCTGGATGGGTGCTGATCACTGGAGCGCTGTACCTGCTGAAACTGCCGTCTGTCCTGTAGCATTTAGCTGCTATCAAACCCACGAGACTCAGTAAAAAGATGACTGATACTGAGACGATAGCGATGAACAGATACACATTCAGATCTGAGAAACTCTCCTCTTTAACAGGAACTTCTCTGAATGATGTCTTTATGTCATCCAGACTCTCAACAACCACAACATCCATGGACATAGTCGCTGAGAGTGATGGCTCTCCATTATCAGACACTGTAATAATAAGTGGGTGAGTTTTTAAGTCATTGTCACTCATTCTTCTCTTAGTCTTTATTTCTCCAGTGCTGCTTCCAATGCGGAAGAGATTAGTTCCTTTGGCTTCACTTATATGATAAGACAGAAGAGCGTTATATCCAGAGTCAGCATCAACAGCTCTGATCTTGGCTACAAGTATCCCGCTTCAGCAGAGTAGGGAATGTTCTCAGTGTTAACTGATCCAGGATCAGAATAAGGCGGTAAAATAACTGGACTGTTGTCATTCTCATCCAGAATAAACACATTTACAGTCACATTACTGCTCAGAGGAGGAACACCAGAGTCTGTTGCCATCACTGCAAACTGAAATCTTTTTGTTTCCTCGTGATTAAATGATTGTAAACTGAATATTTCTCCACTCAAAGAGTTTATATTGATCAGTGTTGTTACAGGAACTCTGGAGCTGGAACTGTCTAACAGTGAATATGAAAGTTCTGCGTTCTCACCAGTGTCTGAATCATCAGCTGTCACTTTTGTCACGAGACCTCCAGCTTGACCATTCTCACTTAGAAAGCGTTAATAACGGGTGCTGGGAAATGTGGGGCATTGTCATTAACATCAGAGATATGTACAGTTATAACAGTGCTGCTGGAAAGAGCCGGAGTTCCTTCATCTGAAGCTGTAATTGTGATGTTATACTGAGAAACACTCTCTCTGTCCAGGGGTCCGTCTACCACTAGAGAATAATGATTGTTATATGACGTCTCCAGTTTGAAAGGAAACAAGCCTTTCAGCGCACAGTGAACAATGCCATTTTTACCTCCATCTTTATCAGACACTGTGACTAAAGCAACAACAGTTCCTGATTTAGTGTCTTCTTTAACAGTTTTCAAAAGTGGAGTCACTGTTATCTCTGGTGCATTATCATTTTCATCTATAACGTCTATTAAAACTTTACATTGTGTGCTCTTTGGTGGACTGCCTTTATCTCTTGCTTGAACTCGTAACTCAATAGCAGGATTTTCCTCATAATTAATTTGCCATTTTACAACAATATCTCCTGTGTCTGGGACAATGGAAAACAGATCTTGCTTCTTTCCATGACCAACGAATGAGTACACAATTTCACGATTTATTCCTTCATCCAAATCAGTTGCAAAGACAGAAATAACTTTGGTATCAGCAGCAACATTTTCTTTTACTTTGACTTTGTAAAGAGGTTGACTGAACACTGGGTTATTATCATTAACATCCATGACGTTTATAATAATATTTAAAGTCCCTGATTTTGGTGGTTTTCCTCCATCTGTCCCGGTGAGAACTAACTTAATAGTCGTTTGCTTCTCTCGATCTAAAGCCTTGTTCAGCACCAACTCTGCAGACACACTCTGGTCTTCACTCTGTGTATCGAGACTGAAATGTTCATTCGGACTCAGTTTGTACTCTTTCAGTGAATTACTGCCAACATCAGAGTCATCGGGCACAGGGAGAGGAAATCTCTCTCCAGGACTTGCGTTTTCACTAATATTCACAGTAAACATTTCATCAGGAAAAAGTGGCGCATTGTCGTTTATATCCAAGATCTTTGCCTCCACCCTGAACAGACGATGAGGATTTTCAGCGAGGCCTCGATATTCAAAGAGCATTTCAGGTTCGACATACATATTTCCTCACGGTCAATCCTTTCATTAACAAACAGCACGCCCGTTTTCAGATTTACATCAAAATACTTCTTTATTTGATCCAGTCACGATCTCAAACATGCGAGATTCCAGGTCGTGAACATTTATGTTCAGGTCTTTCGCTATATTGCCAACAGCTGTTCCCTTATTTACCTCTTCCGGTTACGGAATAAACGATCTGAGCAAACCCAGAATCCAGCAAAGAAAGGAAAAATATAAATCCACACTCGAAATATCCCATAAATGCCATGATGGTGATGTACAAATGTCTTGAAGATAGCTATAAAAAAGAAGATAGCTAAAAAAAGATAAACGCGAGAGAAGCCAATATTTCTTTCTTTGCATTAAGAAGCACGAGACGAAACAGAGACCATCATCTTGTCTCAACGCCAGATACACTATAACATCAAGATTCTGAGAGAGCCTTCAGAATAAATCCTTTAAACCTTTAACCAACGGTCTGCAGTGACACCATGTGCTGATATTATGCCATTACAAGTATATTAGCTAGGCTATATTTCCAAATCCACTGAAACACATGACGCATTTGAGATGTAATGATGACACTGCTAAATAAATACAAATCATAGTTAGCTACCAAACACTAAAAAACAACACTATGATACATCGTAAATTATAATAATTTTAAATGGCCAAAAGAAAAACAACAACAACAGAGAAGCACATGTTCAAATTCCTCATGTAACATTTTCGCTAGAACTCATATTATTGTGCTATGTCCATGGTACTGATCGATGCAGTCGCAACACATTAACACCAAATGCACAGTAAACCAGCCAGCCACAAATACAAAAACACACAAGTAGCTACATCCCTATTTCAATATATAAATTGATGTATTGTTTGTTAATGGGTAATAATGCCGTTAGCACTGTTGATGTAATTACTAAACATCACAAATTGCACGTAAACGCATATCCAGTGACGTAAGTCGCACATCTGTAAAGGGTAAATTTGATAGCAATTAATCATGGGTGATACTAGTATTTCAAGGGATCAGCCAATGAAGATATGATTTTTTAAAAAGCAGAAAAATAATGTAGTATCTTGCCTACACATGGGTAGGGTAGACATGAACAATACAAATGTTCAATCAATTCAATCCCTGAGTACTGAATTCATTTCTAATCATTTTATATATCCAGCTAAAATTCATAACAAATCTTTGCAATTGTATTGCACTGAATTTTATTGTACAGCAAGAGTAGGAAAAGTCTGAAAATAAAAGGAATCACATTTTCTTTATTTTATATATTCATTCGGTTCACGTGACGTCACTGTAGCTTTGCGCCGCCATCTTTGCGACCAGTTTGCGACCGACGGTCACATTATGCCTGCAATATGTTGTGCATTTGGCTGCAAAAACAGCCGAAAGAGGAACCCTGAACTGGTATTTTATTCTATACCAAAAGAAGAGAGAAGAGAAATATTTTTTTTTTTTAAAAACTTGAAGTCTCATGTTGCTGGTTTATGGTTAATTATATTTCTATTTTAGCCTATACTCTCAGTGGCCAACATTATACAAACAGATATCGATAATATTTTTTCTTCATTGAATTTGTTGGATCTGTTTAAATGCACTTTATCGTGGTAAGTTATTAGATTTTGGGTTATTTTGACGTAACTGTCTGTCTACCTAAATCTAATAAATATTTTTCTGAAGTTCGTATTGTCTTCGTCACATGTGCTTTAGATGTTATTTTTGTGTAAGTAGCGTTAATGTTAGCTCTGCAGACGATGCATAATCTCAGCCTTGAAATACATAAAGGACTAGTTCTTCCAAAAATGATAATTCTGCCGTCATTTAACTACTCACCTTCATGTGCAAATCCTTAAGTTTACTTTCCGTGGAAGACAAAGGGGACATTTTGAATATGTAGCCTAATGGAGACACTTCTTGTCGATGTAATGAAAGTGAATGAGTAACATTAGCCGACTGGGGGCTGTCACGCAAAAAAATAAAAATAACAAAAGACAAATAACATCACAAAAGTATTATAAAAGTGATCTATAGCCTACGACTCGTCCATTATATTAATATCGTTATTTATTAATATGACAGCTTTATGTGACGAACAAACTGCAATTCAAGTCGTTATAATCACTGAAGAGCTTTAATTACCTCTTGATAGCTTTAACCGCAGCCAAATTATTCAAAAAGATTCGACTCGAAAGAATCATTTCGATATTTGTGATTATTAAACCTTTTCTGTTACTGAACATCTGTTCTTTTCGGACAGATATGGCAGTCTTGTATGATATTTGACTGATGTCTCTGACTGTGCTGATGCAGGTGTCTCTGTGCCAGCCAGTGTTGCTGTTCGGATTAGATCAGATTCATGCCAGCCGAAGTCCTGCAGAAGAATCATTCATGACATCGCCTCGACTCTCATGAACGCGTGCGCTCTATGACTTATGTATTTCTATCTCATGGCCGATTAGGGCAAGCCTGGGGCAGATAATAATGGACTAAAGAAAACTGGGGGTAACAAATTAGGATCGGAGCCTAAAATTGAAATTTTCTCAAAGTATCTCTGTCTCTCTCTCTCTTTCAAATAGGCAGCTTGGGCGGCCGCACTCGGGCGAGTCGGTCGCAAATATGGCGGCGTTCTATTTTAAGTGACGTAGGTGGCATTTTATGAATATATATATATATATATATATATATATATATATATATATATATATATTAAACCCCAGATTTTACAGTGACGGTAATCCCAGTATCACGACAAGACCTGGAAATAATTACTGTTGGTTCACTTTGGAAAACGTGTACATGTCACGGTTTAACCCCCTCAAACGTGAAACTTACACGTTTGCGTTAACACGTTCAAGTGGAGAGATACCCGGATGTTGACCTATTCTACACGCAATTCGCCTTAGCCATAACGACCTATTGGTTTTCATTAAACCGAGAAAAATGGAATTTTGTTTTATTGACGATCCCTAAGAAATGTTCTATTATTTAAAAAAATGCCCTGATCCACGCCGAAAAAACGTCTAAATGTCACGTTTTTAATGAAGCAGCCTAATGAGTAAAATGTATTTCCAGCGTTCCCCAGCTCTTCGTTTAAGCAAAGGGTACGCGTATTACATCGACGTTAAACCACGTTAACCGAGTACAAATGTCTGGATGTCATTTTTGTTAACTTTTAAGATTTTTTAAATACTTCCAAATAAGTAAGGAGTGTGTCTCTGAAACGTTCCACACAAAATGCAGCGTGTAATTTAATTGTAGTGAATTTATATATACAGTTAAGTAAGCAGTAGCTTACCTTTCCAGTGGTAGGAAGAGTTTGTGTGCGCGTAAAGTGTTCTCCACTATTAATGCTGATCAACTCCGCGTCTGTTGGTGGAAACGGCGAGGGGAAAACGACTACATCACTCTTTATTGTGTCCGAACTAAAACACACGTCATACTGTTGAGTAGATTTAGAGAAGGACCAGCTTCCGTCTGGATGGGTGCTGATCACTGGAGCGCTGTACCTGCTGAAACTGCCGTCTGTCCTGTAGCATTTAGCTGCTATCAAACCCACGAGACTCAGTAAAAAGATGACTGATACTCGAGACGATAGCGATGAGCAGATACACATTTAGATCCGAGAAACTCTCCTCTTTAACAGGAACTTCTCTGAATGATGTCTTTATGTCATCCAGACTCTCAACAACCACAACATCCATGGACATAGTCGCTGAGAGTGATGGCTCTCCATTATCAGACACTGTAATAATAAGTGGGTGAGTTTTTAAGTCATTGTCACTCATTCTTCGCTTAGTCTTTATTTCTCCAGTGCTGCTTCCAATGCGGAAGAGATTAGTTCCTTTGGCTTCACTTATATGATAAGACGGAAGAGCGTTATATCCAGAGTCAGCATCAACAGCTCTGATCTTGGCTACAAAGTATCCCGCTTCAGCAGAGTAGGGAATGTTCTACAGTGTTAACTGATCCAGGATCAGAATAAGGCGGTAAAATAACTGGACTGTTGTCATTCTCATCCAGAATAAACACATTTACAGTCACATTACTGCTCAGAGGAGGAACACCAGAGTCTGTTGCCATCACTTCAAACTGAAATCTTTTTGTTTCCTCGTGATTAAATGATTGTAAACTGAATATTTCTCCACTCAAAGAGTTTATATTGATCAGTGTTGTTACAGGAACTCTAGAGCTGGAACTGTCTAACAGTGAATATGAAAGTTCTGCGTTCTCACCAGTGTCTGAATCATCAGCTGTCACTTTTGTCACGAGACCTCCAGCTTGACCATTCTCACTTAGAAAAGCGTTAATAACGGCTGCTGGGAAATGTGGGGCATTGTCATTAACATCAGAGATATGTACAGTTATAACAGTGCTGCTGGAAAGAGCCGGAGTTCCTTCATCTGACGCTGTAATTGTGATGTTATACTGAGAAACACTCTCTCTGTCCAGGGGTCCGTCTACCACTAGAGAATAATGATTGTTATATGACGTCTCCAGTTTGAAAGGAAACGAGCCTTTCAGCGCACACTGAACAATGCCATTTTTACCTCCATCTTTATCAGACACTGTGACTAAAGCAACAGCAGTTCCTGGTTTTGCGTCCTCTTTCACACTTCCCAATAGAGGAGTCGTAACTATCTCTGGTGCATTATCATTCTCATCCACAACTTCTATTAAAACTTTACAGTGTGCACTTTTTGGAGGGCTGCCTTTATCTCTCGCCTGAACACGTAGTTCAATAGCAGAATCATCCTCGTAATCAATGTGTCCTTGAACAACAATTTCCCCAGAGTTGGGATTGATGCTAAACAGTTTCAATTCATCGGCATTTCCATGAAATGAATATTGAATTTCACTATTGATTCCCTCATCCAAATCAGTGGCAAAAACAGAAATTATTTTGGTTCCAATTTGTGTGTTTTCATTTACTTTAACTTTATATAAAGGTTTAGTGAAAATAGGCTGATTATCGTTTATATGTCACGACGTCAATAACAATACTCAAGGTTCCAGATTTAGGAGGTTTTCCTCCGTCAACAGCGGTTAATATTAAGTGAATAACGGCTTGTTTCTCTCGGTCTAAAGCTTTCTGTAGTACTAATTCAGCAGATATTCTCTTTTGCCCGCTATGAACATCTAAAGAAAAATATTCATTTGAACTCAGTTTGTAATCCTTCATAGAATTGCTGCCGACATCTGAATCCTTTGCAATTCGGAAGAGGAAATCTTTCACCCTCGTTTCCATTCTCTGTAACGTTGACAACATGCATGCGTGTCAATAAAAAACGGAGCATTGTCAGCTTCACATCCACAATCATAATTTCAAGTCGATAAAGTCTGTGCGGATTCTGAGCAAGAGCCTCTAAATTCAATGTACATTTCTGATTAGAGCCACACAACTCCTCACGATCAATTCTGTCTTTGACAAACAGCGACCCCGTTTTCACATTTACATCAAAATACTTTGCATTTGATCCAGGCATAATCTGAAACATGCGTGATTCCAATTCCTGAGCGCTGATCTTGAGGTCTTTTGCAATATTCCCGATCACGGTTCCTTTATTTACCTCCTCGGAGACGGAATAGACAATCTGGCCAACCGAAGATTTCCATAACAGAAATAAAAACAATCCAGAAGCCATAATATCCGGAGAAATCCATGACTGTGCAATAAAATGTCCAGCAATTATAAGCGATTAAAACAACTAAATAAACCTATCTCGATACAATCCGAAATCACGACGCCGTTGCTACTATAAACCTTGGTTATTTGCACCCTTTAAACGCATATTCTGTTGCTGTAAAGGAGGAGCTCAGATGACTCTCAAAGTTGTGGTCTGCAGTGCCACCACGTGTTGTAATAGTGATGAAACAATGAGATGTTACTTCATACAGGATTCTATAAAACTAAGAGTGAACTAAACGAAAACATGCATAAATTCAAATTGAAATCGTCATATCCACACAATCATTAAGAAACAGAAAATGTTTTTGTATTACAGCAAATACAAATATCGAAAAGGAATAAACAACGGCGATACCGCTGTCCGTGGTGCTGAATTGATTTAGCTTTATAAGTACAAAATAGGTCACAGTTAAACCTTATATATGTATATATATATATATATATATATATATATATATATATATATATATATATATATATATATATATATATATATATATATATATATATATATAAAACAAAACAAACAGCACTTTGTATTATAGGGTCATTATTCCAGTACTGTATTTCCAAAGTGATGATATAATGAATTTGCAAAACTAAACTGAATCATCGCAAAAAGTGAGAAATTTAAATACTATTTCTAAAGTGACAAAGCTGTCAAGTAGGTTACGTATTATATTGAGTATCGGTTTCGGATGGGTGTAATAAAATTGAAAAAAGAAGATAATTCCTATTATTTCCTAATTATTATTAGAGACATCTAAACTGGAATGTTAACGGTAATGATAGTTTCTAAAAAAATAAAAATAAAAACTTATCGTTTCAAAAAAATAAAAATACAAATATTTGCAAGTCAAGCAGTGATTGCAATGCACAAGCCAGCAAGTTGCAATGTCTTACCTCTCCAGTAGGAAGAGTTTGTGTGCGCGTAAAAGTGTCTTCTCCACTATTAATGCTGATCAACTCCGCGTCTGTTGGTGGAAACGGCGAGGGGAAAACGACTACATCACTCTTTATTGTGTCCGAACTAAAACACACGTCATACTGTTGAGTAGATTTGGAGTAGGACCAGCTTCCGTCTGGATGGGTGCTGATCACTGGAGCGCTGTACCTGCTGAAACTGCCGTCTGTCCTGTAGCATTTAGCTGCTATTAAACCCACGAGACTCAGTAAAAAGATGACTGATACTGATACGATAGCGATGAGCAGATACACATTCAGATCTGAGAAACTCTCCTCTTTAACAGGAACTTCTCTGAATGATGTCTTTATGTCATCCAGACTCTCAACAACCACAACATCCATGGACATAGTCGCTGAGAGTGATGGCTCTCCATTATCAGACACTGTAATAATAAGTGGGTGAGTTTTTAAGTCATTGTCACTCATTCTTCTCTTAGTCTTTATTTCTCCAGTGCTGCTTCCAATGCGGAAGAGATTAGTTCCTTTGGCTTCACTTATATGATAAGACAGAAGAGCGTTATATCCAGAGTCAGCATCAACAGCTCTGATCTTGGCTACAAAGTATCCCGCTTCAGAAGAGTAGGGAATGTTCTCAGTGTTAACTGATCCAGGATCAGAATAAGGCGGTAAAATAAGTGGACTGTTGTCATTCTCATCCAGAATAAACACATTTACAGTCACATTACTGCTCAGAGGAGGAACACCAGAGTCTGTTGCCATCACTTCAAACTGAAATCTTTTTGTTTCCTCGTGATTAAATGATTGTAAACTGAATATTTCTCCACTCAAAGAGTTTATATTGATCAGTGTTGTTACAGGAACTCTGGAGCTGGAACTGTCTAACAGTGAATATGAAAGTTCTGCGTTCTCACCAGTGTCTGAATCATCAGCTGTCACTTTTGTCACGAGACCTCCAGCTTGACCATTCTCACTTAGAAAAGCGTTAATAACGGGTGCTGGGAAATGTGGGGCATTGTCATTAACATCAGAGATATGTACAGTTATAACAGTGCTGCTGGAAAGAGCCAGAGTTCCTTCATCTGAAGCTGTAATTGTGATGTTATACTGAGAAACACTCTCTCTGTCCAGGGGTCCGTCTACCACTAGAGAATAATGATTGTTATATGACGTCTCCAGTTTGAAAGGAAACGAGCCTTTCAGCGCACAGTGAACAATGCCATTTTTACCTCCATCTTTATCAGACACTGTGACTAAAGCAACAGCAGTTCCTGGTTTTGCGTCCTCTTTCACACTTTCAAACAGAGGAGTCGTGACTATCTCTGGTGCATTATCATTCTCATCCACAACTTCTATTAAAACTTTACAATGTGTAATCCTTGGCGAATGGCCTTTATCTGTCGCCTGAACACGGAGTTCAATTGCAGAATCATCTTCGTAATCAATGTGTCCTTGAACAACAATTTCCCCAGAGTTGGGATTGATGCTAAACAGTTTCAATTCATCGGTATTTCCATGAAATGAATATTGAATTTCACTATTGATTCCCTCATCCAAATCAGTGGCAGAAACAGAAATTATTTTGGTACCAATTGGTGTGTTTTCTTTTACTTTAACTTTGTATAAAGGTTTACTGAAAATAGGCTGATTATCGTTTATATCCATGACGTCAATAACAATACTCAAGGTTCCAGATTTAGGAGGTTTTCCTCCGTCAACAGCGGTTAATATTAAGTGAATAACGGCTTTTTTCTCTCGGTCTAAAGCTTTCTGTAGTACTAACTCGGCAGATATTCTCTTTTGCCCGCTATGAACATCTAAAGAAAAATGTTCATTTGAACTCAGTTTGTAATCCTTCACAGAATTACTGCCAACATCGGAATCTTTTGCGATCGGAAGAGGAAATCTTTCCCTTCGTTTGCATTCTCTGTAACATCGACAACATACGTCGTGTCAATAAAAACTGGAGCATTGTCGTTCACATCCACAATTATAATTTCAAGCCGATAAAGTCTGTGCGGATTCTGAGCAAGAGCCTCTAAATTCAATGTACATTTCTGATTAGAGCCACACAACTCCTCACGATCAATCCTGTATTTGACAAACAGCGACCCCGTTTTCACATTTACATCAAAATACTTTGCATTTGATCCAGGCATAATCTGAAACATGCGTGATTCCAGTTCCTGAGCGCTGATCTTGAGGTCTTTTGCAATATTCCCGATCACGGTTCCTTTATTCTACCTCCTCGGAGACGGAATAGACAATCTGGCCAAGCGAACATTTCCTTAACAGAAAAAAACGATCCAGAAGTCATAATATCCGGAGAAATCCATTATTGTACAAGAAAATTTCCAGCTATTCAAAGCGATTAAAACAACTAAACATACCGCTCACGATACAATCAGAAATCACGACGCAGTTGCTACTATAAGCCTTGGTTATTTGCACCCTTCCAACACACATTCTGTTGCTGTAAAGGAGGAGCTCAGATGACTCTCAAAGTTGTGGTCTGCAGTGCCACCACGTGGTGCAATAGTGATGAAACAAAATGGTACTCCATACAGGATTCTATAAAGCAAAGAGTAAACTAAACGAAAACATATCTTCATAAATTCAAATCGAAATCATCAACACAACCATTAGCTACGAAACAGAAATGATTTTGTTTTCTATTACAGCAAATACAAATATTGAGAAGGAAAATATAACGTCAATACCGCTGCCCATAAGTGCTGAATATATGTATCTTTTTAAAAACAAATAGGCCACAGTTAAACTTATATATATATAAAAAGTGTTCTTAAAAAGCAGTTTGTATGAAAAGGTCATTATTCCAGTAGAGTATTTCTAATGAACTAACTAATTTGCAAAACTAAACTGCATCAACAAGTGAGAAATTTAAATAATATTTCTAATTTGACACAGCTGTCCAGTATGTTAGGTATTATCTTGAGTATCTAGGAATGCGCGTAATAAAAAACAAACTTAATAAAAAACTAATAAAAACGATATTTCCTTTTTTACATTATTCCCATAGACATGTAAACTGGAAAATAAACTAAAATAAAAATAAATAATGGGAGTTTATAAAAAACAAACATTCAACTTAATTGCTTCAAAAAATGTAATTTTCCAAGTCAAGCAGTGATTGCAATACACAGACAAGTTGCAATGTCTTACCTTTTCGGTCAGTAGGAAGAGTTTGTGTGCGCGTAAAAGTGTCTTCTCCACTATTAATGCTGATCAACTCCGCGTCTGCTGGTGGAAACGGCGAGGGGAAAACGACTACATCACTCTTTATTGTGTCCGAACTAAAACACACGTCATACTGTTGAGTGGATTTAGAAAGGACCAGCTTCCGTCTGGATGGGTGCTGATCACTGGAGTGCTGTACCTGCTGAAACTGCCGTCTGTCCTGTAGCATTTAGCTGCTATCAAACCCACGAGACTCAGTAAAAAGATGACTGATACTGAGACGATAGCGATGAGCAGATACACATTCAGATCTGAGAAACTCTCCTCTTTAACAGGAACTTCTCTGAATGATGTCTTTATGTCATCCAGACTCTCAACAACCACAACATCCATGGACATAGTCGCTGAGAGTGATGGCTCTCCATTATCAGACACTGTAATAGTTAGTGGGTGAGTTTTTAAGTCATTGTCACTCATTCTTCTCTTAGTCTTTATTTCTCCAGTGCTGCTTCCAATGCGGAAGAGATTAGTTCCTTTGGCTTCACTTATATGATAAGACAGAAGAGCGTTATATCCAGAGTCAGCATCAACAGCTCTGATCTTGGCAACAAAATATCCCTGCTTCAGCAGAGTAGGGAATGTTCTCAGTAACCGATCCATGGTCAGAATAAGGCGGTAAAATAACTGGACTGTTGTCATTCTCATCAGTTATAAAAACATTTACTGTCAAGCTGCTGCTTAGTGATGGAAGACCCGAATCTGTCGCCTGAATTTCAAACTGAAATGATTTAAGGTCTTCGTAGTTAAATGATAGTTTACTGTACAAGTCTCCACTCTCACTATTTATGTCAATCATAGAGATCAATGGAATCACAGTTTTGTCTCTGTTAACTAAAGTATAGGAAATATGAGCGTTCGTGTTGATATCTGGATCCTGCGCGGTCACTGTCGCTATAATAGCTCCTGCTGGGCTGTTTTCCTTTAGAAACACGTTCATCACAGCTTCAGGGAAGCGTGGAGCATTGTCATTCACATCAGATATATGAACAGTGATAACATTGGTACTAGACAGTGAAGGGGTCCCCTTCATCTGAACCTATTATTGTGATATTAAACTGAGCAATTTCTTCTCTGTCCAGTGCTCCATCTACAACTAAAGAGTAGTAGTTTTTATAAGAGGACTCTATCTTAAACGGCACCTGTCCTACAATGCTACAGTGCACTACTCCATTTCTACCTCCGTCTTTATCAGAGATTGTAATAAGAGCCACAGCTGTTCCGATTTCTGAGTCCTCTTTAATAGTATTGGCCAATGAAGTCACCAACAGCTCGGGAGGATTGTCATTCACATCAACTACTTCAACTAACACCTTACACTGTGAACTTTTAGGAGGCTGGCCTTTATCTTTAGCCTCCACCCTCAACTTCAACAGCAGCATTTTCTTCATAATCAATATTACCTTTAACTGTTATAAGTCCGCTGATCTGGAATCAATTCAAAACAGATCTGACGCTTCGCTACTGCCTTGCTTGACAATAGAAAATGTTATATCACTATTATTCCCTCATCTAAATCAGAGGCTGAAAGGGAGATGATGTGGGACCCAGGGCAATATTTTCGTTCACTTTCACTTTGTAAAGAGATTTGCTAAAAACTGGAGAGTTGTCGTTAACATCCAAAACATTGACTATTATCTCTAATGTTCCAGACATTGCAGGTTTCCCTCCATCAACAGCAGTCAGTGTTAGATGAATGAGAGGCTGTTTTTCTCGATCTAAAGCTTTAATCAGCACCAGTTCGACAGTAACACTCTGTTCTACGTTCTGTACATCCAAAGAAAAGTGTTCGTTGGGTCTAAGCCTGTAGGATTTAACCTCATTGCTGCCTGAATCCGGATCTTCAGCCAAAGGAAGAGAAAATTTCTCTCCAAGAGAGGAGACTTCTGTTATGTTCAGTACCTGACTGCTAATCGGAAACGATGGCGCGTTATCATTAATGTCAATTATATTTATTTCGATTCTATACAGACTCAGTGGATTATGCGCCATCGCTTCTAAAAGCATCGTGCATTTCTCATCAGACGAGCAGAGCGATTCTCGGTCAATACGACTATTCACATGCAGAGTCCCTGTCTTTAAATTCACCTCAAAATACCTTTTGTTTGTTCCATATACAATCTGAAACATACGAGGCTCCAGTTCCAGCACACTGATGTGAAGATCCTTTGCTAAATTGCCGATAACGGTTCCAACATTCACTTCCTCTGAGACGGAATAGGCAATCTGACCGGAGGATAAAGTCCAACAATAAGACAGCAGAATCGCAGTCCAAATGGATCCAACATATTGATTCATCTCTGCTCAAAATCAACTATTCAAAATCTAAAAGAAACAAACAATTAGGCTATTTAATAATAAAACCAGCTGAATTATGGTTCACTACAACCGCAGACGACACCGCTGATATGAGATGGTTTAGAGTGGTGCCTTGGAAGGAGGAGATATACAAATACGCGAGTATTTATGGTGCTCTAAATTTTCACGGTTAACAGCGACTCCAGGCGGTTTCTAATGGAATTGCAGTGAAATATTAAAGTTTCTCCATGAATAGCTTCACATTTAAAGAAATAAATGCTCTGTAATGCGTAAGTTTGATTTTTAAAACTCACTTCCACGGCAAAATACAACATAGCGGAAAGGAAGGGTTCATGGGATTGTATTATTTTAAATAGCCTATTAGATTGACTGTTTAATCACATTCCACAGTAGAGTAAATACCCATGTCAATTCCACAATTGATAACTATCACATAATCTAGTGTAGATGTTTTGCAAAAAAATAAATGCACATTCGAAAAGAGGAAAGACTTAACTTAGGTTCGTGTTTAAATCATTAACAAAACAAACTGTGGTGACAAAAAATGGCAGTCATAAATGGGATGTTACACACAGTAAGGACTGGACTGTCGCTGTCCAGTTCTGAAATCTGATACTAAGACAATATCAAACACGAAATAATAATGATATAATCACCATCGCCATCATTGTGAATAGTTTTGTGTAGGTTTTGTGAATGAGTCCTAAATTCAGGTTGCAAACGAAATATAAAATAAATAAAAAATATTGAATAAACAGCTCACATCAGTCTTGAGGTTGACGGTCTAAATTTTCAATTTTCAGAAATGAACTATTTGCTGAAAAAAAGTTTATTAGGCGGTTAAAAAAAGTTAAAGGCGTTTTGGAATTGGAATTAATAATAATAAAACAGTCCTCCATTATTGATGGTACAATGTTAGCATATGCAGCAGCAAAATGTAACGTGGATATCCAGAAACTAAATAAGTGGCTGTGAATGTTGAAATATCTTCAAAGATAATAAAACGTCAACAATAAGCTCTTAGCACAGATAAGTAAAGAGACATAGCAAAGTATTTTTGGAAGAAAGTGTATGTGGTTGCGCATATTTTACTCTGCTACCATTTGAAATCAACAACAACAACAACAACAACAACAAAAATACGACTAATGGCCACATAATTAGAATTCCAGAACAAATATAATGATAAAAAAAATTAAAACTTTTTAAAAAATAAATAATAGTAGCCTATGTAACGAGAAATCACCATTGTCTTACCTTTTCTGAGTTGGGAAGAGTTTGTGTGCGCGTAAAAGTGTCTTCTCCACTATTAATGCTGATCAACTCCGCGTCTGCTGGTGGAAACGGCGAGGGGAAAACGACTACATCACTCTTTATTGTGTCCGAACTAAAACACACGTCATACTGTTGAGTGGATTTAGAGAAGGACCAGCTTCCGTCTGGATGGGTGCTGATCACTGGAGTGCTGTACCTGCTGAAACTGCCGTCTGTCCTGTAGCATTTAGCTGCTATCAAACCCACTAGACTCAGTAAAAGATGACTGATACTGAGACGATAGCGATGAACAGATACACATTCAGATCTGAGAAACTCTCCTCTTTAACAGGAACTTCTCTGAATGATGTCTTTATGTCATCCAGACTCTCAACAACCACAACATCCATGGACATAGTCGCTGAGAGTGATGGCTCTCCATTATCAGACACTGTAATAATAAGTGGGTGAGTTTTTAAGTCATTGTCACTCATTCTTCTCTTAGTCTTTATTTCTCCAGTGCTGCTTCCAATGCGGAAGAGATTAGTTCCTTTGGCTTCACTTATATGATAAGACAGAAGAGCGTTATATCCAGAGTCAGCATCAACAGCTCTGATCTTGGCTACAAAGTATCCCGCTTCAGAAGAGTAGGGAATGTTCTCAGTGTTAACTGATCCAGGATCAGAATAAGGCGGTAAAATAAGTGGACTGTTGTCATTCTCATCCAGAATAAACACATTTACAGTGACATTACTGCTCAGAGGAGGAACACCAGAGTCCGTTGCCATCACTTCAAACTGAAATCTTTTTGTTTCTTCGTGATTAAATGATTGTAAACTGAATATTTCTCCACTCAAAGAGTTTATATTGATCAGTGTTGTTACAGGAACTCTGGAGCTGGAACTGTCTAACAGTGAATATGAAAGTTCTGCGTTCTCAGCAGTGTCTGAATCATCAGCTGTCACTTTTGTCACGAGACCTCCAGCTTGACCATTCTCACTTAGAAAAGCGTTAATGACGGGTGCTGGGAAATGTGGGGCATTGTCATTAACATCAGAGATATGTACAGTTATAACAGTGCTGCTGGAAAGAGCCGGAGTTCCTTCATCTGAAGCTGTAATTGTGATGTTATACTGAGAAACACTCTCTCTGTCCAGGGGTCCGTCTACCACTAGAGAATAATGATTGTTATATGACGTCTCCAGTTTGAAAGGAAACGAGCCTTTCAGCGCACAGTGAACAATGCCATTTTTACCTCCATCTTTATCAGACACTGTGACTAAAGCAACAGCAGTTCCTGGTTTTGCGTCCTCTTTCACACTTTCTAACAGAAGAGTCGTAACTATCTCTGGCACATTGTCATTCTCATCCACAACTTCTATTAAAACTTTACAGTGTGCACTTTTTGGAGGGCTGCCTTTATCTCTCGCCTGAACACGTAGTTCAATTGCAGGTTGTTCTTCGTAATCAATGTGTCCTTGAACAACAATTTCTCCAGAGACAGAATTAATGCTAAACCGGTTCAGTTCATCGGTATTTCCATGTCCAAGAAATGAATATTGAATTTCACTACTGATGCCCTCATCCAAATCAGTGGCAGAAACAGAAATTATTTTGGTTCCAATTGGTGCGTTTTCCTTTACTTTTACTTTGTATAAAGGTTTACTGAAAATAGGCTTATTATCGTTTACATCCAATGACGTCAACAACAATACTCAAGGTTCCAGATTTAGGAGGTTTTCCTCCGTCAACAGCGGTTAATATTAAGTGAATAACGGCTTGTTTCTCTCGGTCTAAAGCTTTCTGTAGTACTAACTCAGCAGATATACTCTGTTGCCCGCTATGAACATCTAAAGAAAAAAAATCATTTGAACTCAGTTTGTAATCCTTCAGAGAATTACTGCCAACATCTGAATCTTTTGCAATCGGAAGTGGAAATTGGTCCCCCCCATTTGCATCCTCTGTAACATTAATAACATACGTCTTGTCAATAAAAAACGGAGCATTGTCGTTCACATCCACAATTATAATTTCAAGCCGATAAAGTCTGTGCGGATTCTGAGCAAGAGCCTCTAAATTCAATGTACATTTCTGATTAGAGCCACACAACTCCTCACGATCAATCCTGTCTTTGACAAACAGCGACCCCGTTTTCACATTTACATCAAAATACTTTGCATTTGATCCAGGCATAATCTGAAACATGCGTGATTCCAGTTCCTGAGCGCTGATCTTGAGGTCTTTTGCGATATTCCCGATCACGGTTCCTTTATTTAGCTCCTTGGAGACGGAATAGACAATCTGGCCAACCGAAGATTTCCATAAAGAGATGAATAAAAAGATCCAGAAGCCATAATATTCTCTGACATCCATGATTGTGCAGTCAATGTCCTGCGATTAAAAGCGATTAAAACAACTAAACATACCTCTCTCGATATAATCAGAAATCACGACGCAGAAGCTACTGATAATCCTTGGCTATTTGCACCCTTTCAACACATATTCTGTTGCTGTAAAGGAGGAGCTTAGGTGACTCTCAAATCAAAGTCATGGTCTGCAGTGCCACCACGTGTTGTAACAGTGATGGAACAATGAGATGTTACTTCATAGATTTTCTTCATAGAAAACAATGAAATGCTACTCTGATAAAAAGTGAACTAAACGTATCACCATCTTCATAAAGCCAACCTTCATATCTACACAGTTATTACAAAACAGAAAAAAAAATTATGCTTTGTATACAACTATGTATGAGAAGAAATATACAACGCAATTGCCGCTGTCCATGGTGCTGAAGTGACTTTGCTCTAATACAACATAAGGCTGCAGTTTGGCAATAATGCAAGCTAATAAACAAACAAACGCCAAGATGATATAACAAAGTAAGTGTTCCAACATAAAAAGAGATGGTTAAGGTGTCAAAAAGTTAAGGTTAATAAAAATACTCCTGTAGTCTGCAAAACGCAAGTCACGGAAAACGTAGAATGGCCTATAAGCAAATCAAATGATCGAAATCCCGAAGCTGCACATTAATCTATTAACAAACATAAAACAACAGAGTCAAACGATGCTGTAAACAACTTAAAACAAAATGTATCATCCTAACAAGAGAAAAATCATCTTTTATTTTTAACACTTAGAGAAAATAATTTTGTTTCATAATATTTTACAAACGTCCAAACTAATGAAACTTTAATGCTTTTGAAACGTTGCTAAACATGACCATATTGCACCAGCTAGATGACACTTAAGTTTCCTAGTTGTAGTTAATTGTGATGTGAAGTGAGAGGAGAGAAGAGTAAGAGAATGCTGAGCATGTGTGCATGTTACCATGCTGGCTCTGACCATTTACCAAATTAATTATTATTTTTGTGTTTCTTGTCTATAACACAAAACACAACCGAACTGATAAAGACTCAACTGGTACTTAGACAATAAATGAGCAGATACGTATTCAGATCAGAAAAAAATATACTTTTGCCAAAACATTATATGATCTGGAGTAAGTTGATGAAACTGCAACTGTTAAAAAAGCTTCAAATTACTCTAAAGTGTCTCACTTGCAGTTTCTCATTTAGATGGAAAAAAGACACACAATCTTATTGAGTCTAACAACCTATTCCACCATAACTTCAGCTGTATTGTTGGTTAAATCAAACATCTGTCAAATTGCAGAGATCAAATCAGACAGTGACAATAAAAGTGCCTTACGTACAATCACCATTAAGTAAATACAGAGAAAAATAAACGTAAAGCTAAAGCCAGAATATAAATATTTAGGCTAACTGTTGCCTAAATACATAGCCTACATCATTGAATCCACATCATGTTAATTTTAATCTCATATTTTGGTGTGTTAATTACAACTATCCATTGATCGTCCTTACTTCAATTTCATGACAATTATGTGAGGGGGTTATGTATGTTAAAAAACAATACTTTTTTAAAGCAGTTAGCCATAACTTAGTTTCCCTTTTAGTCGTCAATCTTTGAAAAGATCTAACATTGTGTGTAAAGTGTCTATATCTTTTGTTGCTCAGAATCTCTCAGTTCATGAAATGTCTTGGTATTCAGTTTTTTCCATTAGAACCATATTGAGGATGAAGATTGTAATGTTTCGTCTCTGACTGAATTTCCTTTTATTCTGTTGCGAGTGTTTATCGCAGATGAAACTATAAAAATGATTGCCTAGGCTTGAGTTCCATAACAAATTGTTTACCTTGGCACAATACGGTCACTTCATACCATTTACGAATTTTCTCCTGTGGCAATAGCAATTGTCTGTTTATCCACTTAAAAATATCTTATTTTATGTTCAGCGCAAGAAAGAAATTAATACAGGTTTGGGACAACATTAGAGTGAGTAAATAAGGACAGACTTTCATTTTTGGGTGAACTATCTGTGATGTTCTTACATTAATGCACCACTAGAGGGCACTCAAATTTTTTGAGTTAGAATTATATGTGAAGTAAGAGTAGAAGATTGAGAGAGAATAATAGCCTACTGAGCATGTGCTTACATGTTATACTGCTTGTGCATACTAGTTATTAAAAGATTCCTAAAATAAATATACTTGCTTGTGCTTCTTGTCATGAAGACATAACACTATCTATTTAAGGACAACTGGCAGCATGTTTACTATTAGAGCACTGTTGGCACACATCTAATGCACACTCATATTTGAGAGAATATATTTGAATAATTTTATTTTTCCTGATATAGACTATATTTGTTAGTTTCTGTACGTTATAAGTTGCATGATTACCATTTACAAATGTTCAAAATATATCAACATGTTCTTCAAAATTATATTTAAATAATTGTATGGATTCGAGACATTTATGTTCCTAATATTTGTCAAAATATTTAATCTGTCGTCTATTCTTCCAGGACATTTTATGGCTGTATATATTTCTTGCATACATGTGCTTCTTTATCTAGAAAGAATTTTAGCATTAGAATGTTTTGTATTGTTTTTTTTTGGGAAATATTATGTAACTTTGTCAGCTATTCCAAAACTTTATAAATTATATATATATATATATATATATATATATATATATATATATATATATATATATATATATATATATATATATATATATATATATATATATTTTATCCCTGTTGTCTGTTCTTGTCCAGAGAGGTAAAATGGAGTAAGAAATTGCAATGAGATTTACTCATAAATTACTTTGGACGATTGTTTATTTTTAGAAAATGATTTTTTTTATTTTTTTTTTATTTTTTTTTTACTTGCTTTACAAGGCTTGCTGTTTTAAATTCGAGTCATTAAACTGAGTCAACAGCAAATAAAAAAAGGTAGTGGTTGGTTGAACTTGATGTGGCATGATTCAAGTTGAAACTCAACTTCTTCTTATAAAACAACCTCAACTTCTTCTTATAAAACATAAAAAGGCAGAAGAGCACAGAGTAGTGCAGTCCTCCTGAGAGAACAACCAGGGAAACGATCAACACTTAGCACTTGAATTCATCTGAGATTGAGTAGCCTACTTATATGTCAAAATGAAATTCACTGAAACACACTAGATGAACAGAGCTTATGAAGAAGAGGGTGACATCTATGCCAATGAAGACATGATATATGATGATATCAGAGCAGGACCGGAGGACTCAGATGCAAAAAGACTTCAATGCACAGGTATACACACTCACCTCATTATGATAATGAACAGGAACACACACAGAGAACATGTTCAAAATTGTAAGCTAAAGAAATTGTCATATTTGTCATTTTTAGCAAGAGATTATGTGTGGAAGAGAATGTACGGAGCAGTTCTGGTGTGTTTGGTGCTGCTGTGTGTTCTTCTGCTGACTTTCATCATAGTGCTACGTGTTCAGCTCAACTGCAGAGACTCACCAACATCAGATGGACAAAGAGACCTTTGCAAATAAGATAGACCAGGTGCAAAATAATAATACAATCCTCATAAAACAGAGCACACAGTTACTTAAGAAGAGTACAGAGCTTGAGAAAGCGAGAGAAGAGTTACTAAACAAGAATACAGACCTTAAGAAAGAGAGAGGAGAGTTACTCAAAAAGAGTAAAGACCTTGAGAAAGAGAGAGAAGAGTTACTAAACAAGAATAAAGACCTTGAGAAGAGAGAGAGAAATTACAAAATGAGAAAACCGTACTCAAAAATAATGTAACCCAGTTACAGAGCACTATTACCTTCCTTCGAAGAATGAGATAAACCAGAAAACAAACCAGTCTACAACCAATGTGCCCATCATGAGTCCCACTCGGAATCACTCTGGGTGGGTATATGGATATAATTGAGAAGTCATCAGTCTATATATTGTTAATTATTATCTAACAATAATAAAAACCTCACACAGCAATGAAAGTGTCATGATCTGTGATATAGGTCTGAAGAGTCTAGCAGAAACAAAGTAGAAACTAGCTGTAACAAGCAGAAACAGAATGTTTCTAAAAAGATTTCCCTAATAACCCATTACATGAATAATATGTTTATTTGGAACAATGTAAACATCCATAGATGATATTATCTCTGCAACACCGTGACATGAATGTGACATGTTTTTGTTTTTTTTTTTTTTTTTTTTTAAATACATTGCTTTTGTATATTTAACATGTTGTTTTTGTAATGCTGGATTTTTCAAAATAAAGCTTTGAAGTGATGAAACCAGATTCATTTCAAATTTGTCATCCATGCAGAAAAGAAGTTACTGCAATAAACAACAAAAAAAATTGTGAATTAAAAGTATGTGGTAGTGGCAAATAATTGTACTTGTAATGTATGCGCTTGCATGACAACAAACGATCCAATAGTGGAAAATTACTTAGTGGGAACTAATCTAGACTAGAGAATGAGATGATGTAGATTTTTGTCTCTATATACGGAGTATATCTTCTTTCTAATTAAAATAACAGGAAATCAGCAGAGTGAGGTGTGGATGATGCATAAAAAGGAAGTCTGCATATAGGCGAGGTTGCCCTTCATTGTGGGAAAACTAGTTTAGTAGTTTTATACTCCAAGTAAACTTGTAATTTTTTTTTAAAGTGAACTTAACATCATACTTATAATGCAAAAATAATATAAACTATAAGTATAGGAACAATTGAACAATTGAATCTGCTAATTTGATTCTAAAAAAAAATTTTTTATTATCAATGTTGGAAACAGTTTTTTTTTCAAGATTCTTTGATGAATAGAAAGTTCAAAAGAACAGCATTTATTTGAAATAGAATATTTTGTAACATTATAAATGTCTTTACAGTAACTTTTGATGTATTAAATTCATTCATGATGAATAAAGTATTGATTTATTTTATTTATTTCCCCTTACAAAATGATAAAAATATATTATTGCTGACACAAAACTTTTGAACAGTAGCGGATATAAAAAGAGTATATAAAAGTGTATATCTTTTTTTTTCAGAAGACTTATACTAATAGCACACTTGAATAAAATTAGGCTATGTAAGGGCACGAGATGTATATATTTTATAGACATATAAATATGTATTTGCCCTCAGGACAGAGAAATTGAACATGGAAGAATAAAAAAAACGAATCTTTAGAACAGTTTAAATTGTTCATGTGTTTTGTTGCTTCGAGTGGTATTATAGAAAAAAAAGACACTGAGCAAAAAATGCTGAGTTCCGTGTCTGCTGTCTGTGACGTCAAGTAAGAGACTTAACGTGCGACAGTACAGAAGCCGCAGACCATCTACACATTAAAGTGGCCTGTGTGGTGAGATACTGATCGCGTTGCATCTGCAAGTCTGCTGTGCCGAGCTTTCTTACGCTAAATAACCCCCACTAGTGGCAGAAATATGTATAACGCATCTAGACGGTGTCAGCATTATTTCTGTCCTACCTATACAACACCAGATCATCACCATTTATTAGGTTGGGTATACATCCTTGACTTCCCAAGTCAAAAAGATCTCAATCCTGAAGACAAATTAAGCACACCAACATAAATTTGAAATGGGCAGTGTACTAGTCTCCCTGAAGAGGGGAACATGGAAATATTATCAGGACAGACACTTGTTGCGTTTTCCCTCAAATCTCTGTATTATGAGTAGCAAAAATACCATAACTATAACAATATTGCATTCTCAAGTGACAAAGCTCAGAACACATAATCAATTGGCAAAAACACTATGTCCACACTGTTACACACTATAAACAAGATAGCTTGCATCTGTATGTGTGACAAAATAAAATATTAAATAAAGAAAAAAATGACTAAAATATTAGCTACATAAAGAAATTCAACTTATAAATCAAAATGAATGTAGGCTAATACTGTATATTTAAGCTGCTCTCTCTCTCTCTCTCTCTCTCTCTCTCTCTCTCTATATATATATATATATATATTGCTATTAATCTCAAAACATTTTAGTCACAATATAATACCACTTTACACGTCATCAATTTTAGGTGATAACTGCAGGCCTTCACACTTAAACATGGACGGTTCAGCACTTGACCCATTAACACTCACGATAGAAACTCAAATAAACATAAACATTGTTAGGCGATAATAATATTACAGCCAAACTCATGTAAACAGCATAACACTGTCCTTTCATTATATGAATTGTTAGAAACCCATAAAACTTTATGTACTAACAATACAGTGAGACGTGCTAATGGTAGCCTAGCATTGGAAAATATTCACGTTCTCCATGTGCGACAATCTCATCTCTTTTTCCACAATACGGGTATATAACAATCGAACATATTCAAAAACTCATATTAACATAAGATATTAAGATTTAACATCAAATATTCAGATATTTAAAGGGCTTACCTGAAGAGGGGGAGATAGAAATATTATCAGGACAAACACTTGTTGCGTTTCCCTCAAATCTCTGACGTCACGTGTGTCTGATAATAACTCTCCATGCTCGCCACACCCCCTGCTGGAGTCTTACGGTACTCCACCATAACAAACTACATGAACCAATAAAAAAAAACAATCATAAACTATAATATTCTATTCTCAATACGCTACAGCAGCTCGTCTAATTATTTTAATATATTATTTAATTTTAATATGTGTATTTTATAACTATCGCTTTAGTTAGAGGATGTTAGATGTGATACTAAACATGCGTGCATGAGAATCTACATGTGTTTTAAACTTTTAGAAAGAAAGGCAGAGGGAGAATCTGGCAGTTTGACAGTATGAGTTGGGAGGTTAAAAAACGGTATGCTCCTCTAAATATGAAGAGATGGAGGTGTTGTCATGGTGACTGTTTCTATGGAGGCAGCGCTGCCTAGGTCAGCACCAATGAGACGGACGGTGTGTTTTGTCATTATGTAATCACACACACACACTCTCACAATTCAAGACAGTAAGTCTGAAACTCCAGAAATATACTGTAAAAGCTTTTATTTACAGCTGTATTTACAAGCGAAGGGCAAATCATAACGTCCAGCAAGGACACTTTGTTTGCATAAGGACAATTCGCAAGTAAGGCAACAGAAAGTAAATACAAATACAGAAACGAGTAACCCAAGGCATGTCGATGAGATTGTGATGGTATGAGTATACGCAAATTGTATTACAATACTAAACTTCATCCAGTTTTGGCTGTTTTAAATTCCAGGCACACTTTTCTTTGCCC
Organism: Hybognathus amarus; assembly: GCA_030378365.1. NCBI lineage: Eukaryota > Metazoa > Chordata > Actinopteri > Cypriniformes > Leuciscidae > Hybognathus > Hybognathus amarus. The sequence goes on along the minus strand of JAQIUQ010002980.1, from coordinate 476,662 downwards.
TAAGGCACACAGTTTTGTTTTTTACTTGTGTCATTTATCTCTAAATACCCTAATCTTCTGTTAGGAACTCCAATTGAGCTGTCACCTTTCAGCAAAGTAATTTCAACTGAATTACATGGCTTTCAAGACTATAATGGTAACTTTGAGTGTCATTGTATTCTGTTCACAGCATGTATCAATCTAAATACAGATCATATGTTTCAAGTGACCTATATAGCTGTTTTTCCCCTCTATTTTTTTCCTTTTTCCTCCTACACCACATTTTCTAGCACTCCTTTCCACCTTCCCACTCCTTCAGGAGCTGCGACAAATCGTTTTAATATAAGGAAAGGAATGTAGTTTGAATTCCTGTAATGATATAATTAGGTCTACATAATAAGGATATAATGAAACTGCCAAATATCTCACATATAATAATTCCTTAAAACATTGCACTGTCATCATAAAAGAAGCAGCATTAAATACATTTTTTTCTTGTTTTCATAATACAAAACAATATAAACTTCAAAAACTTCAGTAAACATGGCCAACACTGAATAGCAATATAACAATACAATTGTTGATTCTCATACAAAAAAACGTATACATTATTGTTGTCAATAATTAATTTTTGTGGCAGGATAATATTCTGGCACTGGCTATATATCTGCAAAAAGCTAGATTCATACTTAATTTCACCGTTTTTTGGATTTGCAAAAAAAAAAATCTCCTTGGTTTTCAGTAAAATTATGGCACATCACTATGGCAATTGCCATGCTGATGTAATTATTACTTGTAGCATTTGTCCGATTAAAAATATTCAATTTTCAGTTTAAGCTGTATACAGGGCAGGAGAAAAATAAACATTTATCTATGTGTACATATGCACTACATAGATGTCAAACCAAATGTTTAAAGGTATAGACCATGCCTGCTCATTCGCTTGTGCTCATCTGATCACAGCTTTCTCATCAGTGAGGTGAAACTATGCAAAAATATGATACCAGAATCTGGAATACCTTTGATCCATCTTTGTCTTTGTAGTTCATATCATACTGGAACCACAAATGGGTGAAAGTCCAGGTTCTTCTGGTAGTCATCTCTCTCTTCTGTCATAGAATCTGTATAGAAATCTTTTAGATACAAAAAGTCCATCTTGTTTGTCTTAGCCATGCAAAGTCATGCTCAATGCGATTACAAATGGCTGACATATGCTTCTTAGACCAACATTATATCACCCCAAATATGAGATCCAGACACGCTGAATTAATGTGTTTCTCTGACACAATGTTGGTCTTAGTCTCCGAAACTGTCAATTTGAATTAAAGGTAATTCTTCAATTCGCCCAAAAGGCAACGTGAAGAAAGAGGAAGCAGGAGAAAAAGTGATCAATTACAGTAATAAATGAAATGACTAATCGTATAAATGAATATAAAACAAGAACGAATATTTGAAATGCTCTCTTTGAAGCTACACACACAGGTTGCTATTCAAAAACTCAAATTAGATCCTTGACCAATTCGTCTTGAATCTAATGAAACCCTGAAAAACGGTTAAGCAGAAGTTCAATCTGTCCCTCATGGACAGAGCCTGGTGTGGAAGGTTGTAAACCATCAGTCAACATGTCCAGATCATGGTAAATCACTGCTCGACTCCTGTCAATAGAAGATAACACAGTTAATCCAACAGTCAAGACTGCAAAACAGAAAGTTTACATTTTATATTTGGCAAAGCAACTTACATTGCATTCAAAGATCTACGTTTTATAAGTGTGTGCACTCCCTGGAAATCAAACCTTGCCATTGCTACAGTTTGAGCATTAAGAATGCTGAACTTCATGCATTTTGAATATATAGTTTAGTTGTTGTTGTTTTTTTATAGTAACATGGAACATTAGGCTTTAGAAACAAAATAGGGTGAACATCATAACTTTGAAATCATAACATGGCACCAAACGCTCAGAGAAGACCTGCGAAATGCTGCCGTCAGATGGGAAGGTGTTCGAATTGTTGGAGGAAACTTGCTTCACTATGCGCTTGCGCTGAAGGAACCAATGATGAATGATAGATTTAAACCTCCAAATGGCAAAATGTATTACAAATGTACTTCAATGGACAAGAAAATACAATTTCCTATCTTAAATACACAAACATACATTTTAGGTATATATACTGTACATTATATTGAAATTGTATGTGCAATCTCTAATTTGAGTGATTTATTTTGAGACTCAGAAGTCTAGACTCTAATATTAAGGTTGCATATTTGAGTATGATTAAGTGTGAGGGATAGCAACGGTTTAGAGACAGCTCACTATCTGAGACGGATTCGGGCTGATGTAAAAAGTCCTTTACTTCACAGCTCCATCACTGCATGTCACTCGTTCTCTCACTCACATCCAAATAATGGTAGTCGATGGGGAATGAGATCTGTTTGATTAAAACATTCTTCCAAGTATCTTCCATTGTGTTCAGCAGAACAAACAAAACACATAGAGGTTTGGAACAACATGAGGGTGAATAAATACTGACAGACTTTTTATTTTTTGGTGAACTAACCCTTAAAGCAGACTTATTTATGTGTGTCGCCTATGAGTACTTTTTGGGGTCATTGTATGCATATAGTGGTTCAAGTACCTGTAAAGTGGAAGACCTTGATGCACTGGTCTCAGTAAGCGTAGCACTTCCTGGGATACTTGACACAATAAATCCTGTTCCGTTAGGAAGGGGCTGCCGCACCACCACATTCCCTTTCCTAGTCTCTGCCAGAAACAGACTGTACCAGTAGGCATCACTTGAGAATGAGAGTAGAGTCAGCGATGGTGGAGGAGTTCCTCTGGCTGAGGATGCTGTTCCTACCCTGGGAAGCCGCTTGCGAGGGCTTCGGTTCCTGGCATTTCAGCACGATGATCACCAGGATAGTAATGAGCAGCATAAACAACACCGACCCCAAACCGATCAGCAAGTACAGGTTTAGATCAGTGATCAGGTCGTATTGGACAGGCACCTCTGTGGTTTCGGTTAACTGCGTGACCACTTGGTCCACTGTGGAGATCTTGATGGTCACTGTGGCGGAGCGAGGAGGTTCTCCGTTGTCTCTGGCTATGATGACCAGGTGTTGATCTTTGGGGTCTCTGTAACTGAACATCCGCGTGGTTCGAATCTCGCCGTTGTACTGGTCGATGCTGAACAGTGGCGTGTCTGTGACCTGCAGGAACTGATACGTTATGCGAGAGTTCTGCATGGAATCGGACGTCCAACGCGATAACCTTGGTGACCAGGAATCCTTTATCGCTCGACCTTGGGATTTTTTGCTCTATGACAGTGCCCTGCGGACGCCAGGGAGAAACTATGAGGGGCGAGTTGTCGTTTTGGTCCAGGATGATGATGTGTACGGTCACATTACTGCTAAGAGGAGGGAGCCCAGAATCTCTCGCTTCAATGTGAAACAGAAAACTCCTTCTCCCTTTCGTCAGTCGAACGTGCGTAAAGCGTAGAGGTTGCCGTTTTCAGGATTGATGGAAAACAACATGGACATTGAGGTGTTGGCTATCTCCTTTTCTATGATGAAGTAAACCAGATACTGATTTTCATGCAGGTCTGGGTCGTGAGCGGTTAGCGAAGGCTAGCAACGCTCCGGGCTCGTTGTTTTCCATCAGATGAATGGTATAGAAGGTTTGAGGAAACATTGGGCCGTTATCATTGACATCTTGAATCGTAACACTGATCGTTTTCGTTCTCGGTCAGAGGAGGGCTTCCTCTGTCGGTCACGTGAAGAGTGATGTCATAACTGTGGATTCGCTCACGGTCAAGTGATTGGGTAACTGTTAAGGTAAAAAAGTCTTCCGATGACTTATTAAGTGCAAAAGGTAACATCTGAGCATTGTGGATGGAGATAACAACTTTGCCATTATCTCCGGAGTCCCTGTCGCTCACGCTGATACGGCGATCACTGTTCCTACAGGGTCATTTTCTTTAATCAGAGTCTGTGAAGATTTGATCGTGATCTCAGGATGGTTGTCGTTTGAGATCGGTGATGAACACTAGTATTTTACACTGACCTGAAAGCGGGTTCACTGCCTTGTCCTTGGCTTCAACATACATCTCAAAACTCTTCACTTCTTCAAAATCGATCACATCTTTTACTCTTATTTCTCCACTGCTAGGATCCAAAACAAACTTTTCTTGTGTTTTCTCAGATGTGTATAAAGTGAAAGAGTACACGACATCCGCATTGACACCCTCATCCAAATCTGTTGCATTCAGCTGCATAATCAGCGTCCCTATAGGTGCATTCTCAATGAGGTCAACCGAGTACACTTGTCGATCAAACTGAGGGGCGTTGTCGTTGATGTCAAGCACTTGAATGATAATGCTGGCCGTGCCTGAACGCGCAGGTATGCCGCTGTCCACAGCGGTGAGGGTTAGTGTGTGGACGGCCTGTTTTTCTCTGTCCAAGCTAGCTTTTAGCACCAGGTCGACATATTTAGTCCCGTCACTTCCAGTCTGGATTTCAATGGTAAACTCGTTACTTTCACTCAGGTAATAGGTCTCGATCGAGTTCTCTCCAACATCTGCATCCACCGCGTTTGTTAAAGAAAATCTCTCTCCAGGTGTCGCTGATTCCGAAACATCGAGCGGTATTCTCTCCCGTCTGAACTGAGGCGCGTTGTCATTTATGTCCATAATTTCCAATTCGATGTTAAATATGCGTACTGGTTTCTCGATTATCACATCCATCTTGAGGAAACAGAACGATGATGTTTTGGCCGGACATAAATATTCCCGGTCAATTTTCTCAGCGATAAACAGTTCTCCGGTGACGTTATTTATTTCTAGGTATTTCTTGCTATTAATATAATCCAGCTTTACCTTTCGTTCCAACAGGCTGTGCGCGTCGAGGTCCAAATCCGAGGCGATATTTGCGATCACGGAGCCCACTGGCATTTCTTCTGGGATGGAGTATCTTGTTACAGCCGAGGCGAGACTCCAAAGCGCGGAGAGGACTGCGAAACCGAGGCGCCATCTCCTCCTTAGATCCATTGCAGTGCGCACGTCAATGCTTTCGCTGTCTTTCATAAGAATTATAGCAATGTTTTCGAAAACGAATGGAGGTTAAGCGAGTATTTATAAAGCATCTTAAAAGCATCCAGCAGAGCACCGCCATATAGCCCGCCCGCTGATCAGATTCATCTGAGCATCAGTGCTGACAGTCTCCAACAGCATTGTGAGAGCAAGGCATGGGTTTTGCTCGCATCCCCCTTAAAGTGAATAGCATTAGTGCAGCGAAATCGTGTGAAGATATAGATATTTTTGGAAAAAGAAAAAAAAATGTCTAATATTACTTTTGACTGTAGCTTTCTGGGAGTCTTCTTAAAGCTAGTAGCCTACAATGTGAAAGTAAAGTAAAAAAAAATAAAAAAATAAAAAAATAAAATAAATAAATATAATATATAGCCTATATATATATATATATATATATATATATATATATATATATATATATATATATATATTGTTATAAAGGGAGTGCAAAATATATATATATATATATATATATATATATATATATATATATATATATATATATATATATATATATATATATATATATATATATATATATATATATATATATATATATATATGGTATTATTTCTTTTCCTTTCTTTCTTTTCCTGTTGGGCGTCAGGAAACAAGAAGAAGCAAGTTCAGCACCACGGACAGAGCCATCTTGTGACTTGGTTCCACTGATAGGCCTAAGCCAAGCAAAATAAAAGCGGAAAATTAACAACAACAATAACAACAACAACAATCATGTCTGCCCGACAATCCTCACTTATTACTGTAATGAAGACTTATTTTTTGAACATATGAACACTCATATTCCACACAAGCCGTAACAATCACATGTGTGTAATTTATAAAGAAGCACTGTGAATACATTTCTAATCAAGCCATTTGTAGATTAATGCCATTGTGTATACACTAACCATGCCATGTTGATTTCATGTAAGATCCACCTATAAATTCAAGCTCTGCATATGTTGCTCCTGTACCTGTACTTTTTTCTGTAAAAGAATAGACAAGAAATGCACAGTTTTATACCATCATGCTGTTTCTTGTCATTTTGGAACGCAAGAACCACAATGAGGAAGACAAAAGAGGAGTATTAAATCAATTTAATGATATTCTATATTCAATACATCATGGAAAAAAGGATTTAAATTCGGAAAATATAATTCGTATTCTGACAAATAAATTAATTATTTGCGTAATTATTATTAAATAAAGCATCTGTTAAACATGAAGATATCAGGAAAACAAAAGCAATTTAAGTGTTGTCTTGCTGTGAAAGTTATGACGGCAAATTGTACGGCACATATAATCCGAGTGAAATATATACATCTTACATACAGGAAGTACCATGAAAAATACAAATGGAAAAATCATTTGAAAAAATCATTGGTTATTATTGCATCCTCTTGGCGGTTATTGTTTCGGCCTTTTCTTTTTGCCAAAAGTTGAAAATGAGTTGTAGACTTCTATCTCCCTATTGTTTGCCAGCTTGAGTGTACAGAGTGTTGATGGTGTCCCGGGAATGTAAACATTATGTTGATAGTCTGGTGAGGGTTGAATTGAATCCGGTTGGTTGTAACGTGTCCATGAGTGGTTTGGAAAGCCCCCAACCTTAGGTGAGGTTTTATAATCTGTTTTAAATGACAAAGAAAAGACTTGTTTTTTAAATGAACATGTTTTTAGAGATGACAAAACAAATGTAATGATTTACCATGCATGTGATTTCCCCAGGTCCAGTAATGTGGAACTGATGTGTAAGCATAGTTGTCTGAGTCCTGAATCAGTCTGCGCTGCAGAGTCCTACCTGTGTTTATTGGAGTTTGGCTATGAAAACAAAAACATTGGACAAGTCAGATGCTTTGTGCATGAGAGAGAGAGAGAGAGAGAGAGAGAGAGAGAGAGAGAGAGAGAGAGAGAGAGAGTAGAGAGAGAGAGAGAGAGAGAGAGAGAGAGAGAGAGAGAGAGAGAGAGAGAGAGAGAGAGAGAGAGAGAGAGAAGAGCAAACTCAGCTTTTACTTTAATCACCTTTTGTATGTATAATTGAGCTGGTTCTTCATCTGTGTTTGGTCTTTGTTTCCCTGCTTGAGCTGCAAAGAAAAAAAAGAGTTGAAATATTTACTCCACACACATGAGAGGCACACAAATATACTACAAGTACAATGTCTATGCACACATCAAAAACAGTCACTAAAGCCTAAGTGACTTTATTAATTCATCACCTTGTTGCAGTATATCTACAATTTGCAGCAGTGACAAAACATGCATTTGTTTATTTATTTATTTATGAACTGTGCATTAAGAATTTTAAGGTCTAGTTCACAGAAAAACAATGAAAGGTTGAATAAACAATACACTATTGTTTGCTCAATGGTTAATTTCAGTGCTGTTATTATTATTATTATTATGTATTTTTTTATTTTGTAATTATTGTTGTGTTATTATTTAATTAATATAATTGGCAATTATTATATTATATTTTGTATTTTATTGTTGTGATGTGTTAAATTATTGCTCAATAATAATAATAATAATAATAATAATAAAGAGCAGGAGAGTCAATAAATGGGAAAACAAAGTAACTTGCGTTATTTTTTTTAAAGTAACTCAGATGTTTTGTTGAAAATTTAAAAATAATGTGTTATTTCACTACTACTTGAAAAAAGTAATCAATTGCGTAACTTGCGTTACTTGTAAGGTATTATTCCAACAGTGTTGTTGTTGTTATTATTAGTATAGTTCTGTGTGTGATATTTGCATTTTGTATTGGCATGTCTAAATATTATTTATATTTATAATTAAATTACAATTTACAGGCTATTGCTTACATTATTAAAGAACAACATGTATCCATCTAGTAGACTTGTAACTTGATATAAAAATTTATATACAATGCATTCTCATCCCAATGCGTCATTTACTGATGCTTTTGCCAATGCGTATACCCTTTGGCGTCAATATAACATGCTTTGGGAATGGGAAGGTTTAGGTCTGGGGTAGGGTTAGGGTTAAACCACTAGGAGGCGCCTTCTGCCCCATATATATCTGCGTCACATATTGACGCTAAAGGGTGCCATGTGCGTTGGATGTATATGCATTGGCAAAAGCATCATTATATGACGCCTTGGGATGAAAACGGATTGATATTTATATAATAAATTGATTATTGATTATTACCTCGTTTGGAGAGGTCGTCCCATTCCTTGTACCAAGACTGTGGTTGGTTGGGCTCCAGGTCAAAGTTTTATTTTCTACTTCCTTGATGTTATTTCGAGAAGATGTTCCCATCGGGCTGCAAGGCTTGAGGAACATGAAGTCACTTTTAGATGACTCTGGAGTTAAACACATTTTATAGCAGTAGTTTTGACCTATTGGGTGGTTCGCGTTTACTTCCACGCAGTGCGTGGGCCCCTTTGATCCCGGTGATAAGTGAATGTTCAAGTTAGACTTTTTAATGACGTCACTGGAGGGGTCCTTAGAATGAAGCCCACAGCACGAGTTTCTGTCCTTGTTTCCCTTAATTGTTGCCAGGACAATAATAGCCACGAGAAACGTGAATGAAACCGCGCCCAGGGACACGATTAAATACAGCGTGAGGTTTGACCTGTAGTGAGGGCTGAGCGCGAGGTCACCAAAATCAGGCAATGATTCTGGCACGCTGTCAACAACTGACAACATGATGGAGGCCGTGGCCGAGAGGGGCGGATGACCGTTGTCCTTGACTAAAACCACCAGCCGTTGCCTCCTAGGGTCGTTATCCATCAGCCGGCGGATTGTCCTGATCTCCCCAGTGTACAACGCAACGTTGAACAAACTGAGATCTGTAGCTTGAAGGACTTCATAAAAAAGACGTGAGTTTTGCCCGGCATCCGCGTCCATGGCGGTGATTTTAGCCACTAGGTATCCGGCATCAGCATTTCAGGGACAACTACAACCGCTGTGGTGTCATTCTCGGGCATTGGGGATACAATGATTGGAGGATTGTCATTCTGATCCAAAACAAACAGGTTCACTGTTACGTTAGCGCGGAGAGGCGGAAAACCAGCATCTTCGGCTTGAACCACGATCTGAAAGTTTCTGAGCTGCTCGTGGTCGAAAGAACGCAGTGCGTAAATGTTGCCGTTATCTGAATTGATGGACACGTAAGTGGACACTGGCATTCCTTGAATGTCGTTTTCTTGAATAGAGTAGGATAAGTAAGAATTCTGATCCGCGTCTGCGTCTTGTGCGGTGATGGTGCAAATCGAGGCTCCTGGCGCATTGTTTTCGGTCAGATAGACCGTGTAGGAGGGCTGTTTGAAACGCGGCGCGTTATCGTTTATGTCAGACACATGCACTAAAATAGTTTTCCTGGTAAAAAGAGGAGGCGAGCCCATATCACGCGCCGTGAGGGTGATGTTATACTCTGAAATGGTCTCTCTGTCTAGAAAATCACACGTAACCAAAGTGTAATAGTTTTTAAAAGAGGAAGTGCAGCTGAAAGGGAACGTGGTGAGGAATTTCACAATCAACATTTCCGTTTTCCCCAGAGTCTTTATCCATAACGCTAATGACTGCTATCACTGTGCCGGGGGCGCATTCTCTTGGACAGGCGTAGATACTGATGTAAGAATCACTTCTGGAAGATTGTCGTTGACGTCTATGATGTTAACCATAACTTTGCAGTGCACTGCCACCGCAGACGGTCCCTTGTCTTTGGCTTGTACATAAATCTCGTGCATTCGTGCCTTTTCATAATCTATAAGACCTTTTACTTTGATTTCTCCAGTGCGGGAATCCACGCTGAACAGCTCGCGCACTCTCATTGGAGCGTGGCCGCTGAAAGAGTATGTGATCTCTCCATTGGGTCCTTCATCGATATCAGTGGCGTTTAGTTTTATCACGACTGTGCCTCGCGGTGCGTTTTCAGCCAGCTTCACTTTATAAAAGTTCTGATCGAATACAGGCGCGTTATCGTTGGCATCCAGCACCGTTATGTTGATTTGCGCAGTGCCCGACCTCTCTGGCGAGCCTCCATCCACCGCTGTAATAACCATCAAGTGAGTCTTCTGCTGCTCCCGGTCCAGCGGACTTTCAAGGATCAGTTCTGCGAATTTACTCCCGTCACTACGCGTCTGGACGTCCAGGACAAAGTGTTCGTTTACGCTCAGCAAATACGAGCGCATAGAGTTTCACCGACGTCCAGGTCCTGCGCGCTTTCCAGTGGGAAAGCGCGATCCCGGCGCGGCGGATTCGGAGATATCCAGGTTAAATTCACTCCATGGAAAGACTGGAGAGTTGTCGTTAACATCAAATATTTCAACTTCGACCCTATACAATTCTAATGGGTTTTCGATCACAACCTGAAGATGGAATGAACAATATGGATTTTGCTCGCACAACTCTTCTCGATCAATTCTTTCATTGACAAATAAAACCCCGTTTTCTAAATTCACCTCTAAATATTGCCGTTTTGCACCTGAGACTATTCTAAATCGCCGGACTGAGAGTTTGTTGGTGTCTAATCCCAGATCCTCCGCAATATTTCCAACAAAAGCCCCGTGCTCCAGTTCTTCTGGGATCGTGTAACGAATCTGTGCCAGAACTACATCCGTCACAGACGCGATGAGCGCCAGGCAGGTTACCTGCCATGTCCATATCCACAGCTCCATTTAAATATATTCCCCTTCCTGCGTTGCTTCAAATGAACGACCAAACAAAACACTCATAGCTGAAGCTTTAAAATGGAAAATCCACCCAAACGCACAGTAACATTTCGTGAGAGAATGAGCACGCTAATGACAATGAAGTGGCAAGTCCCTGAACCTCGTACTTTAGCACTGGAGTGCGCGTCTTTGGCCAATGGCACGTGCGCAAAAGTGAGAGAGCGTGTGTCTGTGTTTGGATGAGGGAGACAGAAGGGGAGGAGGTGAACACTAAACACTATACTTTATTGTGGTTTCATTTTCAATACATTTCTTATTACATTCTGTTAAAATTCGAATCGTTCCACAATTGGGGGTTATCTCCCTTTGACATTACATAAAAAAATAAAATAAAATGTATAATTTCAACACACTGTATATATGAGTCGGCTTATAATATTATCCCAATTTGCCTTAACCATAATTACAGTAATTATCTTTAAATTATAATTATCCCATCTTTTTTTATAATTGGGTCATTGATTTGCATTTTGTGTCCAAAGTAAAGATCATGATCTTACTTAGACAGGTTTAAATGTATATTGTTCTACATTTTAAGTCATAAATAACACAATTTGAATTCTAAACATATGGAAGTTGACATTTAACAGCATTTTGAACCACTAATTATAGACCTATGAGAATGTGTTGGTGTATCCCAATTTCAGGTTAAATGCAACACTTTACTAATAGGTCGTTTTATTTACTTTTTTTCTACATTGTTGGGTATATCAGTACAGATTTTCTCTAATCAATTTTTGCAATTATAATCAAGATTTTTAGATAGTGCCCCCACCCTGTTGTTTTTGACTACTGTCCCTTTAAATGAATGTTGGGAAAATTAAATTACATTACATCATAAAGCTGTCCATCACTACTATGGAGAAAAAAAATGTGGGAAAGTGAGATCCTACTGAGATTAACCTGTCTATATTGGCTACTTTTACCTTTCAAAAAGCCTGTCAAGGGAAAAATGAAAAAAAAAAAAAAAATAATAATAAAAAAAATACACTTAAAAAAAATGCTATTCTTTATTTGATAAACCGAACTATTATATAGCTTATTTTTGCTCAGAGGAGGTGCAGTGGCTGATTTTAGGTCAGAATGTCCAGCCTGTTTCTACCTTGTTAAATAAGACCTATCAGATTGCACTAAGAGTGTAAACAGTGATTGTGAAAGTAATTTATGTTTGGATTTGTGTATTTAAACTTATTTGCCAATGTTTTACATGTTGTTTCCCATCTCAATCCAGAAATAATTTAACTGGTTCTGTGTGAGAGATAGGAAATCATCCACCCATCCTGTCCACATCCACTCTGTTATTATTTTGTGCCTCTCAATCAAAAATGTATCCTATAGCCAACAAGCCGTCATTATATGCACCGGAAACAATTGCGCATTATTTAGAATTTTCTTTGAAATTTCCTTTCAGTGGTAGAACTATGGCATCATCACTGTTGAAGAGTAATTGGTGAAGTAGATTTTAATTATTGTAGAGTTAATGAAAGTTATCACAAGCATTGTAATGTTTAAAGCGGATGTCATAGCAAATACCAGACTGGGAGGACTGTAAAAAATAAAATAAAATAAAAAAAGTGGCTCATTCATAAATCCGTAAGATCTTACCTTCATGCTGTAGAAATACAAATCAGAACACAACATGTGCAGCGCTGAAAAGGGGCGTGGCTACACACGGTGTAGGCTAAACATTAAAAAAAGATGCAACATAGGCCTAATCTTAAATAATTTTCCATATTATTTCAGATAAAAAAGTGTGAAATAGGCCTACATTTAATATTCAGACTAACATTTACCATTAAGCTATTGTTATACTTATTATTATGTGGTGGGTTACAAAAGCAGATGAAGCTGAGACAAAGAGGTTTCAACGTATTTTAAAATAACTAGCTTCTTCCCTATGCTATCCCTGCAGTCTTATCCCTTTCTCATTCATCCTGCTTCCTGACAAGTAAAGAAATTCTGTTTTAAATAAGCGCCAAACACAATCTGTCTGTGGAATGAAACTGCGGCAGATGGCACGATCTTCCAAGGGCTCGTGCTCTTTTTAATTAATGTAGTGGGGATTAAAGGGCCGCGGGTCCGGATCATTAGTGAACAGAGGTATTAAAAGGTTTTGTGCGGCATAATCCAGCCGCTCGCGATTGGTTGAGAAGCAGACTACATGGTTCCCATGATATTCTCCTGCTTTCCATTACCTTAAGTGCATACTAAATGGCATAGAGCCGAGTCGGAAATAAAGCAACTTAAATCGACCCACCAAACAAACACATTTACTCTCATTAATGGCCAAAAAGAGGACACGAATGTGGAGTGGTGTAAACATTTGTTGTTCATGGTCATTGTCATTAAGGTCATGAGGAAAAGAAGTTAGTCATTTTACAGTGATGGATAATAATGAATGTTAGTAGATATTTATATTTTGGCAGCGAACAAAATCTATCTGAAAGCACTATAAGAGAATGCAATTTTTTATTGTAATCAAACATATTATAGTTCGCAAAACATTTGAAAACTCTATATAGCCTTATTATCAGGAGGGGATCTAAATGTAACTAGCTCGGACCCCCTTTCCCCAAAACCCCCATTCACTGCACCCTGGAACATTTTTAACACAAAAAAAGTATCTGTGTTCATATAAAACACGTTATGAATATACTGTGCCTTTTTTTATTTTCCTTTTTTTTTAACAGCAAAAAGCCTAACAATTTGAATGTACTGAGAGATAGGCCTACACCTGAATAATAGTGATACAATGAAATGTACAAACTGTAACCACCCCGACTAATTTTAGGGTGTCATGTGGTCCAGACATTAGACTGGCACTAATTAAAGGCTCATTTTCTTTCTATCTCTGAATTGATTTTAGGAGAGTGGTTTAATGATTTTAGATTAGTCTGTCGCCTACATTAGCCTTCAGTGAACTCCATAAATGCGGATTGACCTACAACAGCATTAGGCGACACAACTAGGGCCACTGTTTATAATCCAAATAGTCTGAGATAGAATTTGACAATTGAATAAACAGATAGGCTATTTATTGATATTATACATTCACTGACTGACCACTTTTTTAGGTATACCTGTTCAGTTAGTTAACGCAAATATCTAATCAGCCAATCAAGGCAACTTAATGCATTTACTGTAGGTATAGGCAAGGTGGAGACGATCTGCTGAAGTTTAAACTGAACATCAGAATGGGGAAGAAATGTGATTTAAGTGATTTTGAATGTGGCATAGTTGTTGGTGTCAGACGGGCTGATCTGAGTACGGCTGATCAACTGATTTTCATGCACATCTCTGGGTTTACAGAGAATGGTCTGAAAAATAGAAAGTATCCAGCGAGTGGCCGTTCTGTGGGCAAAAATGCCTTGTTGATGCCAGCTCGTTCTCACTGATCGAAAGGCAACAGTAACTCAAATAACCCCTTGTAACAAACAAGGTCTGCAGAAGAGCGTCTCTGAATACACAACATGACCAACCTTGAAGCAGATGGGCTACAGCGGCAGAAAACACAGTATATGTGACACTCCTGGTACAGCTACAATTTACAACTGCATGATGCTATCATGACAAATATGGTCCAAAATCTCAGAATAATGTTTTCCGCAACTTGTTCAATCTTCACTGTAAAAATGAATGCGCTTTATCTAATCAAAAAAAAAAAATAAAAAAATGTGGCAACAGATTACAAGCAATATCATTAATTCAATTTAACAATAGAATTGAGTAATAATTAATCAAATTAATTCCTTAAAAGTTAACTATTTAGAGTAAACCTTAAATAAAAAGTACATTGAAGTCACCATTATGATGATCAGTGTTTGGAGTTTGTTTTAAAATTTTCTGCCTTCAGTGATTCTGCTTGTTAACATCAGGTGTCTTCATTGTTGGCAATTTAAAATAAAGAGTTCTTAATTAATCTCTGACGTCTGTCTGTTATTCAGATATTTTTTTATTTTTTTTTTGGTGTAAACTTTACTCATTTTAAATGGTTAACTTTTAAGGAATAATTGAATTAATTATTACTCAATTCTATTTTGAGCAATTTAAATAATAATATTGCTTGTAACCTGTTGCCGCAATTTTATCGATTAGATAAAGCATATTCATTTTTACAGTGTATGCCACGAAGAATTAAGACTGTTCTAAAGGGGTCCAACCAACTACTAGCAAGCGTCTGTGTGTGTCTTTATTCACAAGACAAATTCCTTGTACTTGACAATAATTTCATTCTCATTCTAATTCTGCTTTCGTTGCACCATATACAGTGCATTCAAACTTGCTTTTGCCTATCCGGATGGAAATGGCAGGACTTGGAGCCTTAGTTGAACTTAGGTTTCAGACTTTGGTTCTAATTAGAACAACATCATCTTTGCTGTGCAAAGTGGATATAAATGGTTAAGAAAAATAAAAATTTAATCATGAATGTAAATGTGAGAATTTTTATTCTCTTTTTGTTTGTTTCATAATTATAAGTATATGTGAATATCAAGTAATTCTAGCTGAAATATTTGTAGAATTCTACAGAATTAAGAGGAATATCATTAGACCTTACAGTGCTGCCTTGCAAGCTGTAAATGCATAAACTGAAGCGCTCATGGTTCTGACTGCAGATGCAGAACTATATACTAATCCCACCTTCGTGAACTGCCACGGGGTGGAGGCAGAGTCTTCTGCTAATTACCCCATTCCTCCTGCTGGCCCGCGGCAACCAATCAAGAGAACAAAGTGTACATTTTCATTTACGCACCAAATCTCTCTCACACACACAGGCAGTGCAGAGATGGGGCAGAGTGCCACAGACGGGGAACGTCAAGAATGCCATAGGAATGCGGGCCCTGCGCTCACCTCATTCTCTCTCTCTCACACACACACATAAACATGCTTCTCACACATTTACACAGATATGGATATGGTTTGTCATTTTATCATGACTGGTAGAGAAGGATCTCTCTGTAAGGCCTGTGTATGTGGAGACTGGTTGTGGTAGAGGTGGAGGTGGTGAGGCGGTGGGTTGGGTAGGGGCAAAAAAACAAAAGCAACAGAAACACAAAATGAAGATAGATTGATAGAGCAGCTGGGAGGTCGGGACTCAGGAGTATAAGACAGTGAAGATGAAGGGAATGAGGGTCAGAGGGAGGGCCCGTTGGATAACACCTGCTTCTCAGCTGTGTCAACTGAAGGATTCCCACAGAAGACAGACAGATATTTATGGAGTGGCTGAGGGAATTATCCAGCAACCACACTGCTATTGACACACATGTGATGCTCTGAGCTATTCCCATCTAAGCCCAACCAACTCACCACCAGTCATGGAGAAAACAAAATATACAAAAAATGACCTATATTTGAATAGTTCAGCAAAAGCCTCTAAATGCTTTTGCATCTATACACATTATTATATTAGTACACTGTAATATATTATGCATTATGTCCCAAACTAAATATGATTGCTGTTACCCATAATGAACCTCAAGATTAGGGAAAAAAAAAGAAAAAAAGAAGCATTCCCCTGAAGTACATTTTGTATTTGGAGGTTTAAACCAACATTTGAAATACATTTTGGCCATTAAAAAAAATATGTATGTTGAAAATATAAAATAAATAAATATAAAATAAACAAACAAATATATTATCTAATTTGTTTTAACTATATTAGGCCTACTTTCAAAAAATATATATTATGTAGCTAAAGTGATCTAAACATTAATTTATTTTCAAACTAAATATATTATTTTATTGGACTTTTTTTTGGTAAAAAGAAATGTGCATTTTCTTTCCTATTGACGTATTTTGTATTACATCTTGGCATTTGGAGGTTTAAACATAAATAAATAAATAAAATAAATAAATAAATAATACACACACACAAGATTATTACATCATTTACGTCAATAGGAAAGAAAATGCACGTTTCTAAAAAAAATACAAAAAAAATAATAAAAACTAAACCATATAAAAATATATATTTAGTTTTTTATATTAATAAATTAATATGTATGTTATGTATAGTTGTCGAAGTATGTTGAACATGTCAATTTATTAAACAAATAACTACATTTATAATTATTATTTATTTACAAATAATTATTTATTTTAAATGTATTATATATTTACATAATTGTACATTCTATTAGGCTATAATATAATTATTTATTTTCGTATATGCTGTAAGGGAAACATAAACCCTCTGTAGATCAGAAAGCAACACCGTTTAAAAAAAACGCAAAGCACGTGTGTATATATGTCTAAATGTCAACAATTATGAAACATTTGGGCAAACTTTTAAAGCAGTTCTCTATACGTCCGAAGGGTGGCAGCAGCACTGCTCCTGACCATAGACTGTAAAAGCTCCTGACTGAAACTTACTTATAAGTGAAAACAGATGAGGCACGTGGCAAAAAGCCACATGTAATGCATTTAAATCAGATTTCGCTCTCTCAAAATGTGTGAGAACTAAATGACTATCATGAATTCATTGTGTAACTTAAACCACAAACTTATATGAACAGTGAAATCTTTATGCAACCCTGATCTGACCCTGATCAAAACACAGGTTACAGGCTAGATGTGGCTTGATGCTTAATTCAATAAAAGAACGTAATTTTGTAAATAGATACACTATCCTGATCTATTTGATTACAGATTAAGCAGTGTGGATTCTCTAATCCTCTAATGACAGGCATCTAAATAATTGGATGCACTAGTGAATTGTAGCGGTTTTGCTTTCACCTACTGTAAATCAGAATAACACTTACCTGGAGTTCCAGGAATGCTTTCATATCACATCTGCTGATAATTTCACAAAATAGTTGAAAATCTCTTTGAGCATCTTTGAACACTAAATCTGTATAATGTGGTGGAAAACAATGGAGAAGACAACTTTAGAAGCTTTAAGAGCATTCAGTGTGTGTGCAACATCATCTGCAGGTGGAGTCCAGAGGAAAGCACCATAGACTGGCAAACGCACAGCAGGTGCATTAGGGTTTGACCTTGATACGGTTCACCGTGTGTGTGAGTGAGAGAAAGAGAGAGAGAGTGTGTCCGCAGGGCAGTGCATGCGCATGTCCTCCCAACATCTGTCAAATGCATTATATTTCATTAGTCTTTCACAACAACTGCTCTTACCTACATAAAACACAACACTCCTACACTGATACTTTATTAAAATGAATTCTTTTTAGAAAAACATGAGAGCTGTTTCAAATCAAATGTTTACTCCATTTAGTATAGGCCAGGAGAGAATAGCATATTTCTGATTTCGGAATATAGAAACAGCTAATATATTAAGTTTAATATATAGTCCTTGTACTAAAATATGTTTTTGGTTTCCTTGCAAGTAATAATAATAATAATAATAATAGATAATAATACAGTTTAAAATTAATAACCAGAGAAATTTCCAGGCACTTAAATGAGAAAAAAAATAATTAAAATTACATTTTATTATCTTAAATAAATAATTTTATTTTAATCATATATATATATATATATATATATATATATATATATATATATATATATATATATATATATATACATATATATATATATATATATACATATATATATGCTATATACAGTATATACATGAAAATATTTCTCAAATATATACAAGCATGTGTGTGTATTTATTTATATATATATATATATATATATATATATATATATATATATATATATATATATATATATACACATGCACACACATGCATGTATATTTTACAAAAAATATTATTTATATATAAAATATGTATATTTATATAGAATATAAATTATATAGAAATCTATATACAGTATATACATGAAAATATTTCTCAAATATATACAAGCATGTGTGTGTGTGTGTGTGTGTATATATATATATATATATATATATATATATATATATATATATATATATATATATATATATATATATATATATATATATATATATATATGCACACGCATGCATGTATATTGTACAAAAATATAATTTATATATACAATTTTTATATTTATATAGAATCTAAATTATATAGAAATCTATATACAGTTTATACATGAAAATATTTCATAAATATATACAAGCATGTGTGTGTGTTTATATATATAAATTAATTACACACAGTGCACCCACATATATTATGTAAACTCAAACTTTTATTTTTGAAGCAATTAATCGCGATTAATCGTTTGACAGCCCTAAATACTACATTTAATAAATAATAACACTGGTGTCTGATTATATGAACAGGTACATATTAAAGTTAAAATCAACATGCCTTGTACTGAAATATGATTTTTTGAAACGCACACACACTATGTTATGGATTGCACCTGATCTAATTTTTGTTTATCGATCTCATATTTCATCTCAGCCTTCATTCTCTTGATTTCAGGGCAGTTAATCCTTCTGAGTCAATGTTGTTGCTCAAACCGCTGGGTTAAAACAACAGTCCCCCAAAATATACAGACGTCCTCTGTAGAATAGCATGTTTGCTAAGGCACCTGGCAGCCGCACAGCTCTTGCAAAACTTGACGATAATGCAACCCAACATTCCAGCATCAGAAAAAACACACAAAAAAACCCTGCTCCTCACAAGACAAGAAATTTTCCGTTTTTTTCTCAGCGTATGTGTGTATGTTTATTTGCCAGGAGCCCTAAGGTCAATGATGTTGTAGCAAATTAGAGGTGAGTGACAGCTGGCTAGCATGGCTGACAGATTTGAGGAATTCGGGCAGTCTGTGAGGACGGCCCTGCCTGAATGTTAAACACTTTTTCCACAAAGCTCAAAGGAACAGTTCTACCTATTAGCAATTCAAACGCACACGCATTCTTTTTCCTCTTGCTACTTACAGAAATGGTTCGTTCTGGAGTTGTTTTAGGCAGCGCTAAATTCACTTTTGCAGGCAGATTGGATTAATTAGGTGTTGAAAGTACAAAATGCCACGATAATATTCTCCAAAACATGCATGAAAATGAAAGTGCGTCTACATGCGCATGTGTCTATGTGGTTTCGATAGGCCTGTGGTCGGCAGACTAAAGCGAATCCATCTCCACTATGCAGAAAGGAGGTAGAGAATGTCCATTTACGTACGTGCAGTTCACTTCAGTGGCTGCGGTCATGTGCTTTTGCCAGCGCACAGAGAGGAGACCTGTGGTTTTAACCCAGCCGAATCACACCAGAGGAGGGGAAAAGAGAGGGAAGGGGAGAGGAGTGATGACAGCTCATGATGTTATTACATCGCGAATGCGAGCCGGGGAAGTGACAGAGCACGGGTTAATAAGCCGTAAAGTGAGGGAAAGCATCCAGAGATGATAATGCCGCGTATGTAAGGACATGGAGAAGCTAAAAACAGGCTTGTGAAAGCAGCGAAAACACGCGAGGTATTTGGAAAGGCGTTTTAGGGGAGCAATCACCAGCATGATGACATCCATCACAGCTGAGTTTCAAAAGAAAGAAACGATTTGGCGTCGGGCGCAAGCCAAACAGCGTGTTTCTGTTACCTACAGTGACCTTCTTTCCTTCTGACATTCCACAATCCTCCTTTCCCTCCATTATTCAGCTCCTCGCTTCCCTTTTCCATCGCTCTGTCCCTTTCTTTTCACACTTCACTCCCTTTTACACCTTCTTCTCCCTTCGGTTTTGCCGCCGCTTCCCCTTCCTCCCCGGCCCTGCTAATCTATTCCAGAAGAAAAGGCTACCATGGAGAACGGCATAACAAGTGCTCATACTTCAGCACGGGCCAAGAGAGAAATAACACAGGGAAGGAAAAATGGGAGTGGGGGTACAGACAGGCAGAAAAAAGGAGAGAAAGTGTTTATTCAAACTCAAAGCTGACTCCTTTGTTGTGGTAAGGACCTGTCTTATATTAGAAGTCTGAACTCCCTTCAAAGTCTGGAAAGATGGAAAACGAGCCAAAAGGAAGAGAAAGAAACGAGACAGAGGGAGACGAACAGAAGAAGGAAAACTCCTATTTTGTCTGAAACTGGTAGAATTGGACATGAGAAATGAGTGGAGGATGAAAAAAAGAAGAGTTTGGTAGGCCTACTTCATTGAGAGAATAGACGAACTTGGTTCTGGACTTGCGCACACACTCAAACCATTCAGACAGAGCTTTGACTGAGCCTTTGATTTCAAATATTGATATTCATAAGCACTATGGTATCTGATAAATCACATAATCAATCTAGCATGTTGACATCCACAAAATCCTTTCCGTAAAAAGAAATAACAACATAACTATTTTATGAGCTTTCATATTATTTGAATGAAAATGTACAATTTGTAAAATAAAAAAAAGGTATTCATGAAGGTCCACCCCTTATGTTTATCATCAGTTGGGTGTAAGCAGATTATGAATGAGATTTTACTAATTCATACAAATTTGCCAAACTTAAAAATAGGTCTGGGCTAGGGTTAGGGTTAAGGCCTTTTCACACCGGGACGAATTTCGCGTGCGTTATTCGCCGACGTTTAACGCCTCATGACTAAACAAAGGGCGCCAATGTGAGTGTTCACATCGACGCGTAAAAGCACCTTTTTTTAAAAAAAATGGGTTCGGGTTCGTTTTGTTAGTTTGATGCGCCCCGTCAAAAACTATCCGACCAATGAGATTGGCGCTTTTGCTCACGTGTTTGGAGCTTCTGAATAGACAGTAAAACCAACGCATTCTCATCCCAAGGTGCCATATTTTGACTCTTTTGCAAAAGCGTAAATATCCAACGCACATGGCACCCTTTAGCGCCAAATGAGACGGTTAAGTTTTAGGTATTGGGTAGGGTTAGACCACTAGGAGGCGCCTTCTGCCCTATTTATTTTTACGTCTCATTTGGCGCTAAAGGGTGCCATGTGCGTTGGATATTTACGCTTTTGCAAAAGTGTCAAAATATGGCGCTTTGGGATGAAAACGGGTTCGTAAAACACAACTTGGGGGCGCTCAAACACAAAAACAGTCTCTGCCGAGCACACATATGCATTGGTAAAGAAGATATACGCGTCGCCGTCTACACAGCCAGGAAGAAATAAGACGAGGAATATGCAAGGCAAGATGAACATAAAGTGGTGCTAGAACATAAAGAACTATATGACAAATGCGACTGCAACTACATCTTGATAAAAGAGAACTGTAATGGAGTGTATTGTAGAGCAAAATGGCGCCATCTAATGTTTGGGAATGAGTTTGCATGTTCACTCGGCTCATCGTCAGCGAAAATCGTTTGGGTGTGAACACAAAAAACGCGTTGAAAAACGCTGACGAATAACGGGCGCTGATTTCCGTCCCGGTGTGTATGGGGCTTTAGCGTTAGACCACTAGGAGGCGCCGTCTCATATTTACGCTAAAGGATATGACGCCTTTGCGATGAGAACCGGCTCTATATTCACAGTTTGTGTGTTAATATAATAGTATTAATAAAATATTCAAAGGGATATAGTTCACCCAAAATCGAAAATTCTGTCATCATTTACTCACCGTCAAGTTGTTCCAAAACCTGTGTTTCATTCACAGAAGATATTTTAAAGATTGTTGGTAAACAGACAGTTGATGGCAGCCATTGACTTCCATTGTATTTCTTTTTCCTACTTTGGAAGTCAATGGCTATCATCAACTGTCTGGTTACAAACATTCTTCAATACCTTCAGTGTTAAGCAGAAGAAAGAAACTTACGAAGGTTTGGGGGAGTAATGGCAAATTTTGAAGTGAATAATCCTTTTAAAATGTTCTTTGTAAAGTAAGTTAGACATGCCTATTTAGATTTACAACTTTATAGCTACAAAAATGCAATGCCATAAACCACAAATCTTAAAACAAAATGTTTAATTAATTAGATTTACAGTTCAAATAATGCAAAATATTTAAAAAGAAAACACCTCAATTGTATGTGCCTCTGAAAAGAACTAAAAAAAGACAGATTTTTGAAGGACTTAGAACACTGTAACCTTGAGTAATTGTGTGTGTGTGTCTGTGTGGCAAGCAACAAAAAAATGTTCCTTTAAGAAAACTAAAACAGATTATTCTGAAATTCAAAGAACTCTGAGAGAAAGTGCATTTGATACCTTTCACATGAAGATCTCTGGACTTCATCTGAAAATTCAATCTGGGTGGAGGTCCTGAAGTCCAGACACTGAAAGACAAAGAGCAGAGAAATGCTGGAACAAAAGGTTATACAATCACAAGTTCACAACGGTGAGTGTGATCCAGTCAACCAGGCTTCCTAATTGAGCCTAATATGGCTGTTCACACACCCGGCTGTGTATACATTGAATATCAGGTCATTATGACCTGCTAATTGCTCAGTATAGTCTCCAGTGGAGCTAAAATATCAACCCATTTCACTAATCAAAAATGTTTGTTGTCTCTAGAAATTATGTGATTTTTAAAAGTTAGAGGAAATGAGTTATTGTATTTTGGAAATGTGACACGGCTCATTTAGGATGTTCAAAAACCTGCAAGCGGCCCATGACCTGTCTAGTTAGGCCTACTTGCTAATTTACACCATCTCCTTCACTAGCAAACATCTATTGCTCCTCACGGATGGGGCACAGGGGTGCTGGGGCGAGAAAAGGGGGGTTGAGGAGCATGCAGCACTGGCGCTTGTTGGCTGACCCTGGTGTCTGCGGTTCTGTCGTGGTCAGGGGAGGGGGGGTAGTGGGCTGTGTTTCTGAAATCCCTGTGAAATGTTAATTTTGGAATGACTTGTTGCTTACATACCTCTCTCACACCCTCTCTTCTATTTTGAAGTGTTCAAATATGGCCTAATATTGCTCAGTACTCCTTTCAGGCTGTACAGAAATCACATTTGTAAAGGATGCACTAAGTAAGTGTTTGTTTAGGTTTAGCTGGTTCTAATTTGCCCCAACATTACCAGTGTTTTGAGAATTTATACTGACACCTGTTGGTGTGGATGCATTGGTTTCTTTGCCAACGGTTGTTGTTCGTAAACAAACTTGTGTTTTGTGTCGTTTCGTTCCTGCCTGCTAATTTGTTTTTCTCAATTTTACTCTACACGTGTCCATAGAGTGAACATTAGATTTAATCACAACATATTTTCTTCATGACAGTATTTGCGGGCTGTAGCTTACCGGTATTTGGTTTGTGCAGCATGACACCGCAATGTGATGTCAACATGGCGGCGACCATGAGGGGGCGCCCCGCTCCATGTAGAATAAAACAGTTTTTTTCCCCATATGACTGACAGGACTGGAGTCTCGCACATGGTATTTCTCAAAACAAAATTAATTGCATTTAATTAGCAACAAAAATATGACTGGATGCACCTTTAAACGGGACGTCACTTTCACGAACCATTTACGATTCATTTTAAAAGGTCATTCGGTTTATGTAAGCAGTTTTAAAGTGCTGAAAGTTTTCACGTAGGTTATTACTGGACGGTCGAACCAATTCTCTTGCATCGCCCCACCTTGGTGATGATAAGTGAACTAGAAACATCGTCCCATCACCATCCCTGCCCCTGCGCGCCGCGCACCCCGCCCATCTCCGTTCCACTTCAGCTGCGCTTCCTTCTCATTCAGCAAACGCACTGTCCTGTGGCGAGAGAGGGGTCCTTTCCACCCCACAGCCAAACAAAAGAAGCCTGGAAAAGGAGAAAATCTAGCAAAGACTTCTTAAAGGGCAGGAGGACCCCTGAATTCTGCGTTTTTGTGTGAAGACAGCAGCGTTCTTGAGGATATTGCAAGAAGGAACACTGGGAAGCTTTTTAAAATCCATCTATTGTCAGTGTGTCATGTGGAGTGTGGGGTCACACAGGAGGATGACCTGTTTTTCACCTGTCGTTCTCCAGTGTCCATCTGAACAGGTTTGCTCGCGTGAAGACTCTCTCTGAACAATCCTCCAACGCGCGCTCAGATGCTCACCTGGGTCTGTGTCCGGTTTTGGCTCCAGTTTTTAAAACCATCGCCTCAAAGATCTCACTGTCCGGGGTGATTGAAGCGCTGGAGCGATGCAGTCCATCCTGTCCGCTGCTGTCCTGCTGTAAGTTTCACGTGTAAGATCATTCAGTATGAGTTTGAAGGCTTTTTTTCTGGTTAGTCTCTCCATCTACTGATGTAGGTCCAGCCTGAGCATTTGTTGTGTTTCTCATCTCTGGCTCTGACGACATAGACTCAGCAGATGCTGTGTTCCCATAATAACACGTCCCACCTAGTCACCTCAGATAACAGCACTGATGATGATGATGATGATGATGATGATGATGATGATGATGAGACTATGTCTGAATCCTGCTTGCCCTGTGTCAGTCAATTACAAATAAGGATGTTTTAAATCGATAATTAACAATAATTAGACAATAATTAATTTTCTATTTTATATATATGGATAATGAATTATTGTCTAATTTGCTACAAAATACTAACGTTTTACATATTTTATTTTTAAAGTAAAAAAAAAAAACAAAGTTATGAATATCACAAATATTGGCTGATTCCGTTTGACCCGAAAAAGAAAAATTAAAATGTCAAAATTGATTGTTTTAAAATGTAAAACAAATGGTAATTGTGGCACAGTGTAAAGGTGTCCCTTCTGTTTTATGTTTTTCTTTACACATTTCAACAAAATGGCTTCCTGCTTGTTGGTTACACATACAGTGTTTTCTTTTCAATATTTTAATAACAATTTAAAATAACAATTACTTTACTGCTTTATATATTTATTTATTTATTTATTTATCATGTTTTACCAAGCTATGCCAAAAATGTTCAAGTATTTCAACATTTTAAATCTCCAGACAGTTACACCATTTACTTTAAGTGCCAGAAAGTTATGTGAATTCAGAAATTGAAAACATGTTCCATCATAGATTAGGTGTTTCAAGCCATTGCATATTTAATTAGCTTTTATTTATTTTTGTAATGCTAATACACTGTATAAAATTATAATGTATCACAACTTAAAATTCAACATTAAGAATAAGAAATAATGTGTTGTTTCAATTTAAAAAAAGTGGTTGATTTAAAATATTAAGTTTTAGTAAACTTTAGTTAAGTTGGATATTTTAGTTATCTCAACTAAGTTGTTATAAATAATTGCATTTTTTATTTTTTTTTGTAATAGATTCACACAAAAGCATCCCATTTACCCATATATTAAAATCATAATACTTTGTTGAATAAGAAGTGTTCATAAATTGGTTGGATTAGGGTTCGTTCGTATGGGTCATAATCAGGTGCTGTCACAGAACATGACCTTTGAGTGCTTGATTATTGATAGATTAAAACTTATTTTTATGATATTTTATGTCAAAACAAAAATCCCTTAACCCCATTCAGCTAAAAGAAGGATTTAAAATAATTAGATGAAGATACAATATATAAATGTTGGTTAATAAAGATTGGAAGCGATTATATTATGGTATAAAATTTAAAGGCCTGTGATACATTATGATGCCTGGCTGACATTTAAGAAAGAGAGGGAGTGAGCTTGGTTGGCATGTGTACAAAGTATTATTAACAATTCATAGCAGACCTGAACATTGATCTTTAAATACAGGCAGACACTCACATGTGATGTTAGTTTGGGTTCAAATAAACATTTTCATTTTTTTTTCTTGTTGCCTCCTCTTAAAACTGTAGTTTTTTAACACTGTGCTAACCAACCCTGACAATAAATATTGTCATATTTAAAAATGGGGAATTATTTTGTTATACGTAAATGTATGGATTATTTTTTACCTCACAACTTAAGCTTT
The DNA here is from genome assembly GCA_030378365.1 of Hybognathus amarus. Taxonomy (NCBI): domain Eukaryota; kingdom Metazoa; phylum Chordata; class Actinopteri; order Cypriniformes; family Leuciscidae; genus Hybognathus; species Hybognathus amarus. The sequence goes on along the minus strand of JAQIUQ010002980.1, from coordinate 450,209 downwards.
TATTTACATCTAATAGTGTTGTGTTATAGAGCTATTTAGTAGTTTGATTCACCAGACATATTTTACAAAAGAATGAAAAGTGTGCTAACCAACCTTATTCTCCCCTAAATAGATTAGAAAAGCAACTCAAATGAATGCAAAATGTCACACAATCACATGTGTCTTTTCTATTTCTCTTTGGCCAGATGCTTCCAGGTCGTGTTACTGTTCTACAGCCCATTACAGGTGCTTACAGTCTGCAATGTGTTACCGAATAATAAAACCATATATCAATTGAAAGTTAATAAATCAATAAAAGTGATTTGTGGCGAACTCCTGTGTTTGTGCAGGTGTTAGCAGTTGAAAATGTTAACTTTGGAGTTCACGTAGAGAATCAGACTGGGGTGCGGGATGGCCTGAGCCGGAAGCATCATCGGGTTTACCAACTTTACAGCCGGACCAGCGGGAAACACATCCAGGTGCTCGGCAAGAAACTCACTGCCATGGGAGAGGATGGGGACAAATATGGTAAGAATGTGTCATCATTCCACTTGTACATTTAGGATGACATTGGATTAACACTCTGACTAACTGACTTATTAATAATATATATATCACACACACACACACACACACACTTGTGTGCGATGCATGTTATTATAATGTACATAATTAAATATATTTAATATTCAGAAGTTATATAAAATGTTTCAGATTGGTAAGATTTTTTTAATGCTTTTAAAATGTCCCATCTGCTCACCAAGGCTGCGTTTAATTGATCCAAAATACAGCAAAAACAGTATTATTGTGTAAAGTATTTTAAATTTAAAGTTACTGTTTTCTATGTGAATATATTTTAAGATTTATTCCTAAGATCAAAGCTGAACTTTCAGGATCATTACTCCGGTCTTCAGTGTCACATGATTCTTCAAAATTCATTTTGCAATATGATTTGCTGCTCAATAAACATTTATTATCAATGTTGAACACAGTTGTGCTGCTTAATATCTTTTTAGAAAACTGATATTCTTTGAAGTCTATTATCAATGTTAAAGAGTTCAAAAGAACAGCATTTATCTGAAATGGAAATATTTGTAACATTATACTGTACTAACATTCACAAGTTTGTATATATATATATATATATATATATATATATATATATATATATATATATATATATATATATATATATATATATATATATATATATATATATATACACATATGTATATATATATATATATATTATATATTTTTATTCATACTTTTATTCAGCTAGGATGCATTAAATTTATCAAAAGTGACAGTAAAGACATTTATGTGTAAAAAAATTTTATATATATATATATATATATTATAATAGAAATAATAATAATAGTAAATTGTGTTCCTTTGATAATTGTGTTCTTATAATAAGAAATTTTAGCAGTAAATCCACATATTAGAATTAGAAGACTGGCAGTAATGCTGCTGAAAATTCAGCTTTGCATCACAGGAATAAAATACAGTTAAAATATATTCAAATAGAAAACAACTATTTTAAATTGTAAAAATATTTTAAAAATAAATGAATAAATAAATGCAGCCTTGGTCAGCAGAAGAGACTTAAAAACATAAAAAAAATCAATTTAATATGCATGAATATATATACACTTACCGGCCACTTTATTAGGTACCCCATGCTAGTAACGGGTTGGACCCCCTTTTGCCTTCAGAACTGCCTCAATTCTTCGTGGCATAGATTCAACAAGGTGCTGGAAGCATTCCTCAGGGAGTTTGGTCCATATTGACATGATGGCATCACACAGTTGCCGCAGATTTGTCGGCTGCACATCCATGATGCGAATCTCCCGTCTCCACCACATCCCAAAGATGCTCTATTGGATTGAGATCTGGTGACTGTGGAGGCCATTTGAGTACAGCGAACTCATTGTCATGTTCAAGAAACCAGTCTGAGATGATTCCAGCTTTATGACATGGCGCATTATCCTGCTGAAAGTAGCCATCAGAAGTTGGGTACATTGTGGTCATAAAGGGATGGACATGGTCAGCAACAATACTCAGGTAGGCTGTGGCGTTGCAACGATGCTCAATTGGTACCAAGGGGCCCAAAGAGTGCCAAGAAAATATTCCCCACACCATGACACCACCACCACCAGCCTGAACCGTTGATACAAGGCAGGATGGATCCATGCTTTCATGTTGTAGACGCCAAATTCTGACCCTACCATCCGAATGTCGCAGCAGAAATCGAGACTCATCAGACCAGGCAACGTTTTTCCAATCTTCTATTGTCCAATTTCGATGAGCTTGTGCAAATTGTAGCCTCAGTTTCCTGTTCTTAGCTGAAAGGAGTGGCACCCGGTGTGGTCTTCTGCTGCTGTAGCCCATCTGCCTCAAAGTTCCACGTACTGTGCGTTCAGAGATGCTCTTCTGCCCACCTTGGTTGTAACGGGTGGTTATTTGAGTCACTGTTGCCCTTCTATCAGCTCGAACCAGTCTGGCCATTCTCCTCTGACCTCTGGCATCAACAAGGCATTTCCGCCCACAGAACTGCCGCTCACTGGATGTTTTTCTTTTTCGGACCATTCTCTGTAAACCCTAGAGATGGTTGTGCGTGAAAATCCCAGTAGATTAGCAGTTTCTGAAATACTCAGACCAGCCCTTCTGGCACCAACAATCATGCCACGTTCAAAGTCACTCAAATCACCTTTCTTTCCCATACTGATGCTCGGTTTGAACTGCAGGAGATTGTCTTGACCATGTCTACATGCCTAAATGCACTGAGTTGCCGCCATGTGATTGGCTGCTTAGAAATTAAGTGTTAACAAGCAGTTGGACAGGTGTACCTAATAAAGTGGCCGGTGAGTGTATATATATATATATATATATATATATATATATATATGCTCTAAAAATGCTGGGTTGTTTTAACCCAATTTTGGGTTAAATATGGACAAACTCAAACATTGGGTTAAAAATTTTATTTAAAAATGTAACCCAATGGCTGGGTTTGTCCATATTTGACCCAAAATTGGGTTAAAACAACCCAGCATTTTTTTAGAGTGTAGTAAATGTTATACCATTATATCCACAACCATTTACATACAAATGATAATAATAATAATAATAAATATAGCCAATTTTTAACGACAATACATCTATTGCTTGTAAGTATAATTTACCTCCTGTTTATATTCCTGTCCGTCTGTCTTTTTGTGTTTCTTCACAAGCCCAGCTCGTGGTGGAGGCCGTACACCTTTGGGAGTCAAGTGAGAATACGAGGGAGAGAGACCAACTACTACTTGTGCATGAACCGTAAAGGGAAGCTTGTGGGGAAGGTAAGTCACTGAACAATCACCAACATCCTTTAAATCATTCCCATTCTGAAAAGGGTTCAGACAGAATAATTTGAAACCATAACCAGAAGTAACTTATCAATGTGAAAGCCCTACAAAAATGACACAATTGTCCAAAAAGCTGTCAAAAAACACAATGATTCCAGTGAGATGTGTTCCGTTTCAGAAAGACAGCAGCGTAAACGGAGGCTGCGCTTTCATCGAGATAATGCTTGAGAATAACTACACTGCTTGGATGTCGCGCACTACGTGGGCTGGTACGTGGGCTTCACCAAAAAGGGCCGAGTCGCGCAGGGGCCCGAACACGTTACCCAACCAGCGAGACGTGCATTTCATGAAACGCTTCCCTCCAGGAGAGCAGCCCGACCTGCAGCCCTGCAGCTTTACAACAGTCAGCAAGAGAAGCAAACGAGTCCAGCAGACCTCCACCGCTCCTCCACCACTCCCATAACACAACAAACACTTGTGCGCAAAGATCCCTTCTTACAGAGGATCTAGGGACGCTCTTCTTTGAAACGCAAATAGGTTAGAGTTTAGGACCGACCTCTTCGCAGTCAGCCAAAGGACGGGGTTGCTTAAACACTGTGTAATCATGCAAACATAACCAAAGACTCCTGGGCAAGTGTCCAGTCACTAAACCCTGTCAATAAGGGGACCAAGCACTTCAGAGGCCAAAGAATTCCCCTCTAATGTCCAGTGCTAGATTTGTCCCACCATGAAAGAGCAAAGCACTCAATGGCTGACAAGTGCACGTCATGATACACATCAGCTGAGATTTGCCCGACTTGGATGCTCATGACCAAAAGGACAGTTAAAGGGATAGTTCACTTTGAAATTAATTTTTGATATGTTTTAGCTTACCTCAAGGGCATCCAAGATGTAGGTGTCTTTTGTTTCCACAGTATTTTTAATTTTGATATTTTTAGGTCAAACCGTTTGTGTCTGTTAGTCATATAATGGAGGTCTATGGGGTCCACCTCAAAGAGCATGCACAGAGAAGTCCAAATTAAATATGATTTAATGACTCGTAAATGTAAGTGCACATTGATGGCCTAAGACATGAAACGAGCAGTTTGTGTGAGAAAACGAACAGTATTTATATCGTTTTTACCTCTTGTGACCACAGCCACGTCCAAGTGATCTGAGTGCTTTGTGGCTGTGATTACAAGAGGTAAAAACTATATAAATACTGTTCGTTTTCTCACACAAACCGCTTGTTTCGTGTTCTTAGGCCATCAATGTGTATTTACATTTACAAGTCATTAAATCATGTTTAATTTTGACTTCTCTCTGCATGCTCTTTGAGGTGGACCCCATAGACCTCCATTGTAAGACTGATAGACACAAACGGTTTAATCTAAAAATATCAAAATTGAAACTACTGCTGAAACAAAGACACCTACATCTTGGATGCACTTAAGGTAAGCTAAAACATATCAAAAATTAATTTAAAAGTGAACTACCCCTTTAAGGATCGGCTGTGTACTCAATAAAAAAGTTTGCCTTGGGCCTGTAAGAGTAACCAAGAACCAAAGTTTATCACAGTCAGGAAAAAACTTATTTGGTTTTGCCTCAGATACTTCACCGGAAACATTGAGGGTCGTTCATATTCATCAGCGTTGAAGGAACCAGCTACCAATGAAATAAAGTGTCATTTAAAGAAAGCGAAATACACTACCATTCAAAAGTTTAGGGTCAAGTTTGAGGGGCCATTTACAACTAAAAAACCTCTTGTGTCTTTTGGCCATTCATTTACACGACAATGGCATTCTGGCAGCCTGAATACGATACCATTATCGTCTCTGTGTAAACTAAAAAGAAGCGAATTTGTAAAATCTGATGTCATGCGCACCTGTATTACGTGTTTAGTCTATAGACATTATTCTGAGCAGCGGCATTATAGGTATGAAAGCCAGGCTGTGATGGATAGAACTAACGTTTTGTCGATGGCATCATATGTAAAAAGCTCCTAGATCACTTATGATTTTCTACAGCTTATATTGTCTAGGATTTTTTGTCTGCTGAAGATTGTCTGAGATATTTTTGCAGCGTTTCATCAGCTGAACAACCCAAAAACACATTAAAGGAGTAGTTCACTTTAAAAAAAAAAAAAAAACCTTTTGCTGATAATTTACTCATCCAAGATGTCCATGTCCTTCTTTCTTCAGTCGAAAAGAAATTAAGGTTTGTGATGAAGACATTACAGGATTTTCTCCATATAATGGACTTCAATGGGAACCAAACAGTTCAAGGTCCAAGACAGTTTTAGTGCAAACTGCTCAAAGAGCTTTAAATGATTCCAGATGATAAATAAGGGTCTTATCAAGCGAAACGATCGCTCATTTACAAAAAAATAATAATAATAATAATAATAAAAAATGTAGTTTTAGAAGCTCAAATGGTCACCTTGCTCTGTTATGTGATGCGCATTTGTGACTCTCCTGTTGGAACACGTTTATCAAAATGATTGTTTGGTTCCCATTGAAGTCCATATTATGGAGAAAAATCCTTAATCCTCAAAAACCTTAATTTATTTTCAACTGAAGAAAGAAAGACATGGACATCTTGGATGACATGGGGTGAGTAAATAATCAGCAAACTTTTTTTTAAAAGTGAACTACTCCTTTAATAGATGAATGAAAGTGTAATTACATAAATATGTGTGTGACCCCAAACCTTTGAACTGTAGTGTATTAGCAGCACAAAATGACAAAGTAAATATTGACTACTAAAATGAGTATGATATCCATTATAGCTGAACATTTTGAAAGACAGCCTATAATCATATTTGACCAATCGCTGATCTACACTGACGCCCCTGGCTTTTTCTAAACAAAATATCCATTACAGGCCACAACGGGAGTTGATTTTCACTCTAGATAGTTAAATATATCAGAGTTATTCAAACTGACCTCGGAGCTTCCAGCCCTGCAAGTGTTGTAATGCAAAACGTTGCTGTAATTACTCTGTCCCTAAACCAGTTGGGGCTGGTGAAATCTTGAGATATTTTGATACTATTCATGTTATTAAAATATTTATTTTGTGGATGCATTGATCAACGGGTGTTATCTTTCCATGACACATTTACTACACCTTTTTGGGGTCAAAACTTACTGTATCTCCCAACACTGTTTTAGTGCCACCTGGTGGACCCAGAAAGTATAAACTAAAGCCCTGAAACTCAAACACTAACTTTGCATAGCCACACACTGCAAACCATCTCATATACAAGAGCTAGTTTAACTAGTCATAAGAAAGCTGAACTAAGTAGTCAGAAGTTTCCAGGAGTGTTTTGAGGGTTTGTCTGTAATCTAGTCGTCTGCTACATTCCTGATCACCCATATTGGGCAGTACTCGTCTCTCTCTCCCCCTCTGCAGATTCAGAATGACTTTGATCCTCCCTCTTTATAATGTCTCCATCTGTCTCACACTGACAGTGGCCTGCCATCATTCATACTAATGCCTGCCTTATTCCAAAGGAATTCCATTCTGCAGTTCGCAAAGGACGATTGAAGACTAAAATACTGCTCTGCATTAAAAAATTTAAATCGCTACAGTGCTGAAATGATGTATTGTGGCCGTTGCCATGGTGGCGATCATAAGACGAAAATGACAGTACTGCCAATTTCCACATATTCGGAGCAGGAGGTAAACTTAAATATTTGAACAGCGGCCCTGCGCTTTTGGAAGGTCTTGGCAGCCATCATGCCAGGTTACTGAAATTCAGGCCCATTGGAAAGCCTTTATCTCGAAGGGGCGAATCATGCGTCCGAACACGCACACCAAAACACGACGCGCTTGTGCAAGCTTCTTAACACTCCTTCACAGTCAAGTACTTTATTCTTATTAATAACGCTTTTTTCTTTAAAAAAATCTTTTCAATATACAACACCATTTTAGACGAGACATTTTCGGTTTACAACTAAATTCAGATCAGTTATGGGTCATTCAGAACCTAGACAAGCAGACAATGAAAAGGGGAACGAGACGGACAGCGCTAAAACGAGAAATGGAAGGACATATCAGAAGAAGTCAAAAACTACAATTATTCATACGATTTCACAAGAAAAAAAATATGAAGTCAATTTCCCAACTTAAAAAAAGAAAAAGCATTAAAAAAAAAAATTCAGAAACCGAGGAGTTGACCAGCACACATTATACGTCCCATCGCTCGCTCATTCATGCAGAACAGTCCTGAGGGAAGGAAGGCACTCAGACCTTGCCTTCTCCCTTTAGTTTTTCTTTTTTAAATCAAAAACAAAACAAACAAAAGATAGATACAGAGTTCATGGGCCCAGGGGGCGGAGCTGGGGCAGCCGTCACCCTGTACGCAGTGGCGGGGGTGAGAGGAGGGGCTCCACGCCCACCCTCAGGTTCTCTGCTTAATGGCATCGCTCTCTCCACCGTTTCTCCACCTCCTCCTCCGCAGAGAGGGAGAAAGAGAACTGACGCAGTTTGTGTTTTGTGGGGCGGCCCTCAGTATGACCGAAGAGGGGAGAAATAAAACGGACAGATGGAGAGAGGAGGGTGAAGGGGAGGGGGTGGTGGTGGCGTTCCTCGACCTTTGATCCTGGCACACTTCCACGGAGACTGGGTCACCCAAACAGTCCCCACACACACTCGCACACACTCCGCACGCCACCAGAGCTTCCCTGTCAAGAGATCACATGCACACAAGTTAGGTTTCATTTTGACGCGTGTTGAATTTAAACAAATTCGAAACGTGCGTTACCTGCTATCTGGATATATAGGTATACGTGCGGGACGGCGATCGCCCTTCCGTCTGCCCGTTGCTTGACACGTTGAGGAAGTCCCAGATAAGGATAGTGTCGTCGTGGGAGCTGCTGATGATCTGGAACTCATCGAATTGGAGCCGGAACACTCGGCCAGAATGTTCCTATACGCAGACAGACTATTATTGAAGCGACATCGCTGCTGTGGATCAAAATCAGGCACAGACTGGGAATGACGCGATGCAGATCAGACCATATATGGTGCTATAAATGCGTCACCATGCAAAGGACGGATTAACTACACATGACAGGGATGCGTGACAGATCAGAGATTGTTATGAATCAATAACACAGAGTAGAACAGGTAGGCATAGGGCTGGGTGATATGGACAATATCATCTCTTTATTTTTGGCTGAATGACAATTTAGGGTATACATCTTTGCATTTTCTACATTCATCTTAATTTAAAAAAAAAAAAAAAAAAAACTTAAAATCCTGACCAATGCTGTCCTACAAACAATGCTCATATTGAAGGCTATGAAAACAAATGTAACCATGTTATACATTGTGCAAAAAAGGTAAAAATAAATAAATAATAAAAACATGTTACATTCTAACACTAACTTCTGCTTTAAAAGTGATATATATATATATATATATATATATATATATATATATATATGATTTATCTAAAAGACTAAAAATGATGAGAAAAGCAGACTAAATGTTAATTGCAACACACAATAACTCATCTGATCTTATTTAAATGTAGGCGAATCTTATTACCTCATTACAACGGTCACTTTACAGTTACAGCAATCATTAAAAAAATAAAATAAAAAAAATAATAATTAAAAAATAACAAAAATTCTACATATGGCAAATTTAAGTCCAACAATATTTTAGCAAAATATATATTTTTATTTTAGCAAAATGTATATATTAGTCAGAATTACTGCACTCCTATTCTATTGCGCTTCATCTGTTCAATGGAGTCTGTGAATTTTAATGGAGACTCGCTTGCATTATGTTCGTCCAGTCATGACAGCAAAATAGAAACATTTGCAAGACTCTTCTAACATTTACAGAAGAACATAGGCTACCTATAAAATGCAAGTAATGCCTGGAGGAAAACACCACAAGTATCTGTTAGAGAAGCTGACAGGGAAAGCTCCTTTAAACTACATGTGAACAATATCTTAGCACACACATCAGCAGCGTCTTACATCACCAGCGTCAATGAACGTGTACTGACAACAGAACCGTAAAGAGAATACAACGCTGAATAAAGTCGTAGTTTTTGTTATTTTTGGATCAAAATGTATTTTTGATGCTTTAAAACATTCTAACTAACCCACTGATGTCACATGGACTACTTTGATGTTTTTCATCAGTATACCGTACATACATTTTAAATGGAGGGTCAGAAAACTCTGAGACTAAATCTAAAATATCTTAAACTGTGTTCTGAAGATGAACGGATGTCTTACGGGCTTGAGAACGACATGAAGGCGAGTCATTAATGACAATTTTGAATTTTTGATAATTTTAAATAACGATTTCAAATCCATGGAAAGCAAAAATAAGTGATAATTCAGGATTCTTTGATGAAGAGAAAAATCATGCTGAATACTAATTAAAATACAATGTTATTTGCTGACCGCTAACGTTATTTTACAAAACACCCATTTTGCACCCAGTTTTGCTTAGAGAATGAATTGAGCCCATGTATGTTCTGAAGTGTTTTGTGTCAGGTGGCGGGGTTATGAGAGGTTGGGAACTTACCACTAGTGTACGTAGACACAGAGTGCTGGCTGGGGCTCGTGGATCGAGAGCAGCTTGTAGGTCCCATACTTTAATTTTACTGCACACACACACACACACACACACATTAAAAGCACATTAGATACTGGAAAAAATATTACCATCATAAATCCACAATACATTGGTTAAAATATCCCTCTCTCATTCTTCTGTTGTAAAGCCGCTCCAGAGCCGCATAATCTACAGATAATCTGTGATTCAATTGTGGGCTTTCTAGGATTAAAAGTGACTGCTCCCTCGGCTTTGTGGGTATAGTGTACTGCTCAAGTATCAGATTAATGACTGGAGCACAGGGAGCATACAAATACAATTCCACAATTAAAGATGTGAGAATAAAGAGATTATTCACATTAAGGCCAGGAATAAACCAGCCATAATCCAGACAAAAAAAATGAAAAAGAAAGGAAGGAATCATTAATACTGGCCAAAGTTAATCCTCTAAACAAGTGCATTTTAGCAAAAGCATCTTAATTTATCAAGTGTTCAATCTCCAATGCAACAAATTTTGAAATGCTGTTTTTATAAATTAACTTTTCACAGAAACTTCCTCTCTGTTTTTGGCTGTTAGCAAAGAGTTGCAAACATTTTTCTACCCTTCAATGCACTGTAATGCAATAAAACTTCTTTTTAACTTTGAATAAATCAGATTAGGGCATATCCGTCATACTGCTCCACTCACAATCCGCTTGTTATCAAACCGAATACAGCGAACAAGCTCCTCATGCCCTTCCAAAACCCGCAAACAGGCTCCACACTCAATATCCCACAGCCTGGAGAAAGAGATTAACAGATTTCAAGAGAAAATAAATCAAATGCAAGTAACACTAACTATGTGAACCCAGGTCACATTATACCCCAAAAAAGAACTATACCAACAAGGAAAAGAAGAATTGTGTTATATTCAGTATTAAGAAAATAAAGTTTAACATCAAAACCCTTAAGATTTTTGGTTAAAAAAAAAAACTATTTAATTGTCCTGAGGGTGAAATGTGACCTGGACATATTTCTTTTCCACATTTCTTGAGATTCACCCAATTATGTTTATATGTAAACTAAATTTATAGGCACAGACCTGATGGTGTTGTCTGAGGAGCCACTGACCACGAGTCTGTCTCTGTATTGTAGGCAGGCGATTCCTCGCTTGTGACCGTTTAGTGTCCAAACAAACTCACAGGTGCTTGTACTCCACACCTGCAAAACATTACATTACACATTTAGATCTCAAAGTTTGAAAGTGTTTAATGTTTAAACCTTGTTTGTATATTTTCTAACCAGTGACACTTTACTTTATAATATTCCATTGGCGCATTTAATAAAGCACCAGAACAGTCAAACTCAGGAAAGTTGTGTGTGCGCGCACATGTGAAAACATCCCTAGAAAACCCACACACACACCAGCCCATACTGCCCTGCCTCATTATTTGGGGAATGTTTTCAGAGGGTGAGGGCTGCAGAATGACTTGGCACCCCTCCCAGAGCGATGGGTGTGCTGGCTCAGGGCTGTCTGTTCCTGGAATCCCGATTGCCCAGATTCCAGCATCTAGGAGAGAGCGGCTGAAGAATACGAGTGCTGACGAGGGCTCTGGGCAAGAGCAGCGGACTGTAGCGCTTCTCCAGTCTACAGAGAATTGAGAAGCCATTACACTGCTGCCCTCTGCTGGGTATTTCTGGCATTGGACAGATCAAGCAGCCACCTGAATAGTCCAAGCTTGGCTGCACGACAATTTAGTCCAGTCCATTGCAACACTAAACCATTGAACTTATTTTGGACCACTTCCCTGCAAACTTTAGTTCCAAATCCAACCAAACACACCTGAACAAGCTAGTCGAGGTCTTAGTTACTAGAAAGGTGAGTTTGATCATAGATTGAGCTTAACTCTGCAGGACAGTGGCACTTCAAGACCAGATTTGAGTAACCCTACCTTATCACTTCTCTTTGTTGACAAAAGATTTACAGAATTGCATTCCCAAATGCAAATTAAGAGTGACTCAAAACACAGTACTTGCAGAGTAGAATTACTCTTTCAGTTAACTGTGAAACTGTGAAACTGAAAACAAAGTGCTGTTACAGTACTCTGAATCATGCAACACGTCAGACTATATTTTTATAGAATTACATCACAACCGCTGCAATCTGACGATCGTACTAAGCCACATCACATTCTCACAACCATGCATTGTCAATTTATAAGAAAGTTAACAGGCAACTGCTGACAGATGGCGGCGTGAGCTTTTGCAGTACTGTTAAAAGCAATCTGTGCATTAAAGGTTTTAGAAAACGTACGATTTTCAGTTTATTTAGCAATTGTTTTAAGCCATTTCAATCATCATACATTAACAGGTACTAATGCTGTAAAATTAAAAATCAAATATTCGACAAATTTAAGAGTAAGTCCATATTTGAATGTAAAAAACGAGATGTGATGTTTTTGTTAGCCTATCCAGTTGAATCCACTAGAAGCGGTGCTAGATGCAAAACATTGCAGAAATAGAGAAGCTCAATGCAGAGATTTGTTACATCAAAACACCTCTTTTTCTGCGTTTTTTTTCCATTGTTTTATATGTGCTAGACAGACATCTGACCGGTGCACTCGTCTACAAACAGGAAGCCATGTAACGATAAAATCACTGCATGTCATGTTTTTAAACGCAAAAATACTGTCTGATTGGAGCTTTGAATATTTGCATTAAACTACACATAAATACATGATGCTGTTATGTAGATAATTGTTATGCAATTTACAAAATAGTATTTGATTTATAAATGGTAGTTTAAACTTTACGCACTAAACAGCCATGTTACTTAATTTTCTTGAATAAACAATTTAAATGCAGAGCATTCATATTTTGCTCATAGCACCCTCTTGTGGCATGGAGACAAGCAAACCTGCTTATTACTAATATTTGAATTTAAAAGGCAAGAATAAAATCAAATTTAGTTAGAGACATTTTGACAGCCCTAACCAGCACACCATCCACCCCCACCCAAAAACATTTCATGGTCAAACTTTAAGGTTGTAAAACACAGAGATCTATAAATAAATACCCCATGTGATATGTATTGGGTGCAGATATATTTGAAATCGGATACAACTCTAAGAGCATTGGTTTTTGGTTTGATTGACAGCTCAAAAAAGTCATTCAAAGAGAAGAGCACTGACCTTTATGGTCCGATCACCAGAGGCAGAGACAATGTACTTGTCGTCAAAGTTGAACCACGTTGACGGCCGCCCTGTGTCCGACGAGGACTCGGCGGAGACTGATGTCTGTGGGAGAGGCCATGTCCCAAACGGCGATGGAGCGATCCTTCGAGCAGGTGACCATCAACCCGTTACAGAATCGCAGGTGGAGCACGGCCTCGTTGTGATGGATCAGAGTGTTCAAAACCTCCCCGAGTTCACATCCCAAACTCTGGGTAAAAAGAGAAGGCAAGAGAAGTCAGCGCCAAGTTTTATCAGTCCCTTACTCATTCCAGCTGAACAGACATGGAGTGATGGGGAAGGGGGTGGAGAAATGAACAGAGGAGTTATAGAAAGCGAGAGAAGGATAGAAATCTGACCTGACAGTGGAATCAGAGGAGCCGGTAACAATGACTCTCTCATCGTATTGCAGACACAGCACAGAGCCTGTGTGCCCTGTCAGGATCTTCAAACACTCCAGAGTCTGTTTATCCCATATCTGCACACAAACACACATTCCACATCTGTAAAAAAAACTAGGAATTTCACCATCTCAAAAATACACTTCTTTTAACGGGAACGCACTCATTGGACAGTAATTTACATTTAGCAATAATTTCACATTGCTAGTTGAGATGCGCCAATATTTTGGCCAATGATGTTGTCAGGCAATAATTATTTATATTATGGCCAAAATCAATTAGAATTTTTGATCTAACATATGCAATTAAATTAAACTTAAAATTAGGGCTGTCCAACTATTAATAGCATCCAAAATAAAAGTTTGTGTTTACATAATATATGTGGGTGCACTGTGTAAAATTATTTTGTTGTGTGTATAATATATATATATATATATATATATATATATATATAATTATAAAAATACACATACATGCATGTATATTTAAGAAAACAATATAATTTTTATATAAAATATTTATATTTATTTATAATATAAATTATATATAATTCTATATACATGAAAATATTTCTTAAATATATATATATATATATATATATATATATATATATATATATATATATATATATATATATATATATATATATATATATATATATATATATATATATATTATACATTATACACAGTGCACCCACATATATTATGTAAACAACACAAACTTTTATTTTGGATGCGATTAATCGTTTGACAGCCCTACTAAAATGTACTACTGTTCCACAGTTTGAGGTTGGTAAGATGTTTTAATGTTTATGCTCAAAAAGGGCCAAGGCTGTATTTATTTTAATAATAATTAAAAAAAAATAAGAAAATAGTATAAACAGTAATACTGTGAAATATTAGAATTTAAAAGGACATGTTGTTGATTTTAAAAAGTAATTCCTGTGAAGGAAAAGCTGAATTTTCAGCATCATTACTCCAGTGTCACATGATCCTTCAGAAATCATTCTAACATGCCGATTTGATGTTCGAGAAACATTTTCTAGTATCATTGTTGAACACAGTATATTTGCTTAAACTGGGATAAAAATAAGAACAGCATATATTTGAAATATAAATCTTTTCTAAAATAATTGTCATTACTGGCACTTTTGATCAACTTAAGGGACACATTCCTAGACATACACAAGCTGAATTTCAAGAACAAGAAAGATCTTGCCAACACTACAAATGACCAATATGCAGAGGACAACTTTTAACTTTTTTGATCTACTTCAAATGCTGACTAAAAACAAGAACGGGTATTGCTCAAAATTCACATATAACTTTGAAAGGTTTTGATCCACTTCAAATGCTGACTAATGTGATTAGTCATTCTTGTCACTTGAATCATCTCACTGGTTTCAATACACTTACTAGTTTTAGGATAATATATAAGGGGAGAGTTTAAATTGTTTAAATCTAAAACTCGAGTGGTGTTTCTGTTTTAAGAGTTTTAAAAGCATCCTCCATCTGAAATGCAGATATCTTGAACCCCTTTGGTTCGAGTAACATCAGTACAGCAAACTATCACAAAATTGTGCATTTGCAAAATGTGATAACGCGTCACCAGCCCAATTCACGAGAACACGCTTGATGTCAAGTGGTTAGCATTTTTAAATGGCACCTGCGTAAGGAAGGATGCAGTCAGACTGTGGTTTTTACCCGTGATGACTACAGTAAACCCACACAAGGTTCACGAGAAATACACAGACAGAGCGTGGTCACACCTTGATGGAGTTATCTCGTAGACCGCTGATGATCTTTTCATCGTCATACTGGAGGCAGTAAACACCTTTGCTGTTCTCCGACCTACACTGGATCCTTTGCAAGTTATGTCGGCCACACCTCCAGTTCGCCTCGATGGTCTGGGAACAGGAACATCAATTTAAGTAATTATTTTACTCCATTTGATCAAACACATTGACAAAATAAAAAAGCAGACCATTTGAAAATGTAATATTTAAATAGCTGATGGCTGCACAATCTGATTACTACGAAAAAGACAGAGCTAGGCTGCATGAGGCCTGCCGCCCACCCCTGAGGTTAAAATCACTGTTCCTGCTTGCTCAAATGAACAAACAAATGCTCAGAGTTACTGCCTCCCTTTCCTTAAAAAACATTGGCTCATTTCTGGCATGAGCAGACGGGAGCTAATCTCATATTACTCCCATAAAAGACAGACAGAAATAATGATTGATGTGCCCACCTCGATGTCCTGAATGATTTTCGGATAAAGAGAACGGTAGTATGAGTTCGGAGGAACTTCTGTTGTGCGGTTCTTGAACAGGTATTTTTCCCTGTGAATCAAACAGCAATAAACATCACTGATAAACTGACATAAACAAGCCCCTTTATAATTCAAGGCCAAATTAGATGTACAAGACAGTCTAAATGGAGGTTCCTAGCATGTCTGGTGGTGAATTACACCACTGACAGATAATGACGAGGTGGTTGTTCAACCTCATGTATAATTGAGGGGCTCTGAGAGATGTAAACAGTCATATCAGCACCATGACTCGACTCACCACTGGTGTCTCTCTGAAAGGCCTTTCCACAGCGGGTCTGTTCGAACCATCCTCTCGATCAGCTTCTTCCACAACATGCCTTCAGAAATCACACGCTGCCACTCCTTACACACCAGCTCGGCCGAACAAAGCGAGCGTGCATCCAGGAAGGACAAGATATTCTCCGCTATATGATCCAGACCCTGAGCTGAACACACAAAGAAAGATTTTCTTTAATAAGGATGCAAGACTTAAAAGTTATAAAAGCAGGAAAAATAATATTTAAGAACACAAGTCAAAGAATATTTGTGTTCTACATAAAAAAAATAAATAATAAAAATAATAATAATAAAAAAAAAACAGTCACAATATATTTGACTTTTACAATCGGATGCATTTTCTAAAAAAAATAAAATAAATAAAAACAGGATAATCAAAAGTTACAAAAAAGTGTAAAGACGATGCAAGATTAAATTATTTAGTCAAGAGTATTTAATTGAAATGTATTTTTGTTGCAACATTATAATGTCTTAGTCACTTTTGATCAATTTAAAGCATCCTTGCCAAAAAAAGTATTAATTTCTTCAATCTCACTGACATACTTTGAAATACTGAAATATGAACATGAAGTTTTAATCTTAGAATAACATGCACTGATGAATTATGTACAATAATACCAGGAACAACTGTTAAATGATTAACTTGAAATTAAAGTTTGATATATATTAGAGATTTTACAAATCTTTATCTTTCAGAGTGTAATACCTGGCAGTGCCGTAATGAAGTCCCTTTGGAGCATGGGTTTGAGGTAGGAGTTTATGTGGCCGTGTTGGTAATGGCACATGCGTGAGATCAGGTGTTCCACAAACTCCACCTGGTCCGCTTCAGACCACTGATCAAAGAGCTGGATACACACGTCCTTCTCCTTCTCATAATTTCCTTCCGATGGCCGCTTCCTAGAGCCTGTCAAAGGTCCATTACTCACCTGAGGACAGATAAAGATAGGCTGGGAGAATCGTACAAGGAAAAACAAATAAATAGATGTTAGATAAGACCAAAACAAATATGTATTGGAAAGGATTGGGCAAAGGGAAAAATTACAACCATCACAGTATTTCAAGGCAGATGCGTTTACTCAGAAAAGTGTTAAACTATTAACCCTTTAAGCCCTGAAGGCATTTGAGGAATATCTTTTTTTTTGGAGTGACAATGTAAAGACTAATTCACGTACAAAAACTTTAGTTCAAGTTCAAAAAGCTCAAGTTTAGTCCACAAAAAATAAAAAAGTTTGCACATCCCTGTACTACTTAGGAGTTAATCAAATTGGCTACATGCATTGTTATGTTGAGACTAAGCTTTCAAATGATCCCTATTTTTAGTTAAGCCAGTAGTTTTGAAAAACATGATTATTAATTGTTTTGTTGCTAAGTGGCAGCCACGACTAAATATAAAATAAAAAAATATCTATATTTTTTAATATATATCTAAATATAAAAAAATCTAAATAAACTAAATATATAAAAAACAAATATATATATATATATATATATATATATATATATATATATATATATATATATAAAGTCGTGGTGATAAGAGATCTCTGACTAAAACGTTAAAAAAACCTTATGGTAGTATAAATGTCATCACTTTGTTACTACCCAGAGCATCTCAAAAATGTAAGAGAGGACACATTGATCCTAAACACGGATGCAATAAAGGCTTGCGGAAATGGACACAGAGGTTTTCCAGACACAGATTAGGCAGTGCCCTACAACAAAACCCTAAGTCAACAGTACTTCAATATGGAAAATCCTTCATAGTCCAGGGAGAGGCTACTCAACTGGTCCTTATTGTAGTATCTGATTATTATTTTTACTGGCTTTGACAAACACGGAGGTACGGCTCATCCACCTCACCTTAAAAATTGTGATCTTTGGGGAGCGGTCTGCAGTCTGTCGAGTCCATGACAGAGGTGTTCTGCAGAAAAAAAGAAGAAAAAAAAGTCATCTTTACATCAAATTGAACCAAAAATGTAAAAAAAAAGATCACAATATAAATTGGAACCTATTCGAGACCTATTGTCGCTGTTCGGGCGGAAACCTTGTATCTCCATATTGTCTTTTTTTCAGGAAATCATTTCTATTGGTCACCCTTTATATCTGTACGTGGGGTTTGCGCAGTTTAACCCAATTAATATTAAAAAGCGCTTGTGACTGAAACTTGTAAACTCAAACTGTCTTTAAAACATCACAACTCCACCCACATCTATCGTGAATGTAAGTTTTTGGACAGTCTCTGCTTGTTTGCAATGAAAAGGTAATTAAAGTAACGGTTCTATTAAAAAGTAACATTTATTTTCTCAAGAAACACACATTATACATGTAAGTGCATGTATAAAAAAGTGGAGAAGAGCGTCTTAGTCTAGCATTTATCATCAAATCATAGCCAATACAGTCTTAAAAAGCCAGTGCATAGCACTTCATCTTTCATAATATGAAATTTCGGCCAAAAGACAGAAAGAAAATGAGCACTCAGCCGCCCACACAGCTACAGTAAACTTTATAGCAGATGAACACATAATGTGATGCACTTGTTGGCGTTCTAATGACGGACAAAACATGTCAGAAATTCTCCAGTCAAAAACCCTTGTAACTCAATTGAGCCTGATTTTGGTAAATGTTAATAATATAATGACATGTGCAAGTGTCTGACCATATAAAGACCCTATCAACTTTGACAATGCAGTGTAGTGTTTTTTTCCCCCATTTCCTGAAAAGTCATTTTTGGAGACACAAGGTTTCCGCTCACAGCACGCCAAACATCACCCTTTCATCATCTGCTCGCATGCGTTCATAATTCCATCGCATTGTTTTTGGAAAGCAGATGAAAGGACTGAGCACCAGCCTACGATCTCTGTGTGCTGAATAATTGGACAGATTCTCCATCAGCATGCTGTTAAGATGTAGGATGGGGCAGGGCGTGTAGGCGTTTGGGTATCGTGTCAACAGCTGTCCCCTAGCCAAGGCCACCACAAGGATATGCTTACATCCCAAACAGAGATGATGCCTTTAATATCCACATCTCAGCACCTGCTTTAATCCATAATCAAAGCTGATATCAAAGCTAGACACCAGTGTTGCTTTATTAGTTTTATAAATATATTGAATTAGTTTGTCTACCCATTTTATTTTAACTACTGTGTTTTTGACATTTGCATGATTTTGTTTCAGTATGAGTACCCTGCTGTCTATACACAAATGCACGTGGCTTGTTATCGTCAACCAAAAAACAGCTCTCTCAAGCTTCACAATACAAAGTGGACAAACTCAAGAGCATTCACTCCTACCATTACAGGGTATCCATAGCAACAAGAAGCAAATCCAATCTGTAAAACTGATTCTATAATGAAATTGTATTGGCAAGATGTTGGGTCTGAGACATTATAATTAAAAATGGCATATGAAAATGCCCATACACTTAAGACACTAAACATGTTTTAGATTAACAGACATGTTTTATTTATTAAAATTGATTGAGACTACAGACAGACGTAAAGGTAAATCATGTCAAATTAATGTTTAACTAAAGGGACTTCACTTTATTTTTATTGTGAGTCTTATAAAGTTTATATTCATAAAAGTCTGTAAAAAATATCAATGAGTCTAATAAGAAAATATCGCAATTAGTTGTCATAGGCTAATGGTTTGATGCGGTTAGCCACCTAGCCGCTTGCCATTATTACTTCCTTCACATCAACAATGAAGATTTGTATTTCCCTAAAACGATGAGTGGTTACTAAATCACACCGATTCATACACATTAAACCATGATTCTCATTAAAGTTACAATATTTGTTTATTTCCTTATCGTTTGGCTCAGAATTGTTATTTGCAATTGACAGCACGAGCGGTTACTTCCTATTACGCAGCTTTAACTCCAGTTAAAATATGTCGTGTCACGTAAATTAGACGTTCTAGTGCGAGAGAAGTGGTTGTTTTAGAAAACTTTAAAACATAGTGAAGAATTCTGAGACTGCATATGAACCACAACTCGTCTGTATGGTCAGATTATAGCCTGGAGTGAGTGGCGCAGAGGCGCCGCAGTGAAGCTCAAGTCACCGGCTAAAGTCGACGAGCTTCGGACTCACCACGATGCCGCGGCTGCTTCTCTCCCTCCACACCCGCCACTAGCTCACTAATTATCCTCAAGCACCACCAATAACATCTGCTGGTTTTGTCTACTAACGTATCAGCTTTTGTATAAAAGGGAAAACAAGGGGATAGACGTGAAAACCACCAAGTGAGACAGCGATACATAGCAGGGCCCTCCCTGTCAGCCGAGCCAGCCATTTCTCTCTCGCTCCTCACCCCTCCTTCCCCCTCAACTCAACCGATCCCTACCCACTCCACAAGCTGGTCGTGTTCGATCAGGCTGTGCTTGTAACCGGTAATATGAACGTATAAACGCTAAAGTCTTTGAAGAATACCAGAAAATCTTTCTCGAAGCACAACCGAGTACTCACCATTAGCTCTAAGGTTTTGTCCTCCATCTCCGGCTCCATGTTTGTTCCCCGAAACTCGCAGTGAAAATGGAAACCCCGCCCTGCGACACAAGCACGTCACGAAAAGGAGGCGGAGATAGAATACTTGATTCAAACTCTCCGATTGGCTGCCAAATAACCAAAGCTGACCAAATGGGCGTTGTCCGCGTTGTGATTGGATAATTCCTGCTGCTAAGGTACAAAGCGGGTACAGACCGTACAGACGGACTACGTCATGACCATAATCTAACAACATTCGTGGTTGGTCGCCGATTGACAAAAAGGGTTTTGTCCGTTTTGTAAAATGTACAGCTATTGGCTGCCATCTGGTACTAGGGTAAATAATGGGGTTATCCCCAATGATTCACACATTATAGCTGATTGTATGCTGGTGACAACTATTCCAGAAGCATCAAATAAACATTTTTTTTTAATTAACAAATGCATCAGAAAAATATCTGCCTTCCCTTTCCTTTTAAAATGTATGCATGTATTAATTCAGCAGGCAAACTAATCTTTTCAAACTTATCTAAACTCAATCTTTACACAATAAACAAGCTATAAGTGCAATTTGCAAACAATGAGAACGTTTAATGTCTGTGTCCAGATGTAACAAATGATTTATACAAAATAGTGACGGATCAAAGAAAATGCGAAAATATACAACATAATATTTGCTCAAATATTTTGGGCCCTTAATTTGGATATTTCTCTCCTTTTCATTATTGGGTTATCTGTTCGTTTTAGTAGGCTTCAGAACACCAACCATGCCATAATTGTTAAAGGTCCAAAATATCACTTTCTGTCTTTCTAAAAAAAACTAAAAAAAAAAACAAACAAAAAAAAACAATAAAATATGACTGGACAAAATGGAAAGAAATTAGAGGCTTGTAGTTTGTGGCAGGTCTTCTAAAAGGGAAGGAAACAGCCAAACTGACGTATACTTTCACACATCACAGTTAACACAGTAACCCCCCACCCCAAAATCGGTCCGAAAGGACATTCCCATGCATGTGTTCTGCCGGTAAAGCCGTTGAATATCAATGAGTGCTGAAGGCTCGAGCTAAGATTTTTTGTTCAGAAACAGCAGGAGGCTGAAGTTATGGTCCAGATGCTGGTACACTGTGCTCACATCTCACAAACTGCAAAATTCAGGCACTCATATTGTTTATTTCAAGAAGTAGCATCTCCTGGGGGCTGAGGAAAACAAGCGAGGGAAATGCACTGTAAAAGACGGTTCTCGGTCTTCATGGAGGGATGGGTCCAGTTACTAAAATGGTCCATTTGAGAGCAAGACACGCCTCAACGTGGGCACAATGCGATGGGCGGAGCGGGGTGTACCGCTGGCTCAGAGTGCACCACCACCACTGGTTTACAGCAGAAACAAGGCAACAAATCAAGTCTGGACTAACCAGGAAATTAAAACGCAGGCCTAGCAATGGGCTTGAGGTGACTGGGTAAGCAGCACTGGTCTAATAGTTTGCTACTGCTTTCTTCATACACTGAATAAGAGAAAATATAATACATTTGAATAAAATACAACAGCAGCAGATGCCATTATAAAAGGAGAGGCAAAAGGAAGAAAGGAGTGAGATTGGAAGGGAAGAAAAAGTAGATCTGAAAGCCTAGAGTGTTTAGTGAAGAGCTGAGGCAGGACAGGCAGACGGGCCATGATGTTGCGATAACCTGTTAATTAGTGGGGATGAGAAAACTCCACCTCTTCCAGTCCAGAGATGGAGTCACTGTATTCTAAAGCCAGGGACGCGCAGACCATCCGCCGCCATCTCAGATTCTTAATCTCCCTCCTGCTGATTCCATCTCCTTCGCTCCCCTGCCGTTTGAGGGGTAGGTGGGGGGGGGGGATCTTATATTTGAATGATATCAGTCCCGAACTACCTAGTAGTCATCTAAATCAAAGAACTCATCATCCTCTCCCTGGTACTCCATGCCTTGGAAATCCACCCGGTACCTCAAGATTCCTGGGGGAGGGAAATTATATTGTTAAAACAATATTTTTCCATTTCCTAACATATCAAAACATGTAGAGTACTTACCACCGATGCCCCGAATCCTTTCACAAACTGTGAGCCCTCCTGACTTTTGTCTGTAACTATTTCCAGCGTTGCCCCAAACTTCTTGTAGTTATTGGCGAACCACTCAAGCAGTGGCATGCTCTCGATCAGCTCATGCTCCTGACCCGTCTAAAACCAACACATAGTACCAGTTAACATCATACAGGTTATAGTGCAAAGTAAATATTACACAAAAGCGATAAGTAATCAGTACAGCCAAGTGTGCATGTGGTGAATGCATGGATCCAACACTTATACACGTTTTCATCAGCTGTTTAACATATACTTAAAACATAACCGACCAAAGGGTTTGTTCCAGCCTGGCCCATTTTTGAGGTTGACCACACTACCTCATAACAATACAAATTTTTCTTCCTTGACATTTGATTTACTTTTGTGTCTTGTGAACAAGACCAACTGCCATCCAACCACCAATAAATCACAATAAGCAAATAATCACTGGTTAAATGGTTAAATTCGACCGCTATTTTTGTCTTCCGGGTTAACAATCTTCATCTTACAGAGCAGTGTAAGTGCTTTGATGACTCAGTGTCTCATAATTATTCATGAGACTGAGTTTTCTTATCCTATGAGAAGACACTGTCTCTTAATTATTCATAACACCACGTGAATCTTTCCAATGACAGACATGTCAAACTGTGATATTGCATAGTAGATGAGAGAGGCAATCATGGGGATGTACATGTTTGTTTTCATGGTGCAAAAGTTCCAGTGCGTTGCATATCTTTCCCCGTGATGCTGCGAGTGCTAGACTTTGGCTGCAGGCGGTTAGTTGGCCATCAACCACAGACACATCAAAACTATGTGTGTGTAGCAAGCATTTTTGGAGAGAGAGCTTTGAAAACGGTGGACTTCGGCCCTGTTCACCAATCCAGGTTGCGTCTTGCGAGTGATGTGGTACAAATTCCCTTTAGAGGTATTGCACGTGTCTAAAATGTAACCCTGACCTCTTTACTTGCTTTCGTTTTGTTAAACCTCTGGTGTCGACAGAGGCGCCGACGCGTTTTGCTGTTTTTTTTCACACAGCAGAAAAATAAACTTAAAATAATTTATAGTCACACAAACTTAAAAGGGGGGGGGGATGACTGTTTTTTTTTGCATGATTGTATTTATGGGGTGCAATATAACATGTATTCGTGTTTTTCTTTTTTTAAAAGTCGTATTTTTCATAAACGTCACCTTTATTGTTAGCCGCGCTCTCCTCTGTCCCCTGACGAGCGGTTCACTTCCTGATTATATGAAAACACTCCCATTAGAAACACGCGGTGGGCTCAGATTGGTTTGTTTGGGCCAGTGTGTTGTGATTGGCTAAGCTGTTGCTGACGTTGTCTGGAAGATTAACGCCCATTACCTTTACGGGCATGTCATGAGCTCCGGTCCAGATGTAAATATGTGTCGAACTTCAGTATCAGTTTCAGGCAGAATCAGACCGAGAAAGCCGCGATACCACACACGGTTCTTACTAAATGTTTCTGAATGATAATTTGCTAATTTTTTTTACTTTATACACGTTTGTTTTACACAATAGCAACTGACTGGCTACTAATGTTATACTCAAACAGCGTTGGCATGTTTACGTTCTTGATCAAATTGAAAATAATGTCATAAAGCATATATACATGAAAAATAAGTTTAAGACATTAGTACTTATAGAAAATTCAGGTCCATAATGTTTGTACGCGTTTGTCGTAGACACAAAATAGCATAGTCTAACTAGTAGTGGCTATAAAGGCGCTGACATTTAAAAAAAATAAAACACAAGGCTACGTCTTGAATTATACATGCAAATACATTTAAAATGATGAAGTCTTAGCCTACTTACAGATTGTGGCCCAACACTGCTGCCTCTTGTTTTAAAGTCGGAACTGCTTCATGTTTTAGTAACAGTTTCTTGTTGAATCCGGTGTTGAACTCGCTAGATTACGATCGTCATTTTCAGGAACATAATCAAACATAAATTGTATCCATTGTTGAGGAAGAATAGCGTCCATGGGAAGCCCGAACACAGAAGACCTGACAGCTGCATGAATAACACACTCGACGAGTCGACGTGCCTCAGAAATTTTCTGCATATTCTGAGGGAGGGGTTGATGCAAATGTGTAGGTTAGTGACGTACCATAACCTAGCTGTAGTCCCAATCGAGTCGTTTTTGTAGGCAATTATACTTCCTGATTTTTAAAAGACACTATCTCTGTTTACACTGAACTTTCAGCGCTGCAACTTTGCAGATACTGTTCATGCACCAACAGCAACATCACACTATTTAAAATGAAAAAAGTGAAATAGCAGTCAACTCCCCCTTTAAAGCTGCAGTCCACAGTTTCTTCTCTATGTTGCCATCTCTGTTCGAAATCTGCAATTGCAGTTATTCACGGAATTATCAACTTTCACGCGAGCTGTACCTCGAACACGGAGACAGCGGATGAATCCAAAGTTTGAGGAGAGTTTGAGGCTTTCAGTCGCTGTGCCGGTGTGGATACTGTCATTCAGAATTGTAGATTATTATTTTTGGAAGTATGACCAATTTAAGAATTTTTTAACCCTAAACTGTCATCTGAACAAGCAAGTAGTTTCCACATTTGCTCTGACCAACTAAGGAAAAAAAGCATTGCAGTAAATCTTGCTGATTAAACGATCGCTTATATCACGTAAAACTGTGCAAATTATACTTTCTCAAATTTGTTATGTTAACAATGTCAGCATGGCATGACTACATTTAATGCCCTTCTGACATTCAGGCCTAATCTGATATGCGTCTCTTTTTCCAAACTATCAGACCAAAGTCTTTTACATTTTACAAAGGGTGAATCTCAGCTGTCACTGGTGATTGTCATTTGAACCTTACTGGATACACCATCAAATTGATAAGTATTATTATACAAGTGCTGTGAGAAAAGGCTATAAATCTCCACTACACCTCCAGCATCCTCACACTCAATATAGCCCAGACTTATTTATGTGTACAGATGTGAAGTAAAGATGCAAAGACATGCTCGAATCTCCCACGGAAATCCACCAGTACCACTGGAATTAAATAGAATATTACAAACTTACCGCTTTGAGTCAAACTAAGGCAAGCAGATAGTTTTGAACACTGGCTGGTTATGTTCTTGCTCAAACATTTTGGTAACACTTTACAATAAGGTTCATTTATTAAACATTAGTTCATGCATTAACTAACATGAACTAACCATTTGTTACTGTATTTGTTATTCTTTGTTAACGTTAGTTAATACAAATCTTGCTTTTCATTGTTTGTTCATGTTAGTTCACAGTGCATTAACTAATGTTAACAAGCTTTTAATAAAGTATTAGTAAATGTTGAATTTAACATTACCAAAGATTAACAAATGCTGAAGAAGTATTGTTCATTATTTGTTAATGTTTACTAATGTAGTAACTAATGAACCTTATTGTAAAGTGTTACCAACATTTTTAATTTTTTAACCCTAAATATCAAGGGTTTTAGCTCAAAGGCAGCTGGTCTCATTTCAGGCCATGAGATCATCAGTGTTTGCGTGAGTATGGCCCTTAAACTCAAGTCATTCAGGGGAAAGAGTTCCAGACATTGGAGCTTCTGCACTACTCTTTTATAATAAATAAAACAAATCAGCTGAATAACATACAATGAATAATCTGAATTTTTACCTCTTTGTCAGTGAAATGAGACTTGTCCTTCTCCTGTTCTGGTGTCAGATAGAGTGTCTTTTCATCTGATTAAAAAAAGCAATGAAATTATTCAGTGCATGGAATAATTTTATATTTTGCAAATATTGTCCAATTGCACATACAAGAGTGAGGGTGTGCATACCATTTTCTGGTGTAGTATTTTCTCCATGACAACGTAGGACGTAACGCATAGTGTCCAGGTTCTCGTAAACTATAAGAATCTCCACCGCTCCCATTTCCAGCGCTTTGAGCGTGTCTTCAACTCCAAAACAATACTTCCCTGTGTCCTGACTGATCTCATCAAAATATCGTCCTGAAATCAGAGACACAAGTCACTACACAAGAAGAAAAAAGAAAAAAACACCATAAAACCTACTGAAAGCCCAGTGTTTTAGGCCACAAAAATGTCTATAACCTTTATCAAGCTTGTAAATACTTCTTGGAATAACTACCTATTAGTTTCTTTTCTTGGATGAACTTGACATTGGAGAGCACTTCCGCTGAGAGCTCAATGGCCTGGTTGAAACCGTTTTCTCCTCCATATGATATGTCAACCAGCTTGAGAACCTTTGCTTGTAACCGCTACATGTGGAAGAACCAAAGTCAGAAAATAACCAAAAACTCTGAATTAAGTTTGCAAATCATTTGATGCTAAGAGAACATACTGGATCAAACATGTCTGACTGGCTGAGCTCAGTCTTGAAGTCGGCTGATCCGGCAAGAACCAGTCCTGCCACGTTGACCTTGTCATTGGACACGAAGAGTTGCACAGCAGTCTCCGCTACCTTACGCACATAGTTATGTCTCTTCTCCATCCTCAAACGTGCAAATCGAAGAGCGGACTGTCCTCCTCTACCTAAAGAAGGTTAAAGGAAACAAGTTGGTGAATACAAACTCCTATAAAAGAACAAGAGTCACAGCGATTTGAAGAGATGTTTACCATGTTTTTTGGGCAGGTCCACGGTAAATTTATGCAGCACCTCCCTCTGTGTTGCCTTGTAAAGTCCCAAACAGGGCACCGCTACCATCAATCACAATGAAGCCAAACTTGCTGTCGTCTGACAGCAGAGCTGTTAGAGCCTGTGAACAAAAAAATTACAATAGTTGTAACGATGGATAGGATAGATAGTTAGATAAATAGACGGATAGATAATTTACCTCAGTATGGAACTTGTTGTCACATAAATACAAGGATGTGTTGATTGGTTTAAAGGGCTCAAAATCAATGTTTACTTTCTTCTCTTGCCTTCCTCAGTCACAATGGTGCCACAATACACCACCAGGCCATTAGGAGGCACTGCAAGATAAACAGCAGACTCGTGTGAGGGGATCAGGAGAGACCACACCTAATGAAAAGATTCAATCAGGCGCCACTCTCTATCATACCCACACAAACACAGCAAATGTTTATCAACTGCCAGTTTAATACTAGAACAGAACCAGTTTGGATAAGTTAAACATACCAAGTATAATGAAATTCCATCATCTGAGAAGTTAAATAGCTCTTAGATTAAACTAATCCCGCATACTTACCTTTGTTGTAGAGTTTGAGTCTCTGCTGTACGGAGGTAATGGCCCCTAGAACAGACAGTCTGTTGACCCTGCTCTTGATGTTCGAAGCCGTGCTCGAACTCATCGGCCAACATCTTAGCAACACGTGAAATCTGATCCTTGGGTGGGATGATGAGGGATATCATACTGGTGCCATTTCTAAGGAAGAAGAGGATAGAACAGTCTGAGACCTTTTCATGAACATAATAGTACTGTTCAAAAGTTTGGGGTCAGTAAGATGTGTTTATATGATCATATTGTGAAATATTAAAATAAGTGAATTTATTATGTGAATATACTTATAAATGTAATTTATTCCTGTGATGGCAAAGCTGAATTGTCAGCATCATTATTCCAGTCCTCAGTCACATGATCCTTCAGAAATCATTCTAATATGTTGATTGCTGCTGAGGAAACATTTCTTATTATTAGCATCAATGCTGAAAACAATTGTGCTGCATATTTTTGTGGAAACAATACATGTTTTCCGGATTCTTGAATAGAAAGTTCAAAAAGAACAGCATTTAAAATAGAACTCTTCTGTATCATTATGTACCTTAAATGTTTTTAAGCATCGAAAATACATTTTGGTCCAAAAATAACAAAAACTACAACCGTATTAAACATTGTATTTTCTCCCGGTTCTGCGTTCACAAGTCCGCAGTGACGCTGGTGATGTAAGACACATGTCAGCAGCGTCACTGCGGACAGAATCGGAAGAGAATACAATGTTTAATAAAGTCATAGTTTTTGTTATTTTTGGACCAAATGTATTTTTGATGCTTCAAAATTTTCTAACTAACCCACTGATGTCAGATGGACTACTTTAATGATGTCTGTATTTCCTTTATGTACAAGGACAGTAAATATAAAATTTCTGAAGATGAACAGAGGTCTTACAGGCTGAGGGTGAGTCGTTAATGTCATTTTTGGGTGAACTAACCCTTTAACTTACTGTTCCCTTGAACAGTACTGAATAAGCATCATGCTAACTTGACATCTAAACTGTTTGAGTATATTTGTCAAGGTATATTCAGTACATTTGAGTCAACATTAAATGGGTAGTTTATCACTTGAAAAAAAAAGAAGGTAACTGAGGGTGTCATTATGTCAAACATTCACTTTCGTTGTAAAAACGATGAAACAATATACATACGTCCTCAAGGCGACTGGTTGAATAGTCAGAGTAAACTAACAACAACAACGATGTTATCGAACCGTAATGATATGTCATTAAAAAAAGAAGTAACAAAACAAACACAAATACAAGATATTTAACAGTCTCTCCCATAAAACACACGTCACCTCCACCAGCCCGGTTTAAAGCGTCCTCCCGAAGGTTTTTGACATTTCAAACGACACCATATTTTTCACATTTCCCGCTCTTTATGCCAAAACATAATATTTTGGAAATAAAGAGGTGTACTATGAGGGGTCCCGTTCTCCGTCCATCATGCTCCTCTGTACAACAGCTGTTAGCAAGCTGGTTAGCATGTGGTCCTCCCCAAAGAACGAATCAAATCGCACACTAGAGGTGTTATTATTTGTCATTCGACACCTGTATACAAATATACATGATCTGACAGAGCAAATCTCACCCCCTGGCCGCCTCAAGGCTTTTGATCAACTTCTTAATCTTCCAAATTTCCACGTTCCTGTCCGCTGCGCTGGGGTCGTCCGCCATCTTCCTCGCGCTGTCTGGACCTGCTGAAAAAGAGAATCCAACTTTAGCTTGCTAGCGCGAAGTGCTTGAATTGTCCGAGATTTTAAAGGCGGATCATTCACTACGGAAATCTGAATGGACCGGACAGAATTGTTTCTTGATTAAAAGAAGGCTTGTTGTGGAAGAGAAAAGAGCGACTCAAGTTTGATGTGCTAGCGCAGCCTTTCGCGCGGGCCTCTCGCGCCCGAAAACATCCCTGCTGCCACGCGCCGCTCGTGCAAAACCACCCTTTCGCAATATTTTATCTTCAACACGTGATTAAAAGAGTCAAAGCGCTTTTATTAACTGACATTATTGCAGCGTACTCACAGACTCGAAAGATCTGCTCCGCCGCGTCCGTACGGCAGGTATTTTGTGGTCCAGAACTCGCTCGCCGCTGTTTCCCAGTGACGTGATATACTTATCGTTAGCAGCCGGTTTAGTCTTGCTGCGCGTGGTGCTTCGATGGAGGCTCACGTGGGGAAAGGCAGAAATTCCATTTAGTATCACTTCCTGAAAACGACACGCGTGGGGGTGTAGTTGGAGATGCGTTATTGGAGGGTTTTGCTGTCAAACAAAAAGGGTGGCACAATGACTTATGAGTCGAGGTGGTGGGGGTGATCCGTGCGAAAACGCTCTGGACAGGGCAGGGTTGTTGTTACATTGAGTAGCACAACATACTTTATATAATTACATTGTACCAAGTTGGAAACACGTATGTAACCGACTCGGCCTATTACACATGTGTAACAGTAGCTGCCTATTACATGAGTGTAATTACAATCTGTAAGTACAGGCGGTTCCATAACTTGGTTACACGTTCATTACATTTTGTTACATGTTATTACAATGATTACTACTAAGTAATTAATTAAGTAATTACTCTGTATCACGGACACCGTAAAATAAAGTGTTACCGAAGCGGTAATGCTAAAAAGGTTCTATAATGACAAGAAAGAACCCTTTTGGCACAAAAGGTTCTTTATAGGCTGTTATTCATTCATATATTACATTATTCTGCAACATTTTGTAGTTGTAATTAAATTCTTGTTTATTAAACTATTGTAGTAAAATATCACATTTTAATCATGCTGATTTTTGGAGGAGAAAAACTGAAATGGCACTCTTCATGTGATATTGATTAGCTACATAAAATGATATAAATATATACATTTTCTAACCCCCATATATTGAATTTTGTGATCATTCACATGCATTCATAAAAACATTTTAGGGTCTTGATGTTTGTCAATAATATTATGAAATATTTAATCCAGAAAGGACAAAAACAAATGATAAAATGAACCCAAAAGGTTCCATATAATACCTTTTTCCTGGTTACAAAGAACCCTAAAGGGTTCTTATTATTGGACCCTTAAAAAGGGTTCTGTATAGAACCTTTTAGGGGTTCCAAATATACAGCACTGATAGAACCTTTTAAGGTTCTATATAGAACATTTTCTTCTAATAGCAGTCTTTGGGAATTTTTTTCTTTTTTTTAATTGCAACAAACAAAAACTTTATTTCTTTATTTAAATAACAACCAGATAAAATATAACATTATTTTACAAATATTAAAGTATAATCTTTTTAATTATTGCACTAGAAAATTAAGCACAACCAGGAACTTTCGATATCATTTTCTTTTCATATTTAAAATACATTATATTAATGTTCAGTATGCTACTACCACACACAGACCTGTTGTTTTCATGTTCTATTTGACATAAAAACCAACCCTACCATTAAGATAATTTTGCATTGTGAGTGACCTTATTTTTTCCAAGTAATTGGAATTTAAGTCTTAAAGGACTTAGTCACAATGAAATGCAAAATTGAATTTCTTTTATTGAATATTGTGTTATTTATTACATTATTTATCTGTGCACCATCATTATTTATAATTAATTCACATCACATCAAATAACTTCCTTGCAGTGACATCTCTTCTCTTCTCTGATGACATGTTTAGTGGTGTAAGGTCGGAACAACCTGTCATTCACATCACATCAATAGCAAACCCAGGACGACCTGTGCGGGGCATTCATAATTCTTTATTGGACCATCACAATCCCAGGATGGGGGGATTTGGTGATGAATTAAGGTATGCCCCCCCTTTTGCCCCCTCATATCCTGACAAACCAAAACCATCCACTCAATACCCCATGGACAAAATCAAGTTCCACCCTATATATATATATATATATATATATATATATATATATATATATATATATATATATATATATGTATATATATATATATATATATATATATATATATATATATGTATGTATATATATTATGTGATATATATTTATATATGTGTTGATACACTGTACTTAAAAATTTAAAGCTGCAACTTTTTTTACAATCAACTTGGATGTTTAAGTCATTTCTTATTTAACTTACTAAACTTAAATTACGTTAAAATGACTTAAAAAAATAAGTTGAATCTTCTATAGCTTGTAAAAAAGTTTCAAATTTCTTAAAATATTTGGTGAGTTAAAGCTATTTAAAAACACAAGTTGTCATAATATTTTTTACAGTGTAGTATAGGTATTGTGGTAATACATTCACCTGAATTTATTGGTATTATTATATAGCATTGCATCTCTCCGTGCTACTAGACTTCCTTTATTAAATGGCATCCTACACCCAAATGGCAACCACAAATCATACCTACTTCACAAACTAATGTCTTCAGAGTATAAAGAGACTTTAAAGTATCTAAACTAAATATTTCAGCAAATGTGTATTTAATGACCTGTAGTTTCGGTCTAGGAAACTTTCAGCTCCATTCATTTTTCATGGTCTCTTGGTTCCTTTGCTGAGTTTGTCTCCAAGCTCCTGGATCAGTTCAGCTAGTTCTTCAGTGGCCTGCGATTTTTCCTCCAGGAGCTCATAGCGGAGGCTGGAAATGTCCTGCTTGATTTCCTTCAACTCACCTGTGGAAAAGAGGCAATGCGAAAATGTTTTTGACCGGTTTCAAGAAAAACTTGGCTCAGAAATCACAGTTTTTCAGCCTTAGATGCAAAATTAGGAACCTTTATAGCATAATAGGGACACTTTAATATTTTAAGGTTTATCGCTTGACATTTATGTGGTCTGGAATGTCAGTAAAATATATTTTAGGGAAAAAATAAATCACGCAAGAGACACTAATAGATGAAGAAATTAGACAATAAAACGAATAAATCTTACCTTCATTGATCTCATCACTTTCACTGTCAATTTGGGCTTTCAGGACGTACCGCTTGATGAGACGCTTCATGAGTTTCTATGAGAGAAGGTTTAGAATAAGGTTTTGGTACTACCTAACCCTAACCCTGGGAAATACTCTACAGGGACATTTTAGGATACAAATCAATAAGTACCTGATATCTTGTGGGGTGTTTGATGGGATTCCTAACTGTGAATCCCTCTTGTGCATGGTAAGGTCGAAACCGATGAAGCTGTAAAGATATAACAATTAAGAATGGCCGTTTCTTGATCAGAACAATTTGAAAACCCTTGCTGATCTCTGACCTTAGCCCGTGAATTGGCCATTCCCATGTCCTGCTGGCTGCTGTTGCCACGGACCCTGGCCTTGCATAAACTCACTAGGCATGCTTTGGTGCGCTGAGCCATGTAATAAAAGGATTTGGGGCTGGGCATTAGATTAAAGGGGGGTGGAAGAGTGCTGCCTTCATCAAAATAGGAGAGCCACAGCTTTGCACGAGCAAACTTCCATTCTACATCAGAATCCTCCTGTTCACACACACACACAAATAACCATAGACTATTTATTATGACAGATGGTCATTATTCATTATTTGTTTGCAAAATACATTTGTCTCACCTCAATTTCCTGGTATGAGTGGTTAATCATGGCTATGAGCATATTAAGCAGGACCACCACCATTGTGACATTATAGACCCCATAAAGAATGTAACCAATGTTTTCAATGAACTTATGATCATACTTCAAGACCACAGAGATCACCTCAGATAAACCAAAGATAGACCAGAACAGCGTTTTAAAGCTTTCCTCTACCCTGCAACAGACACAAACATGCAAAATGACAAGGAAACTATTAGACACAAATGGCTCCTAAAATTGCATCATAATTTACTAGCTTTTATTAAAAACCTGTATTACTGTCTTTCATTGGTGGAATACAAAAAGAGGCATTTTTGAGATATCAAACACCAAAATTTAAGGCATTAATATTAGAGTTAAAGGGAAGGTTATCAACTTTTACTGTTTCACACAAGCTATTTATACATTAACCATTCCAAAAGTTTGGAGTCTGTAAGATTTCTGTTATTACCTTTGAAAGAAGTCTCTTGCTGACCAAGCCATTTTTTTAAATACAGTAAAAACAGTAATATTGTGAAATATTATTACAATTTAAGATGACAGTTTTCTATTTTAATATATTTTAAAAATGTAATTTATTCCTGTGATCAAAGCTGAATTTTCAGCATCATTACTCAAGTTTTCAGTGTCAAATGATCCTCCAGAAATCATTCTTGCTGCTTTATATTTGTATGAAAACGAGACACTTTATTTTTTTATTATTTGATGAATAAAACATGTATTCATGATGAATAAAAGTTTATTTAAAATATGATTTTTTTTTCTAACACTAGAAATATGTTTAATTTTTGTTTAAGTTCACCCAAGCTAAATATACAAGCAGTAATTTAACAAAATAAAGGTCCCAAACTTTTGAACTGTAGAGTATCTTCAGTAGACTTGGAACATATTGATAAAGACTTGTTTTATTTTACTTTAATTATTTATTTAATTTATAATAAAAATAAAAATAAAGCTTGGTCACAAAAGAGCAGCTTGAACATTCTGTAAAATATCTTCTTTTGTGTTCCACAGGAGAAATTTGTAAAACCTTTTAATTTGTAACAACATGAGGGTGAGTAAATGGCAGAATGTTTCTTTTTTGGTGAACTATCCTATTTGCAAATCTAAAATAAAATAATTGTCATTATCCTTTTATGGACTTACGTGGTAAAAGCAGGGTTGTACTTTGCTCCCAAGTAGTAGGAATACAAATTAAACATGCCAATCATGAAAGCAAGGAAGACCATGATGAATATGACCATGAATTTAAAAATATCTTTAACAGTGCGCCCAAGGGATATTTGTAAGGGTCCGAAGCTCTCGTTGGCTGGCAGAACGTAGGCGATACGAGAGAAACTGAGGACCACAGCGATGGAGTACAACCCTTCAGAGATGAGCTGAGGATCAGATGGAAGCCACTTGTTCCTGGCTAAGAGAGAGGAAGGACTTTTTGGTATTACCACTTGATGGCAGCATTTTGTTTCATTTCAGACAGCTGCAAGACAGTCTGCGTAACTTTTTTTTAGCATAGCATTGAGAACAGAAAGAAAAGAAGACTTATGGTCTGGTATGTTACAATTTGTATGATTTTTATGTATTGAATAAACTCTTTTTTTGTGACATACCATAAGTGAAGTAAGCCACGTCTGCTGGTAATGAGGCATTGATCAAGTCTGCATTGGTCACATGCAAATCCACATACAGCTGTGCATGGGAGGCTCGCAGGAAAGCCATGAGCCGTGCAGTGAATGACGCCACGAAGACTGACAGCATGCCGAAGTCTAACACATTCCACAAATGCATGATGTACTCACGCGGCCCATCAACCCAAACTTCCTTACACTCCGTCCAGATCATTCCTGTTCAGAGAAATTAAAGAAAAGGTGTGAGGGAAATTCATCATGTTTATGGTTAAGCCCTATACAGTTTTCTTTAGCAGTAAATCAGCATGATTTCTGAAGGCTGTGTGACACTGAAAACTAGAATATAGGGCCGTTCACACCAAGAACGATAACTATAAAGATTTTTAGAGCAATATTTTTTTTTATCGTCATAGTTATAATTGGTGTGAACAGGCCTTAATGATGCTGAAAATTCAGTTTTGTATCACAGGAATAAATTACGCCAGTAAAATATACTGACCCATATGATTTTCTATGATCTACCACTGTTCTGCAGCTCATGCTTGACTGATACTCACCAAGTACCCACTTCATTATCAACATCTCTGTCCAAGAGAACTGAGTGGTTTTGATTTGAAAGATTTGCCGCGGATGATCAGTGATGGTTTCGTTAGGAAGGTTTTTGACTCCTGCGAAGCGGTCAGAGGCGTTGAGAACCAGAAGACCCAGGAAGAGGGTGAATGACACCGCGTGAGCTACAAACTTCATAAACGGACTGCGGAGAACCTGGCCCACCTGGAAAAAAAGATCAAAT
Source organism: Hybognathus amarus (assembly GCA_030378365.1). Classification (NCBI taxonomy): domain Eukaryota; kingdom Metazoa; phylum Chordata; class Actinopteri; order Cypriniformes; family Leuciscidae; genus Hybognathus; species Hybognathus amarus. The sequence continues at coordinate 414,322 of JAQIUQ010002980.1, read as the reverse complement.
GCAGACAATTTTGTAACAATAGTAGAAAAGGGAAGCCTTCCCAATGTTATTAGATGAACTGAATCTGCATGATGATGATGTACCTTGCTGCAGGGCATAATCCAATATGCAATGGCAGAGAAATGGCAAGCCCACCATCACTCCCAGCACTGTCCAACATTTCACACCGATCGACGTTTGCCTAAGGCCTGATAGGTTCTCATACCAGAGCGTCAGTAACTGCTGCTGGCAATTAGGATGAGCCACAAACTGTAGGGATATCATTGAATTAGACATAGCCTTGCAAGCACATGGGAAACCGTTCTACTTCAGAAACCAGTACCTTTTTGACTTCGTACTTAATGGCCAGTTTGACCCGGCTAAGGCAGGGCCGGTGGTGTTCGCTCGGAGGGCTCTGGTCAACATCTCCATTCAGAATGGCCTCCACTTCCTCAGTGTTTCTGCAGAGATCCAGAACGCCGACCACAAAGTCCTTACACTGCATGGAGAGTTTCCTATAGTCATTCTAAATCAAAACAGAGCCACAGCATTATGACTTCAGACGGGCTATTAATCACATGTAAAAAATAACTCACTCCAACTGGGACGATAATTGCATCAGCAAACAGTGAACGCTCTGCTGTGAAAGACGCAACGCCTGAACATTCGCGAAAATCCCATGTCACACCTCTAAATGGAAGTCTGATTGATGTTTGCATCGGATCTTCTCAAACAGAAATGTACCTAATGGAGGGCACCGAGAGAAGCCCATCCTGCTAATTATAGCATTGCATTGTTTTATGAGAACAAACATTTTATGTGGAATTACAGAAGCGGAATCACTGACACGCCATTACAACTGTCGAAAGTGATCGTCTGTAGAGAAAACGGTGATGAGAGAATAATAACGGGGTGATTACTGGAAGCTCTCGATGGAGCAGTTTCAAATTAATAGCTCGCTAACCACAATAAGGGGGAAAACTGTCTGGATTTGAGAACTCCTGATTCAGATATTTCCCGGAGTGACTTTCAGTGAAGAAAGTCTCTCCTACACATTTAAATATAAAACAACACACATCGCCGAAGCGCATGAAGCTCCCTGGAGGAACGTTTTCTTTTGGAAAAATGTTGTGTACTGAGATTCTGCTGAACCAGAAACTGTCATTGAAAAGCCTCTAATTTATAATGAGGCTAATCTCAAGGGTGGGAAATTGGTTTTTGTGTGGAATATTATTCTCAGAGAGAAGCAGCTCATCGCAGGGCCATGAACACACTCTTCACGAATTTGGACACTTCCTAGATTAACTGAGAAGCTGTTTAAAATGAGTTTTGAAATAATCATGATAGCAGTGATTCAACTCATTGTCCAAGCATCATAAGGGGGAATGTTGCCTCACGTCTTGTGAAGAGAGGGATCAATCAATCAATCAATCAATCAATCAATCAATCAATCAATCAATCAATCTATCTATCTATTCATCCATCCATCAATTTTAGAAACAATGTTGTCTATACAATACCATGCTTAAAAAGGCAAGTACCATCTCAAACAAGCCTATTACCAACAGTAAAATGTGTGTGAATCGTACACACTCTCAGCTTTTCGCTATTTGCGAGAAATCCCTTTACAAATGTAGCCAACACAATGATGGGAATTGGCCAAACCGTTCGAAATATCAAAAATCCCTTGGCAATTTTTTGTCCTCAATGTCTTGACTTCATGCTGACGTTTCGTGGGATTTGTTTGAATTCTATTTTTTTGAAGGAGGAGTACTTTAAATTACATTGCATGCATTTTCCAAACAACCCTAAATAGCCGACTTCCTGTTGGGCTGGTGTAAAACTTAGAGCATGAAAGTTGTTTGGCCCGATGAGATCTATAAGTGTACAGAGTTTCATATTATTACATGCAAGCGTGTTTGATTTATGGACCAAGTTTTCGGAACTTCAGGGCCGGGGGTTCTGACACGTGTGCAAAGTTTCAAGAGTTTTTGAGCACGTTAAGGGCCCCAAAAGTGCCCAAAAGTTAGTAAAATAATAATTGTCCTACTTTTCCTTAGGAAAACAATAGGGCTTTCGCCTTTTCAAGGCTTGGGCCCTAATTATGGCATAAAGCCTTTAAGTATGGTGACAAAAAGTTGAATATGAGATAAAAATGTATGACTTGTGTCATAAATACATAATTAAAATGATATCCTAATGACATGATTTATTTAAAAATAAAGATTTTATCTAATATAATCATAATAATAATAATAAAAATAATAATATCATTTTTTTTCCTATGTGAGGAAAACAGTCTTCAATACATCCAATGTTGTTCCAAACCTGTAAGACTTCCTTTCATATGTGGAACACAAAAGAAGATATATTTAAGAATACTTGTAACCAACCAAACAACAAAACCGTTGAAACATTCTTCAAAATATATATTTTTTTAATGTTCCACAGAAGAAAGAAAGTTATACAGGTTTGGAATGAAATCAAGTAAATGATGATGGAATTCTATCCTTTCTGGGTGAATTATTCCTTAATTATTTTTCTCAAAAAAATATATAAATGGGTCTCTATATGAAAATATTCAGATATATACTGCATTTTCTATTTAAAGGGATCCTCACAAGCTCCTAATGTAACCTGTACAACCACATCTAATAATTCTGTCCTGGGCCCGTGAATTTGAGCGACCCATGGATATGGTGTAAATGTGCACCTCCTCACCTTAAACTCAGTCTCAATGTTGGCAAGTTGTGCCAACTCATTGCTGAGCTCCAGGGCTGTGAGCACAGGGTCTTCACTAGACAGTGACAGATACGCAGCGCTGGCGAGGCCTTTATAGGCGTTCATCCTTAATCGAGAGTGACTGAAAGAATCCTGCTTCTGTTTCTCCGCACACTCGCCGCACTTGCAGAAATAGTCATGGGGTTTCTCAATGCGAGCCCCTTGAGTAACAAGATGTGCACGATCTCGTACTCCTTGCAGTGGGCCGCCAGGATCATAGGCGTGATGTCCTGAGAGAAGCGAGTCCCGTCCTCATCGTACGCGTAGAAGTCGTCATCGCGTAGCTCTTGCTCGAGGGGACTCAGAGTCAGACGGAGGCCACCTTCGAATGCCGGATGGGCCAGGATGGCCTCCACTATGCCGCACGTAGCCCTTGCTAATGGCTAACAGCAAGGCATCACCCACTCGTGCCAGCCCCTCTTTCTTCAGCAACAGTTCTGTGACCTCCAAGTGCTCATTTCCAACAGCAAGCTGCAATGCATTCTGGCCCATGTAGTCCACACAGTTTACATTCAGCGTCTTGGACTCTTCAAGCATCTTTACGGACCACAGGGATGTTTCCATACTCCGCGGCATCTAGGAAACGCTCTTCCTCTTCGGTCAGATTGGTGCCTCTCTCGCTGAACATGTACGCAGGGCCACGGACCGCCTGTCTGCGGCATTTCTCTCTCAGGGTGGTGTGTCTCCGCTGCATGGCCTCAAACCTAGAGAACCCAGAGTATGAGGTTGATCACATAGGATTTGGTGAAACTATGAAACTTGAATGCTTTGGGAGAAAATTGGTCTATGACACCAATTCAGCTACAAGAACATCTGGTCCACTGGTTTTGGCCATTCAAAATTAGATGTGTATTCTGACAGAATGCATTTTAAAGAAAAACATATATACAATACCATTCAAAAGCATTGAAACTACGTGACAACTAACTCTAATTAGAATATTAGTAGACTGTGGCCTGGTTTCAAAGACAGGGCTTCAGATTAAGCCAGGATTAGGCCTTTTTTTAATTAGGACATTTAAGTAGCTATATGAATGTGCCTTAGAAAAAAACATCACTGGTGTGCATCTTGAGACAAAACATTGACACTGACATATTTTAAGATATGACAGTGCAAGTTGCAAATAAACGTCTCAACTTCAATCAGAACAATCTGGTATTTACAAGTGGTCAACAGAGATTACAGTTATCCATAAACGTGAACATCAGTTTGTTCAGCAAAGTCTTTTTCTATTTCTGTATTGAAGTAATATTGAGCCGTGCAGTAATATATTTTAATTAACCTTTTTTTATTCTTTATGAAATAAGGACATGTTAAAACATGTTCAACACAGAGGTAGCCTATATTTAAGTTATTGTGTCTAGACTATTTATAAAAATAGATTAAAAATACAATTAGCCACAAGAATGACCTATAGGATAATGATAACGTGTTGTTTTCTCCATGTGCTATACAGATCTCTTGGGTAAACCACACACTGCATGGTTTTACAGTAACAGTACAGGACCATCAATTACAGTGGCGGTCAATGAGATACAATGCAGATGGACTTCTAATTATGCGCATCCTTTACTAGAGCTTCATCTCATTACAGAAACCACCTCTAAGAACAGATGTTCTTAACATCCTATTATAGTGTGATCTTCTCATGACTTCATTTTCTTTATTGAATTAGCCGGAACTGCTTTGTAGTGTCAATTTTCCTTGAACTTAAAAAGCCTTCAAAGACACTGAACTAAAATTGTAAGCAAGTTATATTCAAACACAAGCCAGGTAGACAGCAAAGGGTGAAATCTAATTTTATTGCATTTTTGCACAAGCCTCGGCACAAATTGTGCTGTGTAACGGATCACAGTTGAGGGTGTCACTTGGAATAAAACTCATTCCTTGCTTCGCAACATGATAAATCAAACATTAGGAATTTGTAGTGTGCAAAATGGGATTTTGTTCCATCTCTAAATCTTTACTGATCAGTTTTTGGGGTGCACAGGGGACAAGAAATTGTAAGTCTGCAAATGTATCTGTCAACAGCCCTGAAATTAAACGGGATTGAAATAAGCAAGCTAAATTATTTATGTTTCAATATGGTCTGTGTGAACTGTGCCAATCTAATAACTGCAATATTCATTCATGAGAAGGCCAAGGAAATTTCACTGCTCTTTCCCAACTCACTTTAATTAAAGAATCAACTTTGTCTCAGATGAATTTATAAAAATAGTTACTGTTGACATAAATTAAGAGTATGAAACTATAGACCAGACGATTTGGTCTTGAAAGTATCTGGGTAAAATACACTATTGTTCAAAATTTGAGGAGGGTAAGAATTTATAATGCTTTTGAAAGTTGTCAATAATTCAGAATTTCATGTTGAAAAGTTGAGAATTAAAGGGATACTCCACCCAAAAATGAAAATGTACACCAAGTCTGAATTCATGAATGCACATATTAGCCAAAAGCAATGGTTATTAAGTGAAAAAGTTTAAAATAGCGTTTTTTTTTTCTTACACACACATTTCACTTCAGAAGACACTGATTCATCAACTGGGGTTATTTTTGGAGTGTCAACTTTGGAGGAAAGCCAAACACAGCTGCATGGGACTGAGGAGCATGTTAAGAGAATGGTAATACTTTATTTGTATGATATTCTTTAAATATTCTGTTGACTTTGCATCTACATGTCAACTAACTCTGATTAGAGTATTAGACTGTCTGCTTAATATCTGCTAACTCTTTATTGTGATGGTCATCCAAAAGACATTCTATACTAAGCAACTTTGCAACTTGTCAACTTATTAGCCCTACCAGATTACTAATACTCTACTAACACTCTAATGACAGTTAGTAGACATGTAGGTTCAACTTTATATTTTAAAGTCAACAGAATGCGTCAAAGGGACCATCAAAATAAAGTGAAACCAAGACAATTTTAATATAGCACTGCAGTGACATTTCTTGTGTGTTACTCTGTTTAATATTCATTTTTAATATATCTTTGATTGTTACATGTTACAGAAAATAAGTTGATTTGTTTGTGTCTGCATCCAAAACAAATAAAACTGAATCTACATTGATTTTACCTTATATTATAATTAAAAAAAAAAAAAATATATATATATATATATATATATATATATATATATATATATATATATATATATATATATATATATATATATATATATATATATATACAATAATCACTATAACTATTAATAATGAACAGAAACTCGCTGATTCAATCTTTTGAACATATCCAGTCCACATTTTGTTGCATGATGACAAACTGATCACGTGTTGTGTAGCTCGTACTTACGAATAGTGCGAGCTGCTGTCATGAGGATGCCAGTGATGGTGAGGATAGTCCAGGTCATCGTCGCTGTCGAATAACCTGTGTGCGTGATGGCCAAACTCGTGTTTGGATCCCTCGACTTCATGACAATCTGATAACTCTGTCTCAGTGGGGTCGTTTTCTCTTCGACTGTCTACCAGAGTACCAGGAAGAGTCCTGCACCTGTTTAACATGGGTACTTCGGGGCGACAGCAGCTGACTGTATCACTGTAAGAAAATTGGTCTCCGTGAGTTTCGGTCTCTGCTGAGGCGACAGCATCATCTCCCGCGGTAAGCGCGAGCGGTATAGTGCAGAGTGCGGCGTGAGATATGATGAATTGCTCCTTAGCGTGCATATCGCGCTGGTCTCTATCACTCAGCATTTTAAAAGCAAAGAAACTGCTGATCAGCGAGAGGTCCGGTGCCGGTCCATGCCTTGTTCTGCAACAAGTGTGACAGCCTGTCCCTCGCCTTTTTGTAAAATACACACTTTTTACACTGGTTCTCCCTCCCCCACCCTTCAGGTTAACACCTCCCACCATTTCTATGAACAGTTGACAAAGTAAAGACATACAATATGTTTACTAGGCTATACTTTTGTTTTACTATATATCATACCTTAATATATATAAATATTAATATATATATATATATATATATATATATATATATATATATATATATATATATATATATATAGTTTATTTATTTGTAATAATTATTCATTCTGATGATGGACAGAGGACAATGGGCAAATATTGGCCCTTCATGGGGTTAGGATTTTTAAATACCAGAGACTCTGGGCCTCAAATAGAATGAGAACATGGATCCGTGCATGCCTTGTTACCACTGTGCAGGCTGCTGGTGGTGGTGTAATGGTGTAGGGTGATGTTTTCTTACACTTTAGGCCCCTTAGTGCCAATTTGGCCTCATTCCATCCCTTTATGGCCACCATGTACCCATGGCTACTTCCAGCAGGATAATGCACTGTCACAAAGCTCAAATCATTTCAAATTGGTTTCTTGAACATGATAATGAGTTCACTATACTAAAATGGCCCACACAGTCACCAGATCTCAACCTAATAGAGCATCTTTGGGATGTGGTGGAATGAGAGCTTCATGCCCTGGATGTGCATCCCACAAATCTCCATCAACTGCACTCAACTCCGCTTTGCGTCGTGCCAAACGATGCCCTTCAGCCGTTACTTATTCACAATACAGCACAGCCTTTTGTACCTTATTGCTTACATACATATACTAAAATAAAAACATCTTAACAACTAGACCCTTTATTTTACCTATAATTGAAAGCCCCATCTTCAATTATTCCTTATTTAAAATATATTAATTATGAGTTTTATTGTGTTATTGATAATAACTAATTCATAAAATAAGTTGTTTGAAACTTACAGAGAGAAACAATCATATGCGTGCATATTTGGAAATATAGATAGATATTGCGTGACAACTAAACCAGGTCTCATTGAAATCAAATAGACAATTTCTAAACCCCTTCAGGCTAATGCAGAGCAGCTGTTAGATGGACTGCAGGAGATCACCTGTTGAGGACGGTGCTTTGATGCTCATCAAAGGCTTCATGCAAGGAGTTCTTTCTCTGAGGTCTGGCCCATCTCATCTCATATGATTCTGAAACTTAATTATGTGATGTCAGAGTTTACAATTCAAATGGACAGAGATTAAGCCAACTGATGCTTAAAAATCTCAAAAGCAAAAAAAGTATAATCAAATACTTCCATGTAACACAGTGTCCTAAAGATTACAAATCTACTTAACAACATCCCATCAAATCATGGTAACCACAGATAATCTCAGAGACCAGCAGGCCTGGTCGAATATTCTGTAATAAGTCTGTCAAAGTCTTTACTCACAGTTCTGCTCATACAAACTGGAGATTCTTCTGCAATTGGGGAAATAGAAGAGGAATGTTGCAGTAGAATCTCTGTCAGCAGATGTTGGGATAGGAGTGTAGGTAAGATGAGATGAAGGAAGGTTATAAGGAGACATTTACAAGAGACAAACTTTCTCTGTGGTGATCTATAATAAACCTTTTTACTGTGTCTTCTTAATTTGTAAAAGTGTTGACAAGTTACATTTGGCAAATTGGGGTTGTTTCCTTCCTTTGTATTTGTTTTATTTATTATTAAAAACTTAAAATGTCTGCCGGTTCCCACCTCCTTCCCGTAACAATGAACCCCATTACAGATAAGATATCGGACGGACAGTTAGATGGATGGACGGACGGATGGGTAGGTAAAGACAGATAGATAGACTAGATGATAGATAGATAGATAGATGATAGATAGATAGATAGTAGATAGATAGATAGATAGATAGATAGATAGATAGATAGATAGATAGATAGATAGATAGATAGATAGATAGATAGCCATCAAAGTTGTTATTCTTATTTTTTAAGAATTTATTTTATCAAATATTTTTAGTTGTCCTAAAAGATTGGAAGATTTATATTTCAAATAAAAGCTAAATGTTTTTTTTTTCATCGAAGAATCCTGGGGAAAAAATGTTTCATGGTCCACAAAAAATATTGTTTCCAACACTGATAATAATTAATGTTAATGAGCAAAAAATATGCATATATAATAAGTCAACTTTTGATTTTCCATTCAAATTCCTTTAATATTTTCCTCTGACCTATATGCATTTATACATTGTAAGACACTGTAAGGCCTATTTGATCTGACTGAGCATAATGCCTATTAGGTTACATAACCGATAAGCGTCCTGTGCTTCATATATATTTTTCCTAGTATTTTGGCAAATATTAAAACCTGACTAACTTAAAGGTCCCAATCTTTCTATTCGGGCTAAAAGTGAAGCAGCTGACAGTTAAGCTTGGTATGTTTATATCCAATTATTAATTTTAATACACTTTCATTGGATAGAGACTCTCTCTCTCTCTCTCTCTCTCTCTCTCTCTCTCTCTCTCTCTCTCTCTCTCTCTCTCTCTCTCTCTCTCTCTCTCTCTCTCTCTCTCTCTCTCTCTCTCTCTCTCTCTCTCTCTCTCTCTCTCTCTCTCTCTCTCTCTCTCTATATATATATATATATATATATATATATATATATATATATATATATATATATATATATATATATATAGCATCATATGCTCTCAATGAAAAATGCTGAACAATTAGTTCATGCATTCATGACAGTCACAGGGAGGTTCAAGGAAGACGGTGGTGAAAGTAGAAATAACACTTTCTTTAATAACACAAACTCCCCAGAGAGCTCTTAACGCATTATAGTCTTTCACATCTATTGCGAACTCAAAATTTAGTCCAGTTGGTAATACCTACATTAGAATATCAAAATCGACTGCTGGCGCGTAGATCCTTTTCCTAGCACAAAAACTTTGGGACAATCTTCCTAACATTGTCCTTGAAGAAGACACACTCTGTCAGTTCAAATCTAGACAAATATATATATATATATATATATATATATATATATATATATATATATATATATATATATATATATATATATATATATATATATCTTTGGCCTAGCATGCACATAACACTAATAGACTTCTATAATTAAATTCAGGCTGCAAAGTTTAGATCAGCCAGAAGCGAGAACACTCCCCACGAATCATGATGTACTTGTTACATCACAAGAAGGATGGCATCTACACTAATATTAGTCTATCTGTTATCCGAGGTTTACCGCAGTCTGCTGGATCCTAGGCCGTATCCAGATCTAATGCAGGACTTGCGTTGAGACACGATGACAATGCAGTCTTTAAGTGTCAACCCGTCCCTTTCCTATTTACTGAAATCAGCCGGATCGCAGCCGTATCCAGATCAGATGGTGGACCTGCACCTGGACCCATCCATCACGCATCCCTGAAGTGCCAGCCTCATCAGCCCTTTGAAGGCCTCATCGACACGACAGCCATCGGCACTGATCCTCAACAACTGTATTTTACACCGATCCCCATCCTCAACTCGTCTCCACCGGCGTGATGACGCCAGCTACCAACCAGATGGAACTGGATTAATATTCTGAATGTTCTGATCCAATCGGACTTCTGACCTGTAATGCTGCCTGGATCATAATCATACACTGTTCGCTCATTTTGCCCCAGACTGAGCCTGGGTTCTCCCAAGTTTTTTTTTTTATCCATTCTGTCACCTGAAGGAGTTCTGGTTCCTTGCTACTGTTGTCTTGGCTTTTGGCTTGCTAAGTTGGGGACATTTAATATTCAACTGTATTATTGGCCTTACTTAAAGGGATAGTTCACCCAAAAATGAAAATTAAGTCATTAATTACTCACCCCCATGCTGTACCAACCCTGTAAGACCTTCGTTCATCTTCGGAACACAAATGAAGATATTTTTAATTAAATTTGAGAGCTGTATCACTACCACATAGGCACCCTAAGGGATTAAAACTTGACGGCCCAGAAAGTCTTCGAAGAAAATGTTTAAATATTCCATGTGACTACAGTGGCTCAAGTTCATCAAGCGACGAGAATTTTTTTTGTGCGAAAAAAAAGTGATCCTTTTCTTCCTTCTGGGCCTGAGACGAGAGTTCAAGAGATTTCCACGACGCATGCGCGAGAACTAAAAACGTAGTAGAAAAATAGCGTCAGTTCTCACGCACGCATCGTGGAAATCTCTTTACCTCTCATTCAAGTGTATAATTAGCAATTTAGTTCAGTTGAAAATGTAAATTTAAAAATGTACAAAAATGAATAAAGTGAGTAATTTGTTACTGCGAAATGAAAACGGTTTATATGAAGTTAAAATGAATTGTACAGTAACGCATTTAAGTTATCTTTAATTTAATGTTCTGTGAACCTAAACACTCCTTGTAAAATGACTTGATCAATTATGTTACAACTTGTAAGATTAAGTCAATTTCAGTTAAAATGACCTAGTACCTACTTAAAATAGGATGTTTCTGTATCTTTAGTTAAAAGTTACTAACTAAAATTTAGTTAGTCTCACTTAAAATTTGCAATGCAATGTTTCAACTTTTTTTGGTTATTTTAACTTATCCAGTTTGAAAAACTGAATAACAAAATTAGATGGAATATTACAATGTGTTTTTAGGTAATGCGTCTTGAATATTAGCAAAAATTTTCAATTATTTTAGGCATAGACTCAACTAGGCTATATTATTTTATTTTTATTCTTCTTCTTCTTATTATTTATTTTTGGTGTCCTGTGACCCTGAATAGGCGGAGAATGGATGGATGGATTTTTTTTTTTTCACTGTGTATTTTGAGGTTTGTTGTTAAACTAGCAATGATGTCCAATGGGACAAGGATTACTGATGCAACCATTGCCCAAGTGACACAATAATCCTTTCAGGGAGGATATAGAGAAAGCTAAGGTACAGAGATACACACACCTGTTCTTTCAAAAGGAGAGGGACAGAAAAAAAATCAGGCCAGACAAAAGCTGCAACTTCTATTTATATTTTTAAATCAATCTTCTGCTCTCTAGCCTCCCAAAAACGTGTACATATTTATGTCAGGGAGCGCAGCTAGTTTGATGCAGCAACATCACATGTTAGAATATAAATAAAACATGCCAGATGACCACTGCTGTGATGGTACTCACATGTGTGGTGGTTTCATCTATATAAACTATGGATGATTCAAATTCACAGAAGAATAGCAGTTCCTTCGTGAAAAAGGGAAAAAAGAGAAAATACAAAGAGAAAGAAAAAGCTGGATATGAGCACATGACATAATGCTCTCTGAAATGCCAAATAAGAGTCGCTTCCTCTCTGCAGCTGTTGAGTGAAAACCCATTAATGGCACAAAAGGCCATGCAGCAGCCTGGAGTAACCTGTCATTTCACACAATGTTTACTTGCTGAGTCATTACAGGAAGATTTTCTCATATACAGCGGAAGCATATACTTTAGAATCAGCCGAGGCAGAGTCACATTAAATACTAGATGTACTGAGAATTGAAAAGGTCAATGGCACTGGGATGATAATTACTACAGAGTTTGGGATTATATGTCACCTGCCATTATTTCTTTCACAAAACCATTTAATTAATTGCTTAGTTTGTTTATAACGGTTTTACCATTTAAAATCACCAGAAAAAAAAAACTTGAATAATATGTTTAATAGCAGGTTTCGTTGTGATGATTTGCCACATTATTGGTCTACCCTCAAAAGTTTCATTTGTGTGATCAAAAATGCTGGGAAAAACTGTAATATTGTGAAATATTATTACAATTTAACATAAGTGTTTTCTATTTGAATATATTTTAAAATGTAATGTATTCCTGTTGGCAAAGCTGGATTTTCATCATCATTACTCCAGTCTTTAGTGTCAAATCATTCTAATATGTTGATTTAATTTTCAAGAAACATTTCTCATTATTATCAATGTTGAAAACTAAGTGCTGCTTAATATTTTTGTGAAAACCATTATAGGCCTATATATTACTATTTTTTTCAGGATTCTTTGAAAAATAGAACATAAAAAAAACATAAATGTCTTTACTGACACTTTAAATCAATTTGAAAATATGGGAAAAAATGGGAAAAAATGGGAAATAAAGGTGAAAATGTTCAATAGATTTTTGAAGAATAGATTTTATCTTGTGTTTTTTTATAAATAGATTTTATGACCATTTAGTGACTTTCTAAAAAAATAAACATACACTGATAGGCTTTTTATCAGAGTAAAAAGTATGATAGCTATCCCCAATCTTCCTTATATTGTGTAACATTTTGATAGTGAGTAAATAAATCATAATTAATCAGTGAATCTATTCTTTTAAAATATGTATCTTCTGAGACAACACTGCCTCCATCTGGTAGTTCCCATTAGTAGTTCCCAACAAAGGAAAAAGCAATATTGGAATTTAAATGCGACCAATGACATGATTAGGCCTACCTGCATATGCAAATTAATTAACTCAAAATTACGGCAGGGTGACGAGTGAAATATGAGTCTGACCCACAATTTCTCACAGCTTTTGGCCAAGATGAGCTCATTAATGTGGTATTTGCTCTTTGTGACTTTGATAACTGTTTGATAACTCCAACTGTGCCTGCAAATGAGTCCTCAACGCAGAACATGAAGGTATTTTACTTTTAAGTGTAAAATAAAAGACCTTTTGAAAAACAGACTTTTTCATGCATGTGATGAAAGTAATCGTTGATCATCACCTAAGGTCGATGCTTGTAATATTACCGGCGTTTGGCGCAATGAGCTGGGCTCCACGCTGCGTGTGAAGGCGGATGGGGTCGGAGGTCAGAGGTGTGTATCAGACCGCAGTGGAGAGTGTGAGCGGCGCCGCTGGGTTGGACGCGCACAGCCCGAATCATCGGGATAGTTGGTGATGGAACTCAACCTACCGTTTCATTCTCCGTGCTGTGGGAGAAAGGTAAAATACACTTAAGTAACCACACATTCCCTCAACTTACTTGGCTAGGGGTGACTGTTCAATGTAACACGTTTAACATTAGTAGGGACTATAAGCAAACGCTTGCTGGGCTAGCATCACATTCATGTGGTTATTAACGTCTAAGCAAGCATAGCATTACAACAATGCAAATATAGTGTAATATAGAGTTACATTATTCGGCAGAACCAGTGACGGTAAAAGGTGCAGAACAACGGCGACCGGAAGTAACGTTAAACCTGTGACTGACCAAGTAACGTTAACCACAATAAAAAGGGCGGCGTAACTGATAATTTAACAAACTAGCCCACAAAAAAGTAATAGAAGTGTTGCTTTTGGCCTTAAATTACATAACAGATACAGTTAAAATGATGCATAACCATAAAATATAACATTTAATTACTTCTCTAATCTGGTAAATCCATAGAGGGTAAATCAGCTGTGTTACGGCAGATACGTCACGGAGTAGCAGTTAAAGTCGCGCATGCGTAGTACAACACCGTTGCCGTTCATTTGTAGTTGTTTAAAGTCACTATTTTGTTTCTACTATAACTTTTGCTATGTCTCAGACTGTGATATAATATCCCCTAAAGTCTGCTACAAATGAATACTTTTGTGAAAATGTAACATACTCTAAGTGCATACAAAGATACACCAGATTTTGCATTCATTTATTAACATTTACTTGAAAATGGCCACAAAAGCCATATTTCAGCTGGCAGATGTTGTTTCCAACTTTCAAATGGCTAAAATATGCACAGGATGTGACCTTTTACCTACTAATTTTTAAATTAAAGGGCATGAAAACATGCATGTCCAAATTATGCAAATTGTAATGTGGCGATAGACTTTTTTTTTTTAGTTGAGCTGTCAGTTAAAAAAGTATTAATTTAAAAAGCTTAATGCTTAGGTTTAATGCATGGATGAGCTTCACTGTTGAAAATAAATAAATAAATAAAAAACCCAGATGAAATACCACCACTTTAGTAGAATGGCTTAAGCACACTAGGCTATATGCCAAACAGTGCTTTTTTTATTTTGTCAAGATGCATGGTTACTTTTGAATGGACGTCATTGGGGAAAGCTTTTTGACAGCATAATGATGCTGCTACTGCATTTATCAGCAGTGCTTAAAAAGGCTTTTTTTTTCTTTCTCGCTTCCTGCTGGCAAATGGTAACTTGTTAGAAACTGAATGTTTTTATTTTTTCTCCTCTGTATAATTTTGTTGACTTTGATTAGGAACACAATCCTATAATGTGTTTTTTTTTTGTGTGTGTATTTGCAGGTTCATGTTCTGCTTGGGTTGGACAATGCTTTATTTTAGGTGACGGTGCACAAGTGCTGAAAACGTTCTGGATGTTGCGCAGTGTAGCTGGCAACTCGGCTGGTGACTGGGGAAGTACCAGGTAAGCTGTGTGTAAATTCAAGGATTTCTTTGAAAAGTCTATTGAATGTCTATGACTCCATGTCTCCCTCTTTTTGTATTCTAGGTTGGGAGAAGATCTTTTTTTCAAGACTTCAATTTAAAATTAACTGTAATAGATTCAACATCATTTAAATTCCTTGAAGGTGTTTTTTTCAAGGAGCTTGAGCTTGTAGAGTTTAAACCTACTGAGACATTTAAAATCCTTGTATAAAACCCTCAAGCTTAATAAAAGACAGAACAAAAAAGAAAGCTTTAAATGGTTTGTGTTGTGACAGTCTTTACACAGCTGATATTTCTTCACCTTTAGGCTGACACGTCTTATTTGAGCTTTTAATACTAATTCTTTACCAAGTGTCATTGGGTGTAAAAGTTATTTTAATATTGAAGTATTTAATTTGAGCTTAACATGCAGACTACTATTGAAGCAAAACCATTCATTGGTTAATTTCCTTGAAGTATAAAGTGGTGGCGTTTTTGAGCCTCCCAACCAGGTCCACATAGCAATGTTGACTCAATCAGTGGTGTGAGTTTAGGGATTCTAGTGGTTCAGAAATGGAATTGAAAAATGCAGCACCAAACAGAATTGAGAAATTGGCTTCCCAATTCCCAAGCACTCCACCGGCTCCCTTCGGCCACTGAAACCTCCAACTTATCTGCAGGTAGTCTAGTGCAGTTTAAATTATGCATGATCTTGTCATTTCAGTTACAAATGCTGCTTGGAGATGGGGAGGCTAGAGTAAAAAACATTACCCTGTTTACACAGTGGGAGAATATATGATGACTTGCACTACTGTTCAGTTTTTCCAACCTAGTCTCTACAGGCCAACTTCTCCTAACTTGAGCTGGACATTTCTTCCAGCAGCTTCAGCTTCAGGATTCATCAATATTATCTTTAAATTGTATGCGTCATTGCAATTCAATTCTGTATTCATTGCCTTACATGATCTTAACAGTGCAGATGAGTCTTTGGCAGGGCAACAATAGTTGTTTTCTTCAAATAATTTTAAATATACATGTATGTGCGCTATATACAAATAAACTCAACTAAATGTTTTACAGTTTTTTACAATCACTTTGTTACTGTCATTTTTCACAACTCTAGACACAAAACTCACAACCAATTATCAAAATGCACATTTTTCAAAACTTTAACCCATTTCTCAATTGTTTGGAATACACATACAACTTAGATCATTTGTTCATTCAACATAAATCACCTGTTCATTATGACACAACGTAACAAAGTACTACTATTTCAAAAGCCAATTCACACATTACATTTCAAATAAGAGTCTATTCATTTCATTACAATGATTTAACTATCAATTGATACAACTGCTCAAAATGATAAGTAACTTGCAGTACTCTTAATGCATAGTTGTATGAAAACAGACACACAATCTTCCATGTTTACAGTAAATCAAGAAAGTTTCAGAGATACGATTCATTGTCACCAATTAGCGTGGAGCATGAACTAATTTGACTACAATATTCATGGATGTAGCATAATATTATATATTTTTGCTTTGATTCCAATAAATCTATGTTGTGATTGTACTGTAGTATTTTGCATCAATATATCACACACTTTGTTCAATGATTCCACTACGTGTGCATTCTCTCTACTACTGCAGAATTTTTAAAGACATGTATATTTACTGTACATATAGTGTCATAATGAAACTTGTATCACCTATTTTGTTCTACAATATTTAATGATTGTACGAACAATGACACCGTGAAACTATAGGTTATGTTTCAATGGTATTTCACAGTAAATTTGTTTTTTGAACCAATGATTGTTCAAGTGGAAGATATATTTAAAGATGTGAACGCACAATGCAATGTTTTGAACATTAGATAGCCTGTGTTACAAGTGATAACCATTTTGAGTTTTGTGTCTATAGTTTTGAAAAATGACATCAAGGTTCTGAAAATAGCAGCAAAGTGATTGTAAAAAAACTGTAATACCAAGTATACACAGCAGCATTATGGTTTGAGAGTCTTGCCTTTAATTTTTAATTCCCTAAGCTTGATATTCACAATATTATTGCCTTATGCATGTTTGGACATCACGATAATGAGGATTGAGTAACATTTAATGACCTAATGAACTAATTTCTACACATTTTTGATTCTGTCTCTTCCACATGAACAGTTCTGCAGCCTATTAGTCAAGATCTCTAAGGCCTTCAGTGTAGCGCATGGCTTAATACAGCTATCAGCGCACTCCCATTGAGAACAGCATGCTTCAGGTGATGCGCTCTGATGGACTTGAGCTGAAACTATTGCTATATATATACCCACAAAATAGGCAGATTTTTAACTGCAGTTGGTATGCACAAGGCACTTAGTTGAATAGTCCCAAAAGGAGGCTAATGTAGCCAATTAATCATTGTATTCTTCAGGCAGGAGACTTTATGAGCATTTTAAGTACACAAGTTCTTTGGTGGCTGGTTATAGATGAGAAATGCCAGATACTAAGGCACTCGCATTAAATTTCTGAAGAATCTTATGAGTATCAGTAAGGTACGCTAAATAAACCATTGGTGATTGTAACAGTGCAAATGAGTCTATGGTATAGGGCAACAATGCTTCTTAAAATGTTTGGTTTAAATAATTACACAAGCTAAATCACAAATCTTGTTGTGCATCTGTGCTAAAATGAAATAGGTCAATGCATCTATAATAAATCTGTATGTTGTTTGCACACCAGTTCTTTTGTGTTATTGTTATAATGTTATAAATTATTTGTCTTAAAACTTGGGAAGGACCAAAATTAAAATTTTAGCTGTTAATTATTCAAATAAATTGTCATGGCCAATATAAAAATTCATTAATATTTTGTCTAAAAAAAAGGAAATGATAAAGTTAACTTTTTCCTTGCCATTGAAGGGTTTTTCTGTCACTTGACACAATGCTGCCTGACGTAATCATTGACGTCATTTCCTGCAAACCATGTTTATGTTATGCAGTAAGGGGTGCTATTATGCATCTTCTGAAAGAGTACAGAATCTCTGGATCAGAACACAAGTGAAGACGCAGAAACGGAGGCTTAGTCCGTGTCCGAAATTCCCCTCATACCTTTTAATATGGCGCCCTTTGTAGTGGTGTCCAAAACCATAGTGGATGTTATCAAGTGCACTCATTCAATCGCCTACTGCAAACATTGCATGCTTAACCATCTCAAATTCTAGAAATACCCATAATGCACTGTGAAGAGTCTCGTGCCAAATTAATTTTCGTGTCTGACTAGAAAATGGCACCCGCAGCTGAATCATCTATCCATCCATTTACCAAATCGCTAGTCAAACGTGGGTTTGTTGTAATATCATCCAAGCATGAATTCCTTCCATTGCTATATTGTTTAATTAAAGGATATACATAGTTTCTATGAGAGAGTTCAAGATAAATCCTTTCAACAATCCTTTGTTCTTTTTAACTTTCGAAAATTATTTTACCGTATAAATGTACATTAAATGCAAATTACGTAAAATGTATTGTTAGATTTATTACAGTTATTTACCGTATATAGTAAGGAAACTTTCTGTTAACCAATTAACCGTTTTGCACTGTAGCATCTTTTACCGTTAAAATCACGATGATTTTTTACAGGATTTCTGAATGACAGTGAAGTGACGCAACGGAATTGACGCTGGTTGGTCATGTGATAAGGGCAAGATGGCCCAGATTACATCCATACACATACTATAATAATTATAATAATAGATTTTATTTGTAATGTGCCTTTCTCAAGCTCAAAGAATTATAAATAAAACATATTTTTAGCAGTTGTGAAGTAATTACTCATTCAAAATAAGTACCTTCTCAGGGCCGGCGCATGCCTATTGGCGAAGGCAGCCGCCGAGGGCGACAAGAGTGCGATTTAAATTTGCATTAAATTCATTCATTTAAATGTTGGAAATTCGTTTGGAATTAGTGCACTTATATCAACAAGTTATCATCTCATTAATTATTTTGAATCTAAATAACCTGTGCTTCATTGAACCTGCTACAGTGAGAGCTGCTTTTGAGCTTGTGTTGGCCCTGAGAGAGTATGCAATTTCATATGCAGCCATTGCTTACGCTCATGTTTAACGCGATCATCAAACATTAAACAGCATATAAATCAAAACTCCCTAACGTTACCGAATAAAATGTTGAACCCAAGAGATAGTAATTGTGCAAACTTTGGGGGTGTTGATGGAAGTACAACATTTACAATGTGCCATATTAAAATGGATATTTTGCCATTTGCTGAAGACTAAAAATGCAATAGCAATTGTGTTTGAGGGTAAAGATTCATTATAATTGAGTATTTGATAAATATATATATATATACAGTATATATAAATGACGTTCTATCAAATCAGTGTTAAATATGAATAGAAATATAATTTCTACTTGCGTATATAATACAGTAATTTTAGTCAATATGGTAAAAAAATACTGTGCATAGCTGGGGCTTTTGTTTAGTTTGAAAAGCTTTCAGTGATCTTCAGATATGCTCTCACATAGTGTCCCTCACATTCATCTTTTCTACTGCATTGGCACTTCTAGTGGAAGCATTGACTTTTAAATGACAGCTAGGTTGAGGATTTTCTGAATTCGTTTTGTTCTGAAACTGCACCACAGGTAACACTTATCTTATTTATAATACTGTGATTGAGGATAGACTGATGCTTAAAAAACGTTTCATTTTCCATTTTAAAAGGTGTCCAACATTTTAAAATCTTTGAATTGAAAATATCATGAAAGATGTATGAGGTGACAAAAACATTTTTTTTTCTGTATTATATTTCAGTGTATTCCGTTTTGAATACAAAAAGCGAATACTCTCTGATCCTTTAGTAACTGTGAGACGTGGGAGTAAGATGCATTCAGTATAGAAAGCAAAAGGACATACGGTCACAATACATTCTCTGTTCATCTTCAAACCATTTATCCATAGCAGACACTTTCAGCTCTCCAATCATATTTGTTGTGGAGTTTGACTTGTCATAAAGATTTTCCGTGACTGACAGCTCCTCAAACCGACTCATTCTTTGAATCATTAATTCTGTCATATGTCTGGGTTCTGTCATATAACACGAATTTGGTTTGTTCCAGTTTCTTTCTAATTAGATTTTTGCCCTTGGCTCTTAGGATGCAAGAAAGAGGTGATCTGTTTAATAAAGATGTAGCAGAATCTGATTTACCCGCATTTCCTATCTTCAGCATGTCAACTTCTCCCTGGAGATTCACCACCCAATGTCTTCAAGTCTTTGAAGAACCAGACTCTTCCTCCAGAAGATGCTCCCATCTTTCAGGGTTTTTCAGTTTCTTTGAGCTAGAAACAGAGAATGAAATTATTTTTGGAAGATAAACTAACAATACCAAAATGCCTTGAGGATGGCAAATGCTTGCAGGCAGGTGTCTCCTTATATATTCACTGCCTTGAGAAAACGCTTGATTTTTACTTGTGTTCTGTCTCCTCAGAGCGTCAATACAACAGGCTTCTGTCTTGTCAATGGAGTTGGCCATCTCATCAATCCTCCTTATGATTTTTTTACATTTTCAACTTGTCAAAGGGTTGGTATAATGAAAAATAATATATTTTTAATGATATGTAAAATAAGTCTCTGTTGTCCCCAGAGTGTGTATGTGAAGTTTTAGCTCAAAATACTTCACAGATAATTTTTTATGAATTTATGTTGCCGATGTGGAGTTATATCTTCAAGTCTTTGATTAGCATATTCTGTCATGATATAAACTTGTTTGTGTGGGAACTGTTATAAGATGCAGAGTGACATGCTATTCCATTTGTGTTATGTATACTGTATTGCGCGATGAAAAGACGGATGCGACAACTTGAGCAGACTCACAAATGTGCTCAATACAACTCTTCCTCTTATCAACATGGATGACGCTTCATGTTCTAGGGGGCGGGGTTTATGTACATTTTAGGGTTAGTGATGTCACTAACCCAGGAGGAATGTCTACCAGCCGTTTGTTTTAGTACTTAAAAACGACTTCTTTAAGAGCAAATATATTCCTTTGCTTTGAACTGTGAGCATTGTAACTTTAAAGATGTTTCTGCTCAAACAGCAACATTACACAAGTTAGAAAAAGTGAAATCATAATCAACCAACCTTAACCACACCTTTAGGTGTGTTATGTTGCTGTTTGAGCATGAAAAAGCTCTGCAAATTTATAAAGTCCACTCAAAGGCAGTTATTTTCTATACCAGTAAGTGATGTTTCTGAACTAACTGAAATGCCTCAATTGTAGTCTTGAGTTTTCGTCCGGGAATGAACACTCGCAACATTCCTCATAATAATTCGCCGGTCAAGGCTTATACAAAAAAAGGGCAGAGTCCTGGTAGAGTTGCATTAGTAAAGTGTTAAAACTTAATGGTAAGGGGTGTGACATTCCTGATACACTCTCAACGGTTGACCAATCTCAAAACAATGTTCCAGCCGACCAATCAGAGCACATTGTGCTTTTCGGAACGAGGGGCTTCATAGAGTAGCCTATAGAAGCTTGTTTCCACCACAAAATAAAACATTTTAAAAGATAATTACGAATTATTTTATTTTACAATTGCGAGTTTACATCTGAGAAATAAAGTCAGAATTGCTAGATATAAACTCACAATTAAGTGTTATAAACTCACAATTGCATGACGAACAAATATAACTCGCATTTCAGACATTTTTCTCGCAATTGCGGATTTATATCTCACAATTCTTAATAACACGCAATTGGGACTTTAGGCCTATATCATGCAAATCTGACTTTATATCTCCCAATATAAAGTTAGAATTATGAGATCTTGCAATTCTGAGAAAGAAAGTCAGAATTGCAAGTTCATTCTCTCAATTTTGACTGTATAACACAATTGCGACTTTATATCACGCAATTCTGACTTTATAACTCGCAATTGCGATAATCGCAATTACCTTTTTAATTTTTTATTCTGTGGCGGAAAACAAGCTTTCATAATGGAGACCGGAACTAAACAGGTGTGCGTTTCCCGAAAGCATCATTAGCCAACTATGGTCGCAGTTGGTCGCAATTTCCATTGAACTCTATTGGTAACGATGGAACTGCGACCATAGTTGGCTAACGATGCTTTCGGGAAACGCACCCTGAGCGTTACTGACAGACTGTGAAGAGAGGTGCTGCAACAATGTGAAAAATAATTCGTTTTTTGAACAATCATGAAAAACTTTTCTAGTTAACTCCAAAAACAAAACCAAGTCTTTGTAAAAAGGCACAAAATAGCCTTTTAAGCAAAATGTAAATGCTTATAGGGAGACTTTGACAACAATAAATAAAAACTGATCAGGCTGTTCTCATTTATAAAGCTGCTGCGTCAGTTCCTGGTTTTGTCCACCGCTGCAATGAATAATATCACACGAGAATTTCGCCTCAGGCTAATTCACCTCCGGCGGCAGGTTCACATTTAGCCGTCGCTAAAGACCTCACATGGACAGTTAGGCCACAGAGACACCATGTTCACGGTCCGACTTTAGATTTGAAGCAGATTGGTAAGAACAGCTTGAGAGAGGGTAATCTAACAGAACAGTACGTCACAGTCTATTAGTGTAAAAGTAGTATAGCACGGTGGTATTATACTTCACAGAGCTAGCGAGTTTGTCTTTTAGTGCTGCAAGGCTTTGCTGGAGTATTTGAATTGTGTTCTGTTAAACATACTGGTACATTTATTCCCTTAATATTTGTTGAATCTTCTCTGGGTATCTCGTTAAAGAGTTTTCCTACACTTTGCTTGCTCGAGGCTTTTACTGTTTATAGTAAGATCCATCATTACTGCTTGAACCTCGATAGTGTTGGACCTGATCCTCAGGGCATCTGTGCACACATTCCAGGCTGAAATTTCAAGCTCCTAAAACATTTTTTAAGCACTCCCACTCATACAAACTAAAAATTCATTACTTGCACTTGTCCAGTGCTTTTCTCACTGATGGTCTGTGAAAAAAATAAAATAATAATAAAATAAAGTTCAGCAAGGCACATTCAATTTATCAAAATGTAATAAAACCACAGTTTTACCAAAAAATTTAACAGTTATTGAGCACCAAATCAGCATTTGAATAATTTCTGAAGTATCATGACACTGGATGCTCATGTGATAAATTACTTATATTAAAATAGAAAAGTTAATTCAAATATTAATATTAGTATTTCACAATATTAGCGTACCGTTTTATAACAGTGTTATTGATTAAATAAATGCATACAAACTTCTTAAAAAATAAACTAAAAATGACAAAAGCACATGAAATCTCAAAAAATATAAAAAAGCTTAATATTAATATATTTATATAATAGTACATGCATTGATTATACTGAAATAACTGTCGTTAGGATAGAAAAGTAAAATCAGACTTTTTCATGATAACATGATTTAAGCATCATTTATCTCCTTAGCTCAAATATACTTTGCATATGTTTGTGTACAAAATACAGAAATAAATAAAATGATGCAGAAGCTGCTTTTCGAGCAAAACAAGTATTTGCCTTCATTTCTTCAGCTTTTCCATTTTCCACAGTTTGATTTTAACCTTTGAGTCATTCAGCTGTGCGGTGTGGTCAGCCAGCTGGCTCTCTCTGACCCACCAGCTTGGGTCCAGACCCCACACCTTTGTCCTCTGACCCGGCAAGCCCCTCGCTGCACCACCTGCCCACTATCATGGCCTACTGCCATGCCACCTCCACCTCTCCAGCTTCCAGTGACACTTCTATCTTATACCTGGCTTTCCAGAAACCTCCCAGGAGTCATTATTACCCTTCTGACCCTACTCTTCAGCCCAGGTGTTGGTTTTGCTTATTGATGCATCAGAAGAAGTTGAACTTGAAACTTCATTTCATGGCTTTGTTTTGGGTTTCGCCTGCTGTACGAGATGAGTTGTCATTAATGACTCTCACTGCTAAAGGTACAGTCCAGATCCCACAGTGCACAGCAACACCTTCTTTTCAGACCAGATGGATGATCATCCAGGAAGAGTGACGAGGGTCACTTCTCTTTCTCCCAATACACCCAGAAGCACTCTCATTGGTTGCTGTGGCCCTAAGTATTTGGATATTTAAGCTACATTCTAAAAACATTTTGGCTTGGTTTTACCGAAGGGTAAAACCAAGCCTAGTGAACCTAGGCCTAATCCTATTAAGTCAGGATTAGGCCTAGGTTGTAATTCAGGACATATGGCTTCTAAACATACTTAAAAAAAATACTGGTGTACATCTTGAGACAAAACAATGACATTGACATATTTTAACATATGTCAGTGCACATTTCTTTCAGTTAAAAGAGCTTAAACATGTATTTTAGTCTGGGACTAGGCTTAAGCCTTGTCTGTGAAACCAGAGAATGATTTTCATTGATTTTTTTTTTTTAAACAGCTGGTGTCAAGGTGAAAATTATTTTTTAGGATGGAAGTCAGTTCGCTTTAATTTCATGCACAACTTTTTTTCCTTTTAAAATGAATGCTCCATTTGATATTTTGTTATCCAGGGCAATGAAAATGTTGTAAGGCTTAGATGTTAATACATATTTCGAGTGTCACATTGTATCATGTTCCTCTCATGGCTGCTCTCTCTTGACAGTTTTAAATGAGACTCTTGTGTCTTCAATGTCAGGGTCTCATGTAAGAGGCCTTTATGTTGTGGTTTTGGATGAAGATAAAATGCTTCCCCACCTTTCCACAATAAACGTATGTATTAACACCTTGATCTAAGAATAGAGCAGTCACGTATTGTGGCTGTCCGAAAGTGCGCGCAACAGAAGCAGAGAATATAACAAGTCTTTAATAAATCCAAAAGGAACACAAAGCAATACAGTACACAATAAACCAAAACAACACGGAACAATGAATAGACGAAACTGGGAGTTTAAATACCCGGACAGAGTAATTAACAGAACTGAGAACGGGCGAGGAACTAATAAGTAACTATAGAAACTAATAATAACCAGGAGCACAGGGAAAATCCGAACAAGGAAAACAAAACAAAACATAATAAAACTAAACAGACCTAAATAACCTTGGCAAGAGCAAAGATAGAAATGAAATACATGTTGCTTTTCAGGGTTTTTAGGTAGAACTAAACTGTAGTTTTCTGCTAGCCTTTAGCGATATTGAATAAAGTAATCAAATAACACTGCACATAATCTTAGCATATAAAAGTTACAACATTGAGTGATTTTTTTGCCTTTTATTGTTTAATTAACATTAAAAACAGCAGATTCATTAGGCTGCCAGCCCGTTCTCATCCCAAGGCGTCATAACTGACATCCGACGCACATGGCATCCTTTAGCGTCAATCTGAGATGCGCCTCCTGAGTGGTCTAACCCTAACCTTACCCCAGACCTAAACCTACCCACGTCATCTAACTGACGCTAAAGGTTGCCATATGCGTCTGATTTAGTCGCATGGTCAAAAGTGTCAGTTAGATAACGCCATATGAGAATGCATTGAGGCTGCTGTAATTAATGTACTAATACAATAGGCCTATGTCATTCTTCCTGCTTCCGGAACGCAGAGTAGGGATACAGAACTTCCAGTTAACATTATTTCTCTATTAGGATTTAGATTATCAGCCTTAATGTCTAAACCATCCGAGGTAGACTGACCAAGAGATATGAGGTTGTGAAACAAAGGTTTTTAACATGACATCTATGGATATTTGCTCCCTTTTGGGACCGGCCTCTAGCGGATTTGAGATGTATTGCAGTTTATCGCACTTCCGGGTAGGCTTCATCTTTCAGATTAGAATGTTGCCGCTTAGTTTTATCCACGATCTTATTAAAAAAAAAAAACTACACTACCCACAATCCTAAGCGTTAATAGCAACGTCTGCTGATTGGTCCAACTTGCTGTTACCATAGAAACGTTTACCTTACTGGTGAGCGGCTAGAAGCGTATACCACTACTACCCGGGCTGTTGTTGTAGTGTACCGGGTTGCTCTGCATGCAGGATGCAGACAGCCATTCCTCAGCTTTCATGCTTTCTCACTTTTTCATGAGTTTTCATTTACCATCCGAACCACATCGTCATATGTGACTTCAGGCAGGTTGCGGAGAGATTTGGTCCAGTGGTATCTAACGGACTCCACCATTGTAAAAAGCTAACCGGAAGAGCTGTATCCCTACTAAAAGATGTACTTCCGGTCTTCCATTTTTCTTGACATAGGCCTATACACATGCTTTGTCTTTCTCTGTTTACATTCACTGAAGACATAACTGACTATGTTTGCTAGTGTAATCACCAAGATGGGTATGTTGATTGTTCAAATCTTTTTTTTTTTGTGAATTTGTCCGTTCAAGCATAAGAAGACTTGAAAGTTTTCTTTTAAGGTCTGAGACACTGCTTTCCGCATGCTTAGTCTCTTGAAATTGATGGATGGATGTGTGTTTGTTGCACCTGTACACTGTTTCTGGCCTCCTCTTTTATTTTATTTTATTTATTTTATTTTCTGTTTGTAAGTTATAGTTGTACTCCTCTGGTTTTGTCTCACTGTTCGACGGATGCTTCTGCCCTCTTTCCTTTTCTTTTTTTTTAGGGCAAGCAGATGTTCATTTATTTCTTGGTGATGTCACTCTCCTAACATGGAACCATGGAGTGAAACATATTTGCATCACAAACAGATTGAAACATTTTTTTTATGATTTATTTTGACACATTATTAACTTCTTCATCATTTTTTTCTTATATTACAAACCACTTAACTCATCTGAATGCTTCAAAATGCTCCATAAATGTATGTTTCTAAATGATAGCAGAATTTTCTTTGGCTGAAGATTTCGAGCGTCTAAGGCTGAATCCTGTTGGGATGCTGAGGGCACTGTGACCTCTCTCTATCTGTATTATGACAGTCCCACTGATGCTCCTGTCACACCTATTAGATGACTCATCCTGCTGTCTGATGGTCTGATTGTTTTCATAATACAAATAATGTCCCAATAAGAGTCTAGATTTCTTATTTTGGGCTGAAGAACTGGTAATCTAAGCCATATCTGCCTTGGGTAAATAAGTATGTAAATATACTGTTTATCTGAGCTCAAAAGATAACAGAGAGGGACAGATGCCTCGTTCACCCTCTGCCTACTGCTCAGATTCTCCTTTCAGCGGTATTCAGGGCCAAACTGTAAGCTGGAATATCATAAAACATTGAACATACTCTCAGAGGCCCCTCCTACAAGAAAATGTCTGTGGTCACATAACTTTGGGTCATAGGTCTGTGCTACTCAAACGTTGAAGCCCATGGCGTTTTATTTATGTGTTTTTTGGACAGAACTGTTGGTCCCGCACTGCACACTTTTGGAGTTTGGAAACATGATTTGATAATAGCTGCAAGCAGCAGGGGGTAAAGTCTGTTGGTTGCTTACATGAGCCTGACTGTGCCAGTGCCAGCTATGGGAAACAAGAGACTTGAGAGAGAAAAAAAGACAAATTGTGTGAAAAATTCTTGAGGAGCAGCATTTTGCATCTCAAGAGATTGCAGAGAGATTTTGGCAGGAAAGCAAAGGGTGAGTTGCAGGGATAAGGGTAAATATCATTAATAATTGTGGTCTGGGGGTATAAAGGTAGAAATAAGTAAACCATATTTTCTCATGCAAAATTAAAGAGGTTTGTTTAAATAATACTGGAAGTAGCCTAAAACCACTTCATCTAGTAATTCATTTTGGAAGTCATTTGTCATTTCACAAGCCTTTTATTTGTGCTTACTCTTTTGTTGGAATACTCTATATGGACAATTTTACACAATAAACTACAGTGCAGCTGAACCATGGCATAGCAGTTATAGTCAGCCCGTTCTCATCCCAAGGCATCATCTAACTGACACTTTTGACCATGCGTCAACATCTGAAGCACATGGCACACTTTAGCGTCAATATGAGATGCGCCTCCTAGTGGTCTAACCCTAACCTTACCCCAGACCTAAACCTACTCACGTCAACTGATGCTAACTGACGCTAAAGGTTGCCATGTGTGTCAGATTTAGACGCATGGTCAAAAGCGTTATTTAGATGACGCCCTGAGGATGAGCGTCATCTAACTGTACATAATAGGGTAATGGTCGTTCACACCAAGAACGATAACAAGCGTCCACACCAACAGATGACAACGTTTGGTTTATTATAAGCATGTGCTCCAGTTATGACATCTGCCGTTTTAAATGCTCGATTCTGATTGTTAATGGTTTTATTGTTCATCAGCTGAAAAAAATCCAATTGAATGTGATTCCAATGAGACTGTGTCGTTATTCTTGTTGTACTGTGGACTTCACTATATGCATAGAATCCAAAAGATTATTAAATCTTCATAGTTTTTACATTTGCTATCGTTTTGCGATGTATATCCAAGTGAAACGGCTTCTCTAATAAGAAAACATTCAGGGCGGGACTTGATTTTGTTCATGGGGAATTGATTGTTTAGTTGTGGTTTGCTATTGGTTGAACTCATGTGAGTGACAGGTTGCCCCGCCCTCTCGCCAGTAAACACATCACTAAATTTGATTAAAGATTGAGTTAAAGATTATGAGTCAAAAATAAAAGATTAAAGATTATGAGTCAAAAATAAATTAAAATAACAGACTTGAACTATTAAGCTTGACAAGGCCAATATCAATGTACATAATGAAATACTGATAAAGAACCACAAGTGTGTTGAACAGGGTTGAACTGAACATTAATAAAGTGTTTTAGACAACAATTCTAAATACTAAATACATATTTTTTATTTATTTTACACAACTTCAATTAAAGTGACGTTATTAGTTAATGTAACCCATTTAACTGTATTGTTCAAATGAGGACAAGCAAAAAAGGCTGATATTCAGATGTAGACATTTTAAGTATCAAACTTTTGCACTGCAAACTAACATGGAATCATATCTAACAAGACTGGACATACAGCTCTCAGATCTGTGATTATAAATAGAGGTGTGTTAAAAATGTGAGTCCTGTCTTAATTTGAAAGAAAAAAAAAACTGTACCTGTGAGGCTCCGGCACATCTGTGGTTCAGCGTAGATGTCATTTTTTTTGTTGGTGTTTTGTGTGAATAACAGAAGACTGCACTGTCACTGACAATACCCGTCTGTTGTCTCTCTGGTTGACGTCCTGTAGAGCTCACGTCTCATCAAGTGCCTAATCACACAAGAGTCTGACAGTCATCCAGATCCAAGACTAATAATCTAGCATGACACTGTCAAATCTCAAATACAATGTTAAGTCAAATAATCAGCGCTAAATACAGTAAATATCAAGTGTTTGTGAATGATTTTTAGCAAGTTACCTCAAATTCCTTTTTTTATGTCAGAACATTTATTCAGAGCATCTCTGATCCAGGTTATTACAGTAACCTGGATAACACAAGTTGTTCTTTTTTCAGTCATTAAGCCTATAAGCAAAGTTTCTTGCTCATCTAGGTGACTCCAGGTGAACTTTGATTGGTTCTCTAGGGGTTTCAGACCAACTGCCTGAGCTTAACGTTAAAATTGAATCGAGTAAATTAGATGGTAGAACAAAAGTGTACTGCTGGTGTACATATACTCACATAATGAAAATCTTTGCTTTATTGTGGTCATTTAAAAATGTAAACAATTTAACTGAAATAAAATGTAATTTAATTTTATAATATAATTAATAAATTGTAAAAAAAAAACAGATTTTTTTTTTTTAAATATATTTTTCAAAGAAGTTTTTGTGCTCATGTAGGAGTTGGATCCAAGTGCTGCAGACCCATTTCTTTAAACGAACAAAACAAGAGGGTACATTGAGGCAGAAACTCAATATTCCGGATATGGGCAAAACCAGAACTGTCATCAGTACTGGGCCTTCAGTATGAATGAAACAAATGACATGATAGTTTTTAGCGCTCCATTTTGCTATCATCTCCCCATTTTGGGTAAAAATAGAAAAATACTAAAGTACTTTGTACTTTGAAAAATACTAAAGTACTTTCTAAAGTACCCTCACACCTGTAGCGCGTCGGTGTGTGAGGCGGCTGCGTTGCATATTCTGAAATTTGCTACAGCGTCCAAATCACCCAAAAAATGTACGTAAAATTCAAAATGGCCGACTTCCTGATGGGTTTAGGGCATTGCTCCAGAGGATAAGCCTTTTTTTTGTTTGTTTGTTTTTTTGTAGCTTTAATTTTTCTTGAATTTGACCCAGGCTTTTAAATGGTCTGAAAATACTTCCAATTCTTCTTACATTATTTGAGGAAAACCGCCACATTGCTTTATTCTTTCTTTCATGAGGATTTTACACACAATGAGCTTGTTTCTTCCTATTGCACGACTGTGCATCGACGCCGCAAAAGCCGCAATAGTCATAAACACACAGTACATAAACAAATAGTACACTTTACACAGGGGTAATGCTTTCTACATAGTCTGGCGGAGCCGCTCTATTATCTGCCCTATCATGTGCTTGTGAACTGTGCTGGACTGCGTTGCTGGGCGCCTATATTCTACATTTTTACATAGACCAGCATAACTGCTCTGTGTTCCTATCAAGTGTCTATTACATGTGCTGGCCCACGTTGCAGGCCACCTGTTGTTCTGCATGTTTGTTCCACAGGTCTCCCCAGGTCTCATGGAGCAGATGCTTGGCGCGCACAGCATTGAAGAGTAAGAAACATACGCAATACGAGAGAACCACACGGTTACCTAATGTAACCTCCATTCTCTCTAGAAGAGGGAACGAGTATTGAGTAACCTGCATGCTCGCGCCATGAGCTTATTCGTTTCAGTCAATGAAAACCAGAGTTCAGCCTGTGAGCCCCTCATTGGGTGTAACATCACGCGGGGCTCACCGATAGGCTGCAGGACAGCCAATAAGCATGCTTATACAGCCTGCGATGGTCTGCTGTTCGCTGCACTGCGTTGACAATAAATACAATATTAAGGAATTTTTTTTTGGCTTCAGATCTCGAGAAAAGATGACTTTACCCGTAGCGTAAGCAACTTTCGCAATACTAGAGAACCTCTCGTAGGCGAACAATGAATATGTGAGCATGCAGACATTGAGTGATGGTGTTAAACACCTGAAGCCTGTCTCTTTAGTTCCTGCACTCTAGCTGTCATCTCAATTTCGTCTTGCTGCCTTCCTCTCCATTGAGTTTGACCTCACTTCAAGAGATTTCAATGCCAGAGTGGGTGAGCTAAAGACTCCCAGCACGTGTCGTTTGGAAACCGAACAGAAGAGCACAAACGCAGGAATTCATACCTAGGCTTACCTCCCAATTACCTGGCCTGGCTTTCTTAAGCTCTTACAATGAGCTCCACAGCTGGAGATCTGTGTACTCGCCCTAATGAGGCAAAGGGAGACAAAAGCAGCTCTCTTGGGAATCATGCAGTCCTTTTATATTTTAGGCAAATGACTCAGGTAATTACAGAGCTTGGGGGAGACTCCATCCTCATTAAACATGAATGAGTAGAATCAGGCCACCGCTGGTATTGTATACAATTTCTAACATGTATTTATCTGGACTTCGGTTGCGGTTCTTCATTTCAAAAACTGGCTTTGAATGGGCTCTTATTTTGTTTTACACTTCGTTGTTTATTTAGAGATTCCAATAGGGGGTTTTCACAGCGATGCCTAAGTAGAACCAATTTGTGTTCTCCAAAGTACCTTTTTAGTGAACCACGTTTCTCTTTTTTAAATATTTTTCCACTCTCAGGAACCTTTCTTGCAATGGAAAGGTTCAGTGGATGTTAAAGTTAATTCTAGGCTTCAATAAATTACAATGTATTCTGTACAGTACACTGTAAAATTAAGTGCAACCACACAAATATGTACTAAAGAACATACCTTACAGAAAATTATTGTGGCAGTACCATAGTTTAATGATAGTACCAGAAGCTAATAATATGGTACTTTGAAATATACCGTATCTTACAAGAAATAGCATGAGCAGGCTAAGGCCATGGTATGGGTATATTTCAATGTACCACATATTATGGATTGAAATCAACGTGCCACCTTTTTTAAGGGATTGCACTAAAATCGCGATGCCATGGCATTACTCCAGGGTACCAGAGTAAGAGTACCATATTAAATATTAAATGTTTATCATGATGGTGCCATGATGATACTGTACCATGGTGCTGTCACAGTACCTTTTTGTGAAAGTACTGTAAAATATAGTGTTTCACCTCTTATCAGCCAAGTTAACGAAAACCTGCTAACTACGCAACTCATCCAGCTCAGTCTCTAGCTTCCGCAGCTTGTTATGTTGTTTTTCAGACAAACTCTCAGTGGAATTACAGTTTGTAGAGTCTCAGTGTCCAAGGCCTGGGCTACCATCAAGATTTAAGGGTTTATCACAGCTTCAGGATTTGAGAACAAATGAGCAGCACTTGAATTCAGCAAAACAGTTGCTCATTAGTCAGGCTTATTAGTATGACTTGCTGAACTTATGAACTTTTTGAGAGTTTAGGATACTGCTTGTATTATAGGGCTATTTTATATTTGTCCAAGTTTTATAACATTTAATCAATTACTCAATTTTTTATTTCTCTCCAAGATAAAATTGATTGAAAATGCAAATCCATTGGCCACTAGAGGACACTGGAGAGCTGAGAGAGACTTTTAGTTTGCTAATCATGAACCTATGCATCAAAGCTATACATATTACTGTGATGTTTTCTGTTCTATCAGCACAGCCCCATGTGTAAATCCTCATGAAAGAAAGAATAAAGCAATGTCAAGATGCTTTATCAAAAACTGGTAAAGCAAGCCAAATGCATACTTTCACAGACATATCTTGTCTTTTATTTGGACAGAATTCAATGGACGTGTCTGTGCTGTCACACCAGCGGATGGTTGTAGAAAACCAGAAGCTTTTGTTGTTTTGGCGAGTACGCAGTCTGTGAGCACAAAAATACTCTTTCATCTCTTTCTGTCCTGTCACGAGCTGTTTGTGTGTGATGCAGTAAACAGAACTGAATAACAGAGTATGTTTTACCTGTGCTCGCTCTCTCTCTCAGTTTCTTTACCTCTGCTTTGAGCTCTTGCGGTGTGTCTGTTTTTCTGTCTGAATCTGTGACTAGAACTGTTGTTGACTTGCAGAGCTTCTAGACCTGGAGTCTGGGCTGTAGACACTGAAACGCTGTGATGTGAGTTAGGAAAAGTGTTACTTGTGACAATTAAACACTGTTATACAGGATGCAACCATAGGAACAAGACTGCAGGTGTTCACTAGGCTATTAAAATCCAGCCTGATAACAATAAGCTTATAATTAATTTTACAGTTATGACTTAAAACTTGACTTGAAATGAAAATGATATGCTTGTATAGAATTTAAAAACATTCTAAAAAAGTGAATTCATGCATAACAACATTATGTACAGTATGAAAAATGGATATCCGTCTTAGTATTCACTGAAGATTGCATTTGAATGTTTGTAATCTAAATATAAAAATGGATAGAAGGAGCACACATCGATTAAATATCTAGTATCAACTGTCAAAATGCTAATATCAGCTAATATCTAACATAGAACAGATACATTGTGCATGTCTATGTTCAAACTTTTATGAAATTGATCTGTCTTAAATCAAGAAAAGAAGGAGAAGAAAGACATACAGATGTCTGTCCTCAGCTCCCGGAGAACTGCTTTGCATTCAGTGCCGGCTTGTGCAAAACATCATTGCTTTTCTGTATGGTAGCCTGTGTAATAATGTTTCAAATGTAGAAAGGGAAAGTGAAAGAGACAAAACTCGATTTTTTTGTATTTCTGGAAGAAAACAGGAGTGCTGCTTATCCATGCAAATGTTGCTGCCAGAATGCTAAGGTGCTCTGGAGGCTTGCAGGGGTGTTGTAATGTGGTTGCTAAGCCCAATTTATCACTTTCATTTTTTTATCTTACATATTCCAAGCATTAATTTGATATATAATTCATTTGTAACATTATAAATGACTCCAAACTTTTGAAAGGTGTATATGCTGTAATATATAAAATGGTTTGTTTGTAGGACACGTGGTGTGTCGGTTTAGCTATGTTTAATTTTTTTTTATGTTTATGGGGTAACACTTTACTTGAAGGGGTGTGCATAAGACTGACATGACACCTTCATAACCATGACATGACATATGTCTTGAATATGAAGTAGGGCCACTGGTGGAAAGAGTACTGACAAATTGTACTTAAGTAAAAATATTGCTACTTCAGTAATAATTTACTTGAGTACAAGTAGAAGTACTGAAATATAATATGACTCAAGTAAGAGTAAATGTTTGCGTAAAAACTACTCAAGTAACTACGTGAGAAACAAGTAAGTAAAACAAAACAGTATGAATAAAAAATTTCCAGTAAAAAAAAATAAATAAAAATAAGTGGGGTACGGTTAACATGTTAAATTAAATGATCTTTTTTTCGTTGTAGCCTACCAAAAATGTGCTGGGAGCCCACTGTTGCTATAGGAACGAACTACACTTGCATATCTGATTGACAGCTAAATCATGCAATCTTATTTCACCGTTTTTTCAGCTTTGTACAAAGTTTGCTTCGTATATTTAGTTTGACTGTATTGTTAAACAGGGTGAGCTTTACCATTAATTGAACTGTGTGCATGTATTTTAGACACTTACATTGATTGTTCTTGCTCCGTCCATGCAAACCACGTCCATGTTATGAGCTGAGCTTTTTTATTTACTGCAACTGCTCAGTGCTCTGGTATTATCAATGATATGACCCATTTCAGTAGTTGCCATAATTAAATATGAGCAGAATACTCACTTACATTCACTGAAATATTGAAACGTTAGCGCTACTGATTCAAAACACGAGCGTCAGTGATTGAATGTCAAAGCGCGGTTTGAACGCCCCGCCCCCAGCCGAACTGGAGATTTTGATTGGTTTTGCACCCGAGTCAGATCTGTCCGTTATTGGCTGAAGTGCTTCAGATATGTCTGTTATTGGCTGAAGGGCTTCAGATATGTCTGTTATTGGCTGAAGCGCAGTGCTCCACCGCAGTAGTTTGAAAATTGTCTGTCAAATGTCAGCTTGCCCTGTTGCTCCGTCGGCACCTTTGTCAAAGTACTTTGTACTTTTTATGAAATATAAATGTAGAGAAGTTGAATATTTTATTTTTATTTTACTCAAGTAAGAGTAAAAGTACCATAATTTAATTATACTCAAGAAAGTAGAAAAAATGAAAAAATCTACTCAAGTACTGTAACGAAAGTATTTGTAATTAGTTACTTTCCACCACTGAGTAGGGCTTATGCATGTTTATGACAACTGTCATGTCTTTCAAAAATAAATTAAGGTTTTTGATGAAAACCTTCCAAGAATTTCTCCATGTAATGGACTTCAATGGGAACCAAACGGTTCAATGTCCAAATGAGAGTTTCACTGCAGCTTTAAAGGGCTTTAAAACGACACCAGACGATGAATAAGGGTCTTATATAGCAAAACGATCGCTCATTTCAAAAAAAAAAAAGTTTAAGTTTTATAAGCACAGCTGCTCGCCTTGCTCTGTTCTGTGATGCCCGTTCGTGACTGTCCTGTTCAAACTCGTTCATCAAAATGAACAATTTTTTTAAAAGTGAACTACTCCTTTAAGTATGATAAATGCTATGTCATGCTTATGACAGGTTGTGTTGTCTTAGTAATGTCAAAGTGTCATAACAAAGACATCTCAAACAATGTCATATTTGCATTAAAAATGTCATAACTGAGCGACTGACACTTAATGACAGTTGTCACAAACATGCATAAAACGTCCTTATTGTTATGAAGGTGTCATGTTAGTCTGCACACCCCTTCAAGTAAAGTGTTCATGTTTATGGTTAGGGGTGTCACAATTAGGTTCAATTTAGTTCAGTTTCTGTATTCTGTTTTAATTAGTCTTTATGGTTTCTAATAAGTCAATTCTTGTCAGTTGTTTCCATTTAGTGTCCTCATTTACTGTGTATTTATACTCCCTGTTCTGTTATACTTTTTCGGCTATTGTTTGTGTCAGCCGTGCATTTGACAGTTCTCCTTGAGTTTGGTATTAGACTTAGCAATTCATCATCGTCTTTGTTGTGCGCTTACAGTCACTTACAGCGTCGACAAGGGGTTTGCGTGAAAATTTGTGCGATAGTAATATTGATGCTTTCTTACCACATGAAGTGTTTTAATACGATCTTTATCTATTTTGATTTGGTGCCGGACCCGTAGTAATGTTCTCTTTTCTTATGTTTGTAGATTGTAACCTGTGATTGACGGCCTCAAGGTCCAATTTGTGCGCTTGAAACAAGAAATTATTTGAATACCTTACTTCTAATGTTTCAGCAGCTCTGCGATGCTCTCCCACGCTTTCATTTCTGCCCTCCAGACCTTCGGAGTTCAGTTTACTGTGCTGAAATAAAAAATAAAAAAATAAAAAACCCACACACACATTTCAGTGTAAACATCTTATCAAAGCAGAGCCTCATTTCTGCTCTCTCATTACCAGCCTTCTCCATCTGCATTCACTCACTCGGCTCTTGCTGGAATTCAGTCTGGCCTTTACGACTGCAGTGACATTGGCATCAATTAAATTAAAATATGTACAGAGAAAATGAAACGAGACAGTGTTGTAGTTTCAATTAAAACAGTCTTAATATAAGAGGCAGGGAGGTGAGAGTATGAACTTGAGGGGAAGATAAACTGAGTGAAAAATATGGAGACATTTATATCTTTACTTCACATGTCAAGAGATGACGCACAAACCTTGTCAAAAAGCGGTGTTGACCTTTACCTCTCTGTTTCCTATTTGGATTCATCTTTTAATGCATATGCTGCATTCATAGCTATCATAACAAAGAGATTGTTAAGTGCTACTCTGCTGAAGAACGGGATTCACACCTTTTGAGCTGCTCCATCTGGGTCCTGGCTCATTCCCGCTGCTCTCGGGTCACTTCCTCTGCGACTTCCTGTCAGGAATCCAGCTCGTGTCGCTTCTGAATTAGAGTCACCAGACTCCGAAACCTGTTCGACAGTCTTGGTCTTCGGCTGCCGGATCAGTGGCCACATATCTGGCGACTCCTCAGGCCTCCACTGGCTCCGGTCGCTGCCAGGTCAGATTTGACCAGTTCCCAGCTGAGACACAATAGCTTAGGCAGGGATTGTAAAGTCTCTCTGGTCCAGCTGGCTCTTCAGAGCCTCAGCTTTAGTACCCAAACTTCCTGTTTGCATGTCTGCATCTTTGCCCTGTATACAGACTTAGTGTCAGTAAAATCCACAAATGAATATGACCATTGCTCTAGTATTCTTTTAGACACCATTTTCTTTGTATGTTTTTATGGATTTTTTTAAAATTTAAAATATCTTCTTTTTGTTCCACAGAAGAAAGAAAGTCATTAAGGTTTGGAATGACCAACACATTCTCATCCAAGGCGTCATATACTCGACGCTTTTGCCAATGCATGACATCCAAAGCACATGCATCAATTTAACACACTTCGGTTATGGGTCAGTTTAGATCTGGGTAGTGTTAGGGTTAGACCACTAGGAGGCGCCTTCTGCCCCATTTATATATCTGCTTCTCATATTGACGCTAAAGGGTGCCATGTGCGTTGGATGTGCACGCATTGCCAAAGTACATGCGCCTTGCCTTTGGATGAAAATGGGCTGAAATGACATGAGGGTTTCTTCTAAAATGCATTGCACTCAACATACATTAGTTGACTTCATGCGGTAATATTTTCTTTTGTTTACTAGGCAATTTGCACATAACTTTATTATTATTATTTTTCTTTTTAATTACGTGTTTAATTCTTGTATTGGCAATGCAGGTTACCTCCCTCACATTTTCTGCAAGTTCGCAACTCATGCACTTTACAGTGTGGGAAATGAGGGATATCTGACAGTTGTTGACATAGCAAGACTATACATGTATTAAGAAAACGTGGATGATTGATGATGAAATAATTTTGTTAATATTTACTTTGTTTGCATTTCTAAGCACAAAGAAAAGAAAAAGATTCTACAAATGTAGACTCACCTAAAGGATTATCAGGAACACCACACTAATATTGTGTTTGACCCCTTTCACCTTCAGGGCTGCCTTAATTCTACACTGGCATTGATTCAACAAGGTGCTGAAAGCATTCTTTAGAAAAGTTGATGGAGATTTGAGGGATGCACATCCAAGGCATGAAGCTCCCGTTCCATCACATCCCAAAGATGCTCATCTGGGTTGAGAATCTGTCGACTGTGGGGGCCATTTCAAGAACCAATTTGAAATGATTCCAGCTTTGTGACATGGTGCATTATCCTGCTGGAAGTAGCCATCAGAGGATGGAGACATTGTGGCCATAAAGGGATGGACATGATCAGAAACAATGCTCAGGGTAGGCTGTGGCATTTAAATGATGCCCAATTGGCACTAAGGGGCCTAAAGTGTGCCAAGAAAACATCCCCACACCATTACACCACCACCACCAGCCTGCACAGTGGTAACAAGGCATGATGGATCCATGTTCTCTATTCTGTTTACGCCAAATTCTGACTTTACCATCTGAATGTCTCAACAGCAATCGAGACTCATCAGACCAGGCAACATTTTTTTCAGTCTTCAACTGTCCAATTTTGGTGATTGCAAATTGTAGCCTCTTTTTCCTATTTGTAGTGGAAATGAGTGGTACCCGGTGGGGTCTTCTGCTGTTGTAGCCCATTCACCTCAAGGTTGTCTGTGTTGTAGCTTCACAAATGCTTTGCTGCATATAACTCAGTCTCATCCCAAGCAACGTCATACAACTGATGCTTTTGACCATAATTCAACATCCGACATTAAGTCAACAGTGACAACCCCAGTTGTCGTTGAACAGTGTGTTTGAGAATAAGATCATTTTATAATAACAAATTTCACTCTGTTCAACCAACCTATTTAGTTTCAGTTTCTCTGTGGGAAAAAACAAACATGTTTTTGTTCTCAGCCATCTGTGCATTGTGGCAATACCTTATCTCCCACCTGCAAGCTTCCCAAAAAGGCATATGTGAGTACAACAGCGAGATTTATCAGAAAATAAATGCTGTGTGTAGACTGTTCCACAATCAAATTCAGTAACATGATCGCATGGTTGTGAAATTGAATAACGTAGGTGAGTAGGCTACTTTATAGACACTATAGTTACAGCAGAGAAATGGTCCAGAACGTGCAAAACATTCCAGGCTTTACATGCAAATGACCAATGAAAAAACTCAGCGATCATAGAAATATTGTGTGTGTATGACTTTGTGGGAATATAGTTCTATGCTACTGCATGTAAATTGATGCTGTATTTGCATTAGTAACACTGTTCGAACAAATCACATACATAATTCAGAAACACTGATATCAGTGTTGAGGGACAAACATTTGGCTTGATGTATTTACCAAACAGACTCCAGGAAATTTGAGACATTTATTTTGTTCCTAACATGATGAAACGCAAGTGCCAGTGACAGTTGTTAAAATAGAAAATTAAATAAGAGATATGAAGCGTTGAAAGTTTTAGAACCTTTCAAAATGATCTGTGTTAAGGTTTACGCAATGAGAGTTGATGGTCGTCACGTGTGTTCCTGACAAGAGGCTATGAGTGAAGAACAACACAAAAATAAAACATGTTAATCATATTGTTAACATCTGTCCAATGTCATCATGTGTTGGATAAAAGGCTCAAAAGTTTCTGTAGTGTTGGCCCGAATCCAGTGTTCTAGACGATAAGTGATAGAACGCAACTCGAGTCCAGGGGTCTTAGAATGCATATTTTATATTAAGATGGGATTCTTTAGAGGTTTGCACTAAAAAAGTCCTTCGCTTTTGTGTCCGCAGTATTCTTGCAGAAGTTAAACATTTTCTGGCAAACTTCGGAAAATGATTTCTTAAGAAGGAAGGATTACCATCTTAGTAATCTGGATTGTAACACCAAGTCATGTTTCATGCATTGTAAATCATTATTCATAAACACTGACATCAACCACAGGATTAAAACACATCCGAGACTGTCACCCTAAGGTTCTTTAGATTGCTCAAGTTTTTAAAACCTTCCCTATTGGCATCAATACAACAATTTAATGAAATGATTTTAACATTCGATTAATTAGAATCTTCTTCTGATATTTTACTATTTTCCATAACCTATACTAGATGATGCAAAATACTTTTGCGTATACTTTGGTGTAAAATCAAATTAAGAACTAAACGTGATTTTGCTCCAAAATCCGATTCGGCCAGTAATTGTTTGGCACCCTTTTGTTAAATACTTTTTTGTGACCTCGGTTTGCCAAGATAAAACCTTTTGAGTTTTTTCCTAAGAGTTTGAGAGAACATTCCTCCATACAGAATCTCTCCAGATCTCCAATGTCTTGGTGCTTTCTCTCTTTCAGATCACTGCCACTACCATTTTCAACAGGGTTCAGGACAGGGGACTGGGACAGTAGTGGCAGAAGTGTCATTTTGTGCTCAGTGAGCAGGATTTTTGTTTGGAACAGATCGTTGTTCCAGATGGAAGATCCAACCAAGGCCAATTGTCTCGACCAAGGTTTGCCCAGCAGGAGACCGTAGCGTTTCATTTTTTCTTTTTTATTGAATCCGAGTAAAAACCAGTGTATATTGAACAAGATCTCCAAAGAAATGAATAAAAATAGCGCACAACATTGAAGATCCAGCAGTATATTTAAGTTCCTCAGGCATCGGGTACTG
The DNA here is from genome assembly GCA_030378365.1 of Hybognathus amarus. Classification (NCBI taxonomy): domain Eukaryota; kingdom Metazoa; phylum Chordata; class Actinopteri; order Cypriniformes; family Leuciscidae; genus Hybognathus; species Hybognathus amarus. Next base: position 373,711 of record JAQIUQ010002980.1, on the reverse strand, counting down.
TTCTATACGTCAGCGTACATCAGCCATTCCTTCTGGTATAGCCGCTGGCTGTAATGTATAGTGGTTGAACATTGAGGTGCAGTTGAGTCTCTAACAGCCAATCTTTCGTCGTCTGCGTACTGTATGTATTCCAGAGCAAATAGTAGATTTGCCATTGCGAACCTGTTGTATGAATGCCAATATCGCATTGGCAAGTCATAATGATGGCTATATTAGCACAGCTTTGATGGCCTTGATCGTTATGGCCTAGTCACAGGGAGCCTGCTCAGTGCGTGAGCCATGCTGTACCCATACTGATGTTCAGGATTTTCATGCTTTATGGGGACTTTTCCATAGAATGTTCCAAAGCTTCTTATGGATCTAGGTCAAGGAAGGGCGTAGACATTGAGGTCACAGTTGAGGTGGCAAGAGACAAACACGTAGTCACAGAAGTCAGTGCGAAGGGAGGGTGGTTTACTATACCACTAGACTGAAAGAAAGATGGATAATCAGTAGAGTAATAAAATGAGAAATATGAGCAAGGAAAAAATAAGCAAAATATTTACAAGATGAAAAAACTCATGCGGATAAATGGATGTGCCCAAGAGACAAAAGGGACACCATTAGTAAAGGCAAAGAAATGAACCTAACAAAACAAAAATATAGACATACTGTACTTGACTAACTAAAAGGACATCTTATTTTCGGAGGAAACATTCAACCGCCCCTAAAATTTAATTACTAGAATGTGAGCGAATCCAAATCATACAAGATGGGCTGGCATTCACTTTCTTACCTATAGGGTATATATACTGTCTGTGCGTGCATATACATAGGTGTTGTTTTGTGTAAGTCACACAACCTGTCCAGCTTTTACTTGATTGTAAATCGACAACGCCAGTCAAAAGGCAGACAGAGAAAGTAAAGGAGAAAGTCTCTCAACAATTTTCAAGACTTAAGCACGATGACAACCGGGAGTCTTTTCCTTTTTAACTGCGGGTGGGAAACTGATTGGCTGCAGGGGAGGTGGCATCAGCGCCATTAGTGATAGAAACAGACAGCCCTTCAAGCCAACAGCAGACCAGAGGTGGAGTGAGCCTAGGTAAATGTCAATGAGAAGAGAGAGAGAGAGAGAGAGAGGGAGGCATGACAACCACAGGGACTTAACAATAGACAAAAAGATTTGTATACTGCACAAACTGTATATCCCTAGGTGACCGACCGTTCTGTTTTCCCTGGACATGTCCTGTTTTCACGTTCTGTCCTCGGCAGTTTTTTATATAAAGTGACGAAAGTCTACCTGCATGATTTTCTTAAAAACACTCCAGAACAAAAGAACAGCTCTAGCCAAAATATAGATGGGCAAACAAGGAAGGATGAGGAGGAAAACAGGATAAAGAGTTAAGAAGACTAAAGATATAAAAGTACTTTTGTTAGTTCGACGGGCAGGACGAGCAAGTTAAATGATAGATAGATGGGGGATTATTTTGAGATGGATGGAATGAGAATGGATGATAAGATGGAGGGTATAGAATCGATGGATGGATGGATGAATGGATGGAGAGATGTAGATGAGATGGAATAGAATGAATGGAGTGAAATGAATGGATGTGGAAAAAAAAAAAAAAAAAAAAATGGATGGATGTGGATGAATAAGTATGAGAAGTGGATAGATAGAAATGGATGGATAGATAGAGAGATGGATGGATGGATCAAATGGGATGGATAAGGACGGACGGACGGACAAAATGGGATAAAGTGAGTGGCAAATTGTAGAACGGATGAGATGGATGGATGGATGTATGGATGGATGGAAGATAGATAGAATGGATGGATAGACAGATGGATGGATGGAAGATAGATGGAATGGATGAATGGATGGATGGATGGATGGATGATGGATGGATGGATAAGACAGATGGATGGATGGATAGATAAGAGAATGGATGGATGGATATATAGAATGGATGGACGGACAAATGGATAGATAGATAGATAGATAGATAGATAGATAGATCAGATAGATAGATAGATATGGATAGATAGATAAATCAATAGATAAATAAGTTTGAATTAATTGATTGATTAATTGGGTGGATGGATGGATGGATTGATTGGATAAATGGACAGAATGATAGATGGATGGATGGATGGATGGATGGATGGATGGAAAGATAGATAAGTAGACAGACAAACAGACAGACAAGAACAACAGACAGACAGACAGACAGACAGACAGACAGACAGACAGATAGATAGATAGATCAAATGGTTTCAAACTAAATGTTACTGTTCTATACACTCAACCAAGGCAGAATTTCTGCACAGAATCCTCCCAACCCCCCATCCACTTTTCTGTCTTTCATTCTTGGCTCTCTCTCTCTTTTCCTCTGATGTGTCTCATAATGACAGATGAGAATCTAGTCTATTGGTTGATGGACACATAAGAAGGATGAAGGCTGGAAACTGCCTGTACCGGCTCCGGCCCTCAATATACATTATGGAAAGAGTTACTATCTCATTTGTGTGATCCAAAAGTTTTGAAACGCTACAGGCATCAGGGCGAATTCATAAATCTCCATTAGACGAAAAATGTCAGAGAATGGCATGTTCAAAAGTGGAGGGATGGAGAAGAGAACATAAACATGGGGTAAAAATCAGCTTTATTTTCTAAATGGCTGCAGCTGATGGAAGCTTTTTCCAACCTTTTTGATAAACATAGTTTTTAGGGTGTTTTTTTCAGCGTGTTTTTACAGTGCACTGTCATTCAGAGTTACTGTGATCTTACAGAACGTATCAGCAATCTAGCATTATAAATGCCATATTTCTGTTTAGAAATATGACCTAAATTCAGCATTCTAAAGCTGAAAAAGTTCTCCTGAAAACACTCACTTATGAATGTTTTTTTTTCTATCCTATACATCTAATATAAATAGTGGTTTAAAAAATGTATGGTGTCAGTGTAATACAAAAAGTGAATCTGTTTATAAATGTTAAATGAATATATACTCATAATATCTTATGAAATATAAATAAAAACATACTTTAATAATAGGTTTCAGCATTGGCAATGGTAAAACCAAAATGCAATGGCAATGTAAAAATATATTCATTTTATTTCATCTCTATAATCCCTTAATATTAATACTCACAGTATCAATGAGTCTTCGTACATAACAATATATAGATGCCATTATATTAAAGGAAGGGAAGTCTCTATTTGCTCTTCACTGAATCTAAAAGGTGAATAGAAGAAACACTTTAGACATCACACTCAGTAATGTACCAATATACTGTATATGCCATATTTGCTTTCATGAATATGGCCTACACTGCAGATTGATACAGGTACAGCTGGAGATCATGCAGCATTATGTGCAAAACTGGCATTCAAAGCATTTCTGAAATAGTTCTCACAGGGTCGTCCTTCCAGCATAAAGAAAGAACTCAACCTTCACTGTTTGCCTTAAACAACTGTGAAGACATCGAAGATCCACAATATCTTTCATCCGTGGGAAGGACGCTGTGTGTCTTCTGTGTTGTGAAACCACAGGACAGCGTTCACTATAGCAACACTGAAACCTGACCAACACCCTGACCTTTTGCATGCTTTGACAGCTCTATCTCTCTCTGTAAACAGCGCCGCTTTCGGTTCCTTGTTTCCTTTAGACCACGGCTGGAACTTTTCAGATGCTGTTGCTTCATGCCTGCGTGCAGAACATCTGGCCTGTACCGCGACGTACACGGCAAGAGACATCGGCCTGTGTTTAGATGCTTATGTTGAGAGGTAATTGCTTGTATGCAAATAGCTCTGTGGGAAACATCTGCCACCGTGTGATTGGTGCTATCTGAAACATCTGCTGCAGTGCGATTGGTTTCATGAGACACGTCTGTTTGGTTGGGACTAGTGCTGTGATGCCCTCATTTCAACAGGATAAGGATTTGGTCAAGTCAAGTCACATTTTTATATAGCACTTTTTACAGTGCAGATTTCTTCAAAGAAGCTTTACAGATAATAGGAAAAGAATGCTAAAAAGTTTGTGTCACAGTCCACTTGAAGTAATTTCAGATGAGGTTTCATATATGTTTTTTTAATTCAGTTCATTTATATATATAGCTATATATATATATATAGTTCAGTTCTTTTATAATAGTGTCAATGCAGTCAGATTGTTATTGTTGAATATTAAATTAAATGTAAATAACAATGGTCAAGAGTTAACCATCCATTCAAATCAATTAAGGCCACATTGCATGTATGCTATAATAATATAATATGGTAACCCTTTATATTTAGTACATAGTAATAAAGTACTTATAAATCATTAACAAAGTATTAGTTTATAGTTTATGTATTTTAGTCTCTACATTGTTCACATAATAATAGGCTTATATAGAAATAGTGTGGTATTAATTTCATTAATATTGAGTTTGATATTAATATTGTTCCTTAAAATGTTTACAAATACATCAAAAACACACAGACACTGGCATATGTTGTTTACAAGGAACTTCGAACAGGTGTAATGGTTTTTAGTGTGTAAGTAGTTATGTATTCTAAGTAGTATAATATGTATTCTATCCCCTTACACTCAAAAAAAAAAAAATAAAATAAAATAAATAAATAAAATAAATAAATAATATATATATATATATATATATATATATATATATATATATATATATATATATATATATATATATATATATATATATATATATATATACATACACAACTCGATCTCACGACCAAATCGTACAAATTCGACGAATGATTAAAAAGTGGCTAATTCATAACAATTCATCATCGACCTCACTCGTACAAATTAGTACGAATGACCTCCTAGCCCTTACCCTGCCCCTAAACCCAACAATCACGTGGGTTTAGACAAAATGATACAAATTCGATACCGAGTGAGGTTGATACGAATTAGTACGAATTAGAAACTGGTCCAAATTGTTCCTGAGATAGCGTAGATATATATGTACACACACAAAGGGATGCACAATATATCTGACAAGAAAACTTGCCCTATTTATTAAAGCCGATAAATATTGGAATATTCCCTGTAGACACTTCAGATGCACACTGTTCACCATGATGGTTTTGAATTTCCTGAAATATGATTGAAATCACTTTCAAAGGGGAAAATACAGTTAAGTGAAACATGTGCAGCAAGTCAGTTTTTTTTTGTAGCCTGAAATTTTTTTTGAATTTTGATTTTTTTTCAAAACAAGATATTTGAATTTAGCTTTATCTGGCCAATATATCGATTATCGAGCTTTTCAAATATATAATTAGTTTTGGCTCAATTTTGTTTCAGCATGTTTTTTAATTATTCATCACCCAGCATTCTAGCATAACTAGTGACTACTTTTTCAGGAAAAAGCAAACAAAACAAAAAAAGACTGATTTATTTTATTCAGAAACGTTAAACATTAACGTTATTTCTTATTTATAATAGCCATTCTGCAGTGTATTACATAAAATTAGCCTTAACACTACAACCGTTTTAGAGTTTGAGAGTTATCTGCTTTGTTTTTCTCTGAGCTGAAGAGCTAGTTTCGTTTTAGCGCTTAGCATTCAGATTACATGGTCCTTAAGGTAAGAGCGTATGAGAGAGTGTAATACACTCTCACGAGACAACAATTCAACAGACTTTCCTTTCACACCTAAGCTCAGGGTGTTTTGGTCCATTACAATCTTTTCTGAGGTAATAAGGATCTCTTTCAGGCAACACAGAGTGTCTAAAATCTGCTCAAGTATAAAATTAGCACTTACCACACTTTCAGACTAGCACACACACATATGTACGTACATAGGCTAGCAAATGCTGGGGACAACATGGGACACATTAATGTGTGCAATTCAAGGGAGAGAAGGATAGCAGGAGGTGAGTGCCTCTAAATTACAGGTAGGTGAAGAGCGTGCTGATAATAGTCTCACCTTCTCCCATTGACCCGGTGGTGTGAGTAGATGGAGAAGGAGAGCATGCGGAATCAATGCAGGACACTTAACATGATTGGTCACAATCATAAGATGACAGCGTGAAAGCCGGTTACATGGCCTGTTCGAATATCTTTCTCTCTCTCTCCTCTTTGTTGGAAAAAAATACAAATGTGATCCATTTAACGTCTCAATTGTTTCACATCACAATGACGTTTGCTAAAAGATTAGTTCACCCAAAAGAAAAATCTGTTATCATTTTTTCACCCTCATGCGTTCTTAACCTGTATGACTTTCTTTTACCCATAGAGCACAAAATGAAATGTTAGGTTGAATGTTTGTTTTATACCAGTTACAGTAAATGATTGCCGTTAAGCTGGCAAATGGCAAAAAGCATCATAACGGGGTACCATATGGCTCATAGCCTTCTGACAGTCATGACAGATGTGAATAAGGAACAAAAATATCAGTAAAGCTATTCTACTTATTCAAATTTTATTTGATAAATATAAAATAATAAGATATAATTTAATTCATCAATTCATGTATTGTTCAGTTGATTGACTGATTCACTATTTATCAGATTTGATTAAACTGATTTCATTATATGTTCATTAATTCATTCATTCACTGAATCAATTATTCATATATAAGATTTAGTTTGATTCAATTATTGTTGAAGTTGATTTCTTGATTTGTTCAATTATCTCGTTACATTTGGTTGAATTTATTTATAGATTAATTAATGACATTTTGATTCATTCATTCATTGAATAACTAATGAATAAGAACATTATCATTAACAATGTGTTGATCGATTTGTTCATCCATGTAAAATATTTACTTTGATTCATCAGTTCATTTATTGTTAAGTTCAATTAATTCATTCATTAGAATTGATTTATTGATTCAATTATAGAATTTGATTTATTCTTATATATATATATATATATATATATATATATATATATATATATGTATATATATATATATATATATGTATATATATAGCGACGACGTTCAACAAGTTTAATGATAAATAAACAAATACAAAATTAAAGTATAAGCCAGCAGCCCCTCACGGATAACACACAAAACAGAACATAAAATCACAACGTAAAATCAGACCTGTTCCTCTCTCGATCTTCACTGTCGTCGCTCCTCTTTTATGCTTCCGCTCCTCCGTGAGAGATGCGAGACCGGTGCGTCCCACAGGTGTCGTTCATTATCACTCACGCCACCGGCCTCGCGCCGCTCTCACAATCCTCGAGCCTCGATCCTGCTTCGCAACAACATAATTGTATTCAACATTATTAAATACAATTGCCTGTTTCAATTGTTGCTTTGCACAGTGTATGACATTTTATCTACATGTAACGCGGCTAAAGTTTTGACACCGAGTCAATGGTGCCTGTCTAATTCTTTTTCCCGCTTGTTTATCGCCATCTGTCTTTTTCCTTTTACCCATCTTTGTTTAATGAGCAGGTGCCACTCGAGAAATTGGCAGTTTAGGTTGTTTCTCCGCCATTAGCACAGCTGCGGCACACCAGCAATCTTGAGTTTGAACAACGGTACGCGCTGTGCAAGAGAGGGGTGTGATCAGGCGCGTACACGAGCGTGATTGACACTGCTACTGTAAGACACTCCTCCTGGCTCTGATTGGTTGTTTCTGTAAGACACTCCTCCTGGCTCTGATTGGTTGTTTCTGTAAGACACTCCTCCTGGCTCTGATTGGTTGTTTCTGACCGGGAGCAGTGTATTTCTGCAAATGGCAATTGGACCACTGATTTTTCACAGATTATCTGTCTCATATTCTAATGTCAGTACATAATAACAGTTTCAACAAATATTTTAACAAAAGTTACCAACAGCAGATTTAATTATTCGACTGATTGATTTGTTCATTCTTTACTTTTGGCTGAATTGATTCATTGATTCATTAATACGATTTTGATTAATTTGTTAATTGAATTGTTCATTCATTATAAGATTTGTGTTTGATTCATTCAGTTGATTGACATACTGATTCATTCAGATTGATTGATTGATTTGTTTTGATTAAATTAAATACAAAAAAGTGATCAAAAAACCGTCCCTTTATTATCACTGGAGCTGTCAATCACACAGTTCTGGACTCCTGTTATAATAAATGTCTACACTGCAAGGAAACTCTTATTTTCATTGTATGTGCACTATAAATTATGATAAAAGCATTAGTGAGAGTGCAGTAATCGAGTTAATTGCATTCATGTGTGTTCATGTCATTGGCTACAATTCATCGCTGCAACCTTTCAATATAAATATAATGCTATATTTAGAACACTATTCACAATTAGTTCATCTAAACAGCTGTAATAGTAAAAACATAGTCAAAGTTTTCGAGAGTTCCACATTTAATACTTATTATGCAAAGATGTTAGCCAATCACAGCAGTGGGCGTTTACATTGAAGTCTCACAGCAGACACACCCCTTCAGACAGAGCGTTCAAATCAGAGGCTAAAATGAGGGCAGGAAAGAACCTTTTATTTCTGAACGATGACACTTTGAGGAAAAAAAATATACTAAGTGCATCTCGGAAACATCAAAGAAAATAAAAAATGTAGTTTGTGACCCCATTTAACTTCACAATAGTTTTTTTTTTCAGAATCAAAGGATCTGGTCTGTGCCATCCTCATCCTGTAGCGCTAACCCATTTGTACACAATTTGTATTTTGCCAATGGAGTTTTAGAAGAAACATTCTGAGACAAAGGCATAAATGATAAATCCATTAAAGCTCTTGAGCAATGAAAAGCAACCCCAGAGCAGTACAAATATCCTTTGGCCTCTCCATAATGCAGCTCTGCTTCCTCCACACGGTCAAAGTTCTGAGAAATCCATGTTTTTGGCCACACTGTGGCCTTCATAGAAGCAGCAAACACACGCACACACTCTATCCACACCTCAAACACACGCACACACACACTCACCCACACACATTCCTCTCCAAACCCACAGAGCTAGAAGGGGTTTGTGCTAATCATACTGCTGTCTCTACGACTACAGCTCTCTTTCATGGCAGGTCAGCTGTGCATCAATTATTCATGCTCTGATATTACTAATGCATTAGTAATTTATCATAACCACCACATTTCTTGATGAGATTGTCTTTTCTGAGGAGTACATTATTATGGCAAATTAATAGTTTAATATTAAACTGGCAATTTAAAGCACTGTGGAGCTCACAGAGTTTGTGTGAAGCACTTTCCTCATAGAGAAGGACAGAATTGAGGGAGTGAATGAGTGAATAAACTCTGGGGCTGTTTGCAACCCTCATTCTCTGAGATAATTGAAAAAGTTTTAGTATTTTTGATAGATGGATAAAAGATGGACTTCTGCACACTATAATAATACAGTGGTAGGGCTTGGAGCTTCCTGAATGTGAATCTACTGCCATCAGAATATAAAATCACATCCACAATCTGTATTCATGCATCTTTGTTTCACTCATACAGTAAATATATCAAGGTTGGAAAGTGACTTTAGACACAACAATATGACAACCAAGTTTTCCTGCAAAAATGTTTATATGCTTTGCTCTTTCACTCTTCTGAAATATCTCCCAACATTCATGAATGCCAAGTTCAAATATTATAATACAGAGTTCAAATATTGATTGATTGACTAATTAATTAACTGATTCAAGATTTGGTGGATTGGTTAATGGAGTATCTCCTAATGCTGTTTATTGATTGACATTGAATCATTGAGTCATTCAGTGTTTGTTTGTTTCTTTGATTGTGGATTGATTGATTCATTAAAAGATGTGGTCATATTTACCAGTGTGTGCGAAGATTTTCCCAATCAGATTTTGCATCGGGATACTTAGGTTTATGTAACACAGTCATCAGCTGTATCATAGGCTATGTACTATGTTAAGATACATAGCCAGGTTTTGAATATAAGTTGATTAATTTATAATACTGGTTGACCTATTCATTCATATTATTAATTGACCAATTAATTTGATTTAAGTGAATGATTCACTGATACATTCATATATTTTGTGATTTTAATTAATACTATTTTGTCATTGACTGATTGATGCATTTTTTTAGGGTTGAACCATTCATTCTTAATATTGATCTGATTTTAAGTGATTGATTCACTGATTCATTGATTCATTCCTCTGTCCATCCATTATTCCAAATTCTCTATGGCAGGGGAAACACTATAAAACCAGATTATTACTACAAAATGAAATAAGTTACAGAATTTTACATTATTTCAGTTTGATTCTGGTCTCTAGCGGATTTAATGATGTTATATTTTATGTTTCTCTGCAGGTTTATACTTCTATGGAGGGAAGAAAAAAAAGGATACAGTGTTAATGTAATAGAAAGTATTTAGGGGTCCGAGGCATCAAAAAATTGCTCTATGAGATGGCTCAACCCAATCTCTCGGGAATTCGATACGAATTTTACAAGGTGGCTAATTCATAACAGAACCTCACTCGTACGAATTAGTACGATTTTGCTTAATCGTACATATTTTACGAATTGGCCAATTCGTATGAATTCGTACGAATGACCTACCCCTCACCCCGCCCCTAAACCTAACCATCACGTGGGTTTAGACAAATCGATACGAATTCGTGACAAGTGAGGTTGTACGAATTAGTACCAATTAGCCACTTTTTAATCACTCATCGAATTCATATGAATTGGTCGTGAGATAGGGTAGGATGGCTTGACAGTCTGTGACGTACAACATGTTGTGCTTTTCTGTGCTCACAATTTCCTTCCTCCCATACGCTCATCATGTTAGTGCCATCGTGTGCTAACACCATATTCCCTGTCATGCCCAGGTTGCGTCTTGTGTTCCACGTTATGATCTCTGTTGCCTTTCCACATCGCTGAATAAGGAAACAGAGGTTTCTTCCAGCTGGGATGCCTACTAGCATTATACCTGTCCCAATACACGAACATCAGTGATGCAGCAGCAATGTGACAAGCCATCAGTTAATCTATCTACAAGCAGTAAGCAGTCTTTTAGAAAACCATTTTATCCAAAGCGACTCTTAGTGTACTTAGGATACGTTTACATGTGGCCGGTTATTTTCATAAATGGACATTTCCCCTCTCCTTTTTCAGCAATAACATTGTGCACACCTGTCAGTTTTCAGAAAAGTGTTAGTTTAAACGAAACCGTGTAAATGCCGTCAAGAGCATGACAAACCTGTAGGTGGTAGTGTGAGAGGCTCAAGCCCACGTTACCCAATCGAACTAATCGATTCGCAAGGTCGCACTTTTGACTGAAGTTGCAAGTTATGTCACTTACTGTGACGTCGCCTGCCTAAAACTTCACAAGTTTTCCAAAATCTCCACCCTGGCAGTAGTTTTTAGAAAGAAATCATTTTCAGAGGCGAATTCTCCGTTTGCATGTAAACGAAGGGCACGAATGAAGGGAAATGTATCTTTTTCAAAATAACCATGTAAGTGGGGCCTGATTACAGGGACAATCCTCCTGAAGTAAACTGGGGTTAAGTGGTTTGCTTATGGCCATAACTGTAATAGCAAATAATGGATTCTCGTTTACTAACTGCTTTGGAAAAAAGATCATTACACACTAGCACTAATTTCAGCTGACCATCAACAGCAAAAGTGAACAATCTGTTTATTAATTTTTGTTTAGTATTGGTTGATTCTGTATATTGATTGACTGACTTATTGATTTATCAATTGATTCAGAAATGGATTAATTAATTAATTAAAGGCTTAATTGATTGATTGAGTCATTCGTAAAGCTTAGCTTAATGACTGACTGTTTGATTCATTTGAGTTTCGAATGATTGATTCATTCCCAATATTCAGTAGATTTGCTGACAGATTGATTGATTCATTGATTCAATTTTCGGCAGAATTATTAAGTCATTCCCAATGCATTAGTATTTATTGATTAATTTATCCAAGGTTTGATTGATTGATCCAATTTCGAATGTTACGATTGACTGACTGATTAATGATTTGACTGACTGATTAATGATTGAGTCGAGATTTGGTGGATTGATGAGTCATATCTCCCCTTGAAAGTAACATGGCACTTTAAATAACAGTAGTATTACATTGTTACGCCATGCATGGCGACAAATGGCTGTTAAAAATGTATGGTCTTTGAATCATTCATTCAAGAGATTTGTTCAAAAAGGCTGATGCATCCAAAGAAACAAGTAAAGTATTTATAAATGAGTCATTAAATCATTCATTCAAAACAGAGTTTTTAAAAAATAATTCAGATTAATAAAACATTTTAAATAAGCTGCAGCAATTAACATTATGTTATAACTTCTAGTAAATTAGATGTTATTTTGTTTAGTTGTCTATTCAGAATTCTGTTTACAACTTCAAAAATTGTGATTCTCAATTGATCAGAATCATGCAATGATTCAAGATTTGGTGAATTGACAAAGTCATTCCTATTACTTTATTTATTCAAGGTTTGATTGATTGATTCATCCTTAATGGTCAGTGAATTGACCAACTGTTTGATTCAATGATTCAAGATTTGGTTGATTGAATGAATCATTCTCATTCTTAATGCTAAGTTTATCGATTGACTGATTTATTTATTTAAGGTTTGATTGATCAGTTCATTAATGTTCAGTAGATTCATTGATTTATTGACTGATTGCTACACTATTAGCACTATTTTTGTTGCTGCCCATGAAGAGCAAGAATCCGCAATTGCACAGACATGGAGTTCACATGTGTTTGAGTGGGCGTTTGTTGGCCGTGGCTCTGCTCCATTGTGGGTGTATTCATTCGAGTTGTTCGATTGCATACTGCTTTCTGCTGCTCAGTGAGCAGGTATGTTCAAGGTCATCCTTTTTATCAGGAACAGCTCCATTTATCACTGAATTGTCCATACATTCATACTCATGACATCTGCCTCAATCATCTATTGATCTGTATCAATTGCCTTCAGAATTTTCCATCTGAGCTCTCTTTCTCATCTCTCTGTACTTGCTCTGTGCAAGGTTTCTGTTATCAAAAACAAGAAAATGTTCAGTTCACATTAAAGAAAACATCACTCCTCTGATACTTCCTTTATGGCCATTTGTACCTCTCCTGGAATTCTCTTATGTTAGGGGTCCATTCTCCTCAGATCACATCAAATGCTGAATGGAGCCTTTGGCAAGTTGCTTTTTTAGAACAAAAAGTTACCTAACGGGGTTCATTGGGGATTTTGTAACTCTGAGTCAGTCACAAAACATTTCAAGCTACAGGTAAGTTTAGCAAAGAGACTAAACAATCGTCTATATAGACATATTTATATATATGTATGTATATCTTATGTATATGTCATATAAGGTTGCAGGCTGAAGAACAGGAGGTGTCCAGATTTACACAAATATAACTTTGATTCCAAATAACATGCAAGAAGACAGGTAAACGGGCGCAACACAGGGTACCATTAAACAGCGGACCTGACCATGAACAACTGAAACAGGGAGAACTAAATACAAGCAGGAATCAAACATAACGAGGGTGAAGACAGGTGAGTATGGATGAACAAGACGAGGAACAGGTGGCTGATGAGGGAGTGAGTTCAGGAGTGGAAACAAGAGGATCCTGGGAAGTGTAGTGCAGATGACAAGACAGACTGGTGCAGACGAAGGCCTGTGAGAATATATGTCTGTCTGTCTGTCTGTCTGTCTGTCTGTATGTCTTTGAAATGGAAAAATTGAGTTCAGTACAATGAAGGAAATTGATTTAATCATCAAAAACTCCAAATATTTTGTTATCTGAACTACATAAATTATCTAAGTTAATTTGACAAAAGAAAAATGTTGTTATTACAAATATTTATTTAATATAATGTAATAAATAAAATTACATTATAATTTTAAATATACTGTTCAAAATTTGTGGGTTGGAATTTATTTATTTATTTGTTTACGTTTTACAATGTAATTTATTTCTGTGATGCAAAGCTGAATTTTCAGCATCATTGCTCCAGTCTTCAGAGTCACATGATCCTTCAGAAATCACTGGAATATGTTGATTTGCTTCTCAAGAAACATTTCCTTTTATTGTCTGAGAAAAGGTTTGCTACTTAATTTTGGTGGAAACTGATGAATTCGTTTTTTCATGATTCTTTGACGTATAGAAAGTTTCTGAAAGAACAGCATTTATTTGACAGAAATATTCTGCAACATTAGAAAAGCCTTTACACTTTAACTTTTGATCAAAAGTGACAGTTACATCAAATCAAACATTGAATGGGAGATCCAGTCGCACTTATCTGTCATTAAACAAATAATAAAAGAAGATCATTTAAAATGTTTAACTTATTTTATTGTTTCTTTTTTAAAGGGTAGTAAAAATGAATTAAATTATGTGAATAAATGAGGTGAAAGGCATTTAAATCACTTTCTTTGGGGAGAGAAATGAGAGAAGCGAGAATCCAAAATGGGGAAATGATCTGATAAATAATCAAGTATTAAATATCATATCTTTGACAAAACACTAAAACTGCTTTTAAATGCAATTCTTATATGGACCAACCTACCCCAACCCAGTGAAGGTCCCAGGCAGCTGACCACGAGACGAGAGAGAGAGCCTGGCAGAAACTGTTGAAGGTGAAACCCTTCATTTCAATGACAGTACACGTCTTGTGCTTTTGCATTCCACATGGCATCACTTGATCTCAACTGCTCCTAAGGCTCCTCTTCCAAAAGTGTGTTTTGGACTTGTTTTGCAAATTAAGATCACAAATTATGTGCGTTTTAAAATGCAAATTCCCATTAAACCGGGTCTCATTATGTGAGGGACACCTACATAAGACTCAGCCTAAACTGATAGGAGCTAAACTAATTTGCTTAAGAATCTCTCTGTGAAACTAATTTGCTGGATTTACAAGAGTATAAAAAATGCAATCGGGAGACGTCTCTGACATGCTTACATGATTAAAATAGAATGTGCAAAGAGATCAAACTGCACCCAAGGCTTTGATGAATGTGACTCAGAAACAAGAGGGAAGCTTGTGAAATGAGATGTATTTGCCACCAGGAGGGGGCACTGTGGTGCTTCTCTGCTAAAAACACAAGGGCAGAGCGAATTTAAAGTGGGTGGGGTTAGGG
Source organism: Hybognathus amarus (assembly GCA_030378365.1). Lineage (NCBI taxonomy): Eukaryota > Metazoa > Chordata > Actinopteri > Cypriniformes > Leuciscidae > Hybognathus > Hybognathus amarus. The sequence goes on along the minus strand of JAQIUQ010002980.1, from coordinate 358,665 downwards.
GGAGGGGGTAGGGTGTCATTAGTGATGCGTATAAAATAGAATTGAAAGTTTTGACATTGACTGAACCCACTTCAGATGCACACATCAAACCATGACTGACTGACAGTCCGGCCGCTAAGATGGAGGGAGTTGCTCGAGAAAAAATAAGGAGAAAGTGATCAGGCTGTTAGGTTCGATGGCTCAAATTTCCTGGCTGACAGTACCACGTATAATTGCTAAAAATATACTGTATCTTACACCATGCATCTCCACGAAAGCATCAGGAAGTCAGTGACAAGGTGTCGTAGCAGCTAGCATGTTTGTATAGATATTCAATACCAAAGCTCGCAACAAACCGATGCAGTTGTCACAGTCGAGCGAGCGAGCTCAATTTCACAAAATCCCGAGATGCTTGCATTTGTTAGCGTAACCGATGACATTTAGTGTAGCTGGGCAAGGCACCGTGCATCTGCTGAGTTCCGTTGCACACAAACCACTTAGAGTTAAATGAGATTGTAGGCTCAAGTCTCACTTCTTTGTGAAGTCCCACAAGGTCTGCCAGAGGGTTTGTCGTTTACAGCAGCGAGAGAAACAGGTGTGCGGAGCAAAGCAGATGATTCTTTAGCTGGAGGCACAGAGCTAACGCTCCAAACATATTATGGTGCGCTCCCTCTGACAATCCATATGGAGTTCAGACACATGAGGGTATTGATTTGTTGGCTAATTAAACCACATCAAGAGACCCTGCCTGCGAAAAATATTGAATTATAGCAAGGGCTGATTCCTCAAGCTACGCACATGCATATTAAATCAATAGCTTTCATCAGTCATGCATACGTTCTTGTTGATTAACCGATTGTGATTTATTTATTTTACATTAGCTGACATTCATTGTCTCATTGAAGATGTTTATTTGGATTAGCGTCCATCATGACGCCCCCTACAGGAGCAGGGATGCACTGCGGCTGTTCTGATGACATGCCTCAGTAAGGAGAGTCACATCTGGCCTTGGGGAGCGTCTGCCAAGGGCTTGGATGCTCAGCGTCCATCTGATGACATCGACGGGTAACCCCACACCCATTCCAGTTTTGTTTTTTGGAAATGAGTCCTAGTGATGCAACAATCTGCAATGGGTTAGGCTTCAAAAAAATAAAATAATTCCTTCACAATACAGAATGGATTGTCAAGTTTGGGCCTGTTTTACCTCACCGCTTGATTCTCTCTCAAGTCAAAATATAATTACTTGAGCCCTGGGGATGTTTAGTTCATTTAGTTTCTTCTGTGTTTCAAGAACAGCCCATTTGGTAGCTCTCGTTTGGATTTGCCAACATCGTTGTGGGTTTCAACCACGCTGTGATGTCTTGCATGAAAAGAGCCATAGAACTTTCAAAAGCCTTGTAATGAACTCAGACCAATATTCTTCTTGTGATGTTCTCTTTATAAGCTTGCATCATGCTCACAAGACATCATTCAAATTGCATTGATTGTTTGATAAGTTTTACTGTCTTCTGCATTAGAATTTTTCTAATTGTCCTTGGTTGCAGCATATTTGCTCTTTCTTTGCTCTGTGGTGTCCAGGTTGGTGCATCATTCAGACATGAATTTATAATGTATTTAAAAATCCTGGATTGAAATGAGGTAGAAAACAGATTTGTTTTAAAATTTTAAATGGAAGAATTGCAATTAAAATGCAATCAGTGCAATTTGTGTTTTTTTTAAAGATATAGACAATGTTGCTGATAGGTGTATATGATCTAATTTGTATGGTTTCGTAAGGTAAGGGGTGGAATTCTATGCTTCCATTTTCTTTCTAAAAATTCTACGTTTCCATACTAGTAATCACATCGAATGCATACTGAATACTGAACTTGATGTCTAAAAATGAAAAACTTTCTAAAAAAAGTTGCTGCCTCAAGTTTTTAAGTACAATCAACGTGGATGTCTAAGTCAACTGAAATAACATTAAACTGAAAATAGTAGAATCATGTATAACTTATATAAAAAAGTTTCAAATTACTCAGGATGTCAACTTATTGATCATATATATATATATATATATATATATATATATATATATATTACAATGTATTACAAAAACATGAACCTCATGCAACATGAATCTCAATGAAACTAAAATTTCATTTATTTTAACTTGATGTCTAACAAATTTGAAACTTTCTAAAAAAAGTTGCTGCCTTAAGTTAAGTACAATCAACTTGAATGTTTAAGTCAACTAAAATAGCATTAAACTGAAATTAAACTGAACAAATTGAATCTTGTATAACTTATATAAAAAAGTTGCAAATTACTCAGGATGTCAGCTTATTGATCTTATAATTTAATTTAATTTTATTTATTTTATTTTTTTTACTATTTTACAAAACTAATAAAAACTAATAAAAAATGTGTACAGTTTCATACGATCTGTTTACGCCCCAAAGATTTTAAGGTTAGGGGTGGAATTCTATGCTTCCATTTTTTTCTAAAAATTCTACGTTTCCATACGAATCACATCGAATGCATACTGAATCGTCACCTCATAAAATAGTAAGAGTTTTTCAGTAGACTGGGTTGAAACAACTCAACGCTGGTGGTGTTGTCAGTATGGGGATGTTGCAGATAGAGGCGTGACCTCTGTGTTTACCTCCCTTCTGAAGCAGACAGAACTCACACGCACGCATCATCACACCGTCTGCATCTCAAACATCTGCGGGTCATGTTAAATACCCCCCTGCAGAAACCTACAGCCTTGAGAGACATGGAGCTCTACTGCTAATGCAACTTACATTTACATTAAATGATGCGGTTGAATTGGCTGTGGTGTGTGGTGGAAAAATGATTGTTTAAACATTCATATGTGATATTTGTCTCTCGTTGCCGAATAAAATGACACAAGATCTGGACAAAAATACGAATATGAGGTTTACGACCTCATATTCCATATTTCATAATTTGTATTAGTTTTTCCTAAATCATAACTATTGGTCACCCTTTACATCTGTCTCTGTTTTGCAAATATTTAACCAATAAAATGTATTTAAAAGAGCTTGTGATTAAAGCTTGTGACTCCATTGAATCCTCAAACTGCTGCACACAAAGTGCTGCACACATTTGGGATCGTCTCTTATGGTTTGCAATGCAAAGGTTTATAAAGATCGGTTTGTTTGAATAAGTACAGTGCTCTCTTTACACAATAAACACTATGTATCTATGTATAAAGTCAATGTTGTATGTATTTGAGGAGCAAAGAAGATGGAAAAAAATATACTATGGAGTTTCAATCAGGATCCATCAACTGTTTGGTTACCCATATTTTCAAAAGATCTAGATTAATGTCCAGCAGAAGAAATAAATTCATACAGCAGGGTTATTATTATATAGGTAACAAAAAAACTCAAAGCATAAAACAACTTTTTCATGACTTGCAATAAAATACATGTTAACTGAAATAAAATTATATATACTGTATGGTGTAATGTGTATATATTTATATTTATAAATTAAAAATCTCAATGAAACTTTTATCACTTAGTTTAACTTGATGTCTAAAAATGTAAAACTTTCTTTAAAGAAGTTGCTGCCTTAAGTTTTTAAGTACAATCAACTTGCATGTTTAAGTCAACTGAAATAACATTAATGAAATAAAATAAATAATACATTAAAAATAAATTAAAGAAATAACAACTGACATTAAACTGAAAATAGTTGAATCTTGTTTAACTTATATGAAAAAAAGCATTGCAAATTGCTCAGGATGTCAACTTATTAATCATATATACACATACTGTATTATACAATGTATTACAAAACTAATAAAAATGACACATTAAGAAACTCAGTTCATGTGAACAGCTGTACATAAAAAAATCTAGAAAAATAGCAGTAATGTCCATAGATTTACATTGAAGTTTACACCAGACTGCAACTAAACCCAATTACAGTAGTTTCACGTCGAAATTCTACGAGAGTTGAATGCGGAGTAATGCAAAATAATGATAATTCATAATTAGGATGTTCGTCATGAAATCTTCCATTGTCAGAACAACCCATTAAAAAAAAGATAATTGATCACAGAGGGAGAATTTGGACCTTGAAGTGTTTTGCTGAGTAGATATCTGAGTTGGGGGGAAAGGAATCATTTTTAGCATTCACCACAAGGACGCATCTAGAGGGAATTACCAATCAATCTTGGGACGTTGGTTTAGCAGATAAATCGCGATGTCAGTTTTGCATGCATGCTGCCATGCGATCATTAGCCGTGGTGCTCCCCGGAGCTAACGCGGCCATAGCAGCTAATCAGTAACCATAATAGTCGTTTACGGGTTATAATGGACACACTTCATAACTGTCAGTCTCCGGAACCTGTGCACAGTGCCTTATTGGCTATGAAGCACAAAATAAGTGAGGCAAAATGTCACAAAACCCACAAGCTAAGGCCCTAAAAGCGCTCTGCATGGTGATAATGGGAGAGCTAATGCCCTTAAAATCCAGATCTCCTCTTGATTCAAGCCCTTTCAGAGAAGTATAGTGTGGCTTTTCTTGGATGCACTAAAGAGCAGGCAGTTCATCATAATTAAGGCAACTTTATGAAAGCAGCTCCCGGGCTGTACTACCTGTGTTAGATGTGTCATCTTTATTAGCCCAAGCATGCTAAGCCAAGCTCTCCATGCACTAATCCCTAGCTAAAGAAACAGCTTTCAAGGAATTAACATCAAAAGTAGAGCCTAGCACGCGGCGGGGGAGCTTTCACCAGTTTCAGCCGCAGCTATCTCGCAAGTATTTCAGAGGCTCAGGGATGAAGAGGAAGTTAAACTTAAACTTGCTCCTTGTTCCACCATAAGTCTTTGACCTTGTTCTCAGGTTCCTCTAGTAATCCCTCCTCACATGTGTGCAGATCTTCACAGGATTCAGAGGGATCCGGGAAGCGGTTGCTGCAGGGGTCGCTATGTTCCCCCTCGGGCAGGTCTGTGATTCCCCAATCCATGTAGCACTTATTTCAACCTGTGATCATCTCAACCTATGATCAAGTCCAGAGTTGAAATCGTGGGCGATTCTAGGAATTGAGCCTTTCTGAACACTTAAAAAAACGCTACATATTAACCAATATGGTACTGATATGTTTTAGGATTGCCTATATACATGCTATATCATTGCTTATATAAGTATATCAGCAACTGTGCCATATTTGGTTGAACTTTTTGTGATTTTTTTTTCTGGATGAAAGCCACAGAAGAAGAATTTATATACTGTATATGCGGGGGCTGCAGTTCAGTTGCTAGAGACGGATTACTTGTAATAAATTTAAAGGTTCGAACAACTAGTAAGGTGAGGATTCTGAGTGAAATAACCTCAGATATCCTTGAACTGAGGGATCAGATAATCGCAGATTTTTTTTAAAAAAGGCTGACAGCTTAATTGCAGATTTTGAAGGTTCAGAGATGAATGATGGCGTTTCATGTCGATGAATGAAATGATGGACTCTGGTACTGCATTGACTCAGAAACATGTCAATGTTGTCTGTCTTGGTCATTCTCTTTGTCCTGTCATACAGAGTATTTCCCGTATGTCTGAAAAATTAATGCTATTATATCCGACAATGGGGATTGTAAAGAATTTAACAATTCCAGTTCCAAAACAATTCCATAAATGATTATTTCTAAGGAATATATATATATTTGTACAGAAATGTAATTCCATTGCAAATGATGAGATAATTTCAATTAAACACATCCAAAACACTTGCAAACATTGTGTGTTTACACTGACAATGAATTTTTGCAGTCTCTTTAGAAGCATCATAAATACAATTACATAACTAGCCTTATATTATTACAGAACAACAATAAACAAACAAAAAATTGTGTTAACATATTTCATTCATCAATATTCATTACACTACTGACACAACTCAAATGAGCGGTCAGTACACTGATTTAATCGGTAACACTTTACAATACGTGTGCACTAATAAGCATTAATTCATGCTTAACTAATGCACAGATAATACTGAATTAATGTGTAACTAATGATTATCTAAGCTATTCATTAATGATTACCACATTAGGACCTAATTAAGAGTCTGTAAGGTTAATGTATTAGTTCATACATTAATTGTTATTAATTAAATATGTAATTGTGGATTAATTCCATAATAACTCATTTTTTAACTAATCGTGTTAATTAATATGTTAATTACCAGAATGAGCCAAAGCCTTGTATTTCAACTTCCAGATAATATGACAGTACACTAATATGCATTAATACATGATTAATTAATTAATTGTTAATGCAAATTCATGTGCAAATTACTACAATTACTAAATGACTAGTTAATAATGATGTGCCTCAGCAAGTAAAGTCATAACATAATGATACCTTTGCAAATCATTAGCTAATGATTAATTAAGGCAGACAACTGGAAGTTGAAGTGCATAGCTTTGACTAATTGTGGTAATTAACACATTAATTTACACTATTAGTTAATAAAATATGTTATTAAGGAATTAATACACAATGACACATTGAATTAATAGCAATTCATGTATTACTTAATCTATTAATCATATAGACTCTTTATTAGTTGCTGATGCAGTAATCATTAATTAATGATTTAGTTCTTTATTAGTTATACATTAACTCATTATTATCTGTGCATTAGTTAAGTGTGAATTAATGCATATTAGTGCACACGTATTGTAAAGTGTTACCATTTAATCTCAGTAAGCTGTATGTGTTTGATTTCAGGAATCATCAGACTACACTCTTTGCATTGTGGCTGCATCTGAATTCACATATACTCTCTGTGCAGGTAATTCGTTTGAATAATTACTTCACAACCATTAAAAAGCATATTCTATATAGTATGAATATGTGTAGTATATGTGACTAACAGTGTCAGTTGTGTCTCTTCACTGCCACTCACAACTCCTCTCTCATGGCCGAATGGGATAGCAAAGTGTCACTTTAGAATCTAAGGTACCAGAAGTAGTAACTCATTAGCTACAGTAAATTGGTGTTGAAGAAGGTTGGGATTGGATGATCCACTCTATAATACAAATAATACTCATTCATAGGCCCATCCTTTAAATTCTTCTAAAAGTTTATTGGAATCAGCAGCTGACATAATCTTGGAAAATTCCGATGTAAGAGTAGAACCACATATTATGTCTATGATAATATCCTAAACTGTTAAATGGCTGTATAAATAGCTTAAGTTTTACAAACTTCGGCCTAATAAATGATTATGTATGTTATGTAATGGCAGACGGGCTAAATTAAAATGCAAATACTGAGAATAGGCGCTTAAGGAAAAGCCAAATTAACCCCAAACAAAAACTAATTGGATTAATCATGTGAATGGTCTATTTTTACTCTTTTTTAATATGTAAAGTTGCCAGCTGCCACCAGCATTTTTGATTATTTTCACAAGAGATAGATGATAATGATAGAATATTCCCTCAATGGCATGTAAAGAGTTTATGTAAGGGTGAGGTCAAATTTAGAGTTGCTCGGCAGGTGAAATCCAGTCATTCCAGCCCTTAAGCGTCACATAGAACGCCATATGACAAAACGGCGCTATACTACGCACATGGCACCCTTTATCGTTAATATAACACGCAAACCCATGCCATCATAAATCCTTTAGCGTAATATGAGACTACCCTACCCCAAACCTAAACCTACCCATCACAGCGTGTGTTATATTAACGATAACAGGTGCCATGTACGTAGTATCAGCGCCGTTTGCAGGTTTGCACTGAAACGTAAACTGGTTCTTTTTGGTCACTATGAAAATCACTATGAAATGTATAGCTCTGTATTATTAATGCAAGTCAACTATTTTATTTCTCCCAAGGTATTTCAGATGAAACATCTGTTGCCACCCTCAAACCAAAAACAGATTGAGAGAGCTGTCAGAATCACGGCAACAAAGCGCACAGCTTATTATATTGTCTGCTACCCGGCCTCAATGAGACCTATTACAGTAAAGCGCTCTGCATGCTGATGTTCAGAAGTGCTCACACCATCCGTAATTTAATTCAAGACCTTCTGCACCTTTTCAACGAACCAACTCGAACCATCTTTTCCACCTGGGCGTCTGTTTTGCACCAAGCTGCTTTCACGCGCAGTGTGAATTTACGCAAAAAAAGTTGACATGTTTTCAAGCAACTGCATCGAGCCTGTGTAAACGGAAACGCCGCCGACGTTCGCAATATTCACTCAAATCTGTTTTTAAGTGAACATCTTGTTCTGAGAACTCGGTAAACATAGCAAGTTATCTCCTGAGCTGTACCTGAATGCTTAACTACTGTGACAGCCCAACCTGCTCGCCGAAATGACTGACGTCCCGGCGCATTTCCACATTTGTTTCTGCTCCTCAATCTGTTTCATCTGTCAGTCTCTTCACACCTATCAAGACGCTGTCTTCAGGATAAAAGCTGCTGATCACCAGCCTGTGTTTAAAGCGCACGGTTCAAATTGGCTGAAATAAAAGCGCAAAATGAAACCTGTCAGAAAAGATTGGGTATTTTAATCTGCACAGGATATTATCCTTTCAATAGTAACCTGCAAAAGTTTAGCTTAATTCCTTTCATTGCAGAGCAATAAAAAGTAATCAATTTGCAATCAAAATGATGTACTAAGCCTGGTATGAGCTACATGATTTTTTTTTTTAGAACTGGTTGGTTGCATCTCTAGTGTTGTGGAAGTCAGCCCAGCATGGTGTCGGAGAGAGGCAGTGAAACCCTGATTACTTCAGTGGTTTTGTAGCATGACTGGCCACTTCAATCTGACTTCTGACTTTCGAAAAATACTGCTGAAGGGAAACGCAACAAGATTTACAGCAAAACCCACTGAGGAATCGTACAAGAGGCAGATAAATGAACAGAAAATGTTCAACCGAACATTTGTCTTGGTGTCTAGCATGCTTGACATTGCTAAAGAGCTCTCACATTGCTTTGTATTATAGTCAGAAGTAACTCTAAGGTATTTTGAGAGTCAACGGTCTAAACCAGAAAGAATATATTGAAATAGAGAGAGAGAGAGAGAGAGAGAGAGAGAGAGATATTCAACACATGATACATATGTTTGTTTTTTTAAGCCAGTGTGAGGAAAGGATAATAGATAGTTCACCTCAGCTATTCAGACAGCACAGCCAAATGTTTCACTCATAATTATCGGTAACACTTTACCATAATAGTACATGAATAATCATGTACTAATACCTGATTAATAATTACTTCACTATGAACTAATGATGAGTTAAAGGGACACTTCACCCATTTGTATTAAAGGGGGGGTTGACTGCTTTTTTCTTTGCATGATTGTGTTTATGGGGTGCAATATAACATGTATTCGTGGTTCTTAACTACATGGTAATACACCAAAACAATATCCTCTAGTCTATGCAATAGAATAAAAAAATAAAAATAAAAACAACAACGCACATTCCCCTCTCATTTTATACCTACAACACTAGGTTGGCTACTTTGTTTTTTGAAGCCCAAAGTCCGGCGTATGGCTTAGCGTAAGCTTAGGTAAGAGAACACAGGTCACATCTTTTGGTTAAAACAAATATCTGAGCAACAAACTAAAGGTCCATTTGACATTTCTCTTTATAATTTCTCATTTTAGACTTCTAATTCATGACCAGTGTTTCATTTTGCTCTATCATCTGCGATTCCACGTTCGTCAATACAGTCATGTATCTGGGTCAAAGTTCACTCTTCCACAGGAACTAGACAGGAAGGCAGTCGTTATAGTTTATAGCTATTTTTCTTACAAAAACGCATCGCTGCAACACACCCCTGGAGCTGTATGGAGCACTTTTGGATGGATGCACATTTTTGGGCTTTAAAAAACAAGGTACCATTCACTCCTGTTATAAAGCTTGGAAGAGCCAGGATATATTTTTATACAACTCCGATTGTGTTTAGCTGAAAGAAAAAAGTATATGTACCTGGCTTGAGGGTGAGTAAATTATGGGATCAGTTTCATTTTTAGGTGAACTTACCCTTTAAACAGCACACAAATATTTGGACAGATTTTTATAACAAATTGCAGTATTTTTAGCATGTTGTAACAGCACATTACTGATAATGTGGTAATTATTATCTGGCAGTTTTCACAATATTTGGTTCAGAGGGACAGAGTAATAGTGAAGGGATAATTATGCGAATCTATTTAAATCAATACAGTAAATTAAAATAATATAATTGTATTGACCTATTTTATATGACCTTTAAGATTTTATAAAGACATGACACATTTCATTTCTTGCTTTTTTTTCTTTTGAGGTAAAATGTGACTTAGAAATGTTTTGTGACACACTGCAATTTCTTTTATGAGTAGAGTTGCTCTTGGAACACTAAATCATTGCACTTTAAGTAATTGTCATAACTGAACAAAAACATGGAAATAGGTGAGAAACATCTTTTCCAAGACTATCCATGCTTCAAGACCAGCTTAATATTTGCCACGGTCATTCATATTGGAGGGGGCCTCAGAAATCCTCCAAGGGGGCTGTAATCTAACTTAAACGCATGACAATTAATACTGTATATGATCATTCACATTAAAATAGTCTACAATCTAAGTTGAAACTGAAATGCTAAAAAAAAAAAATCAAGATGATGAAATCACAAGCAAGGTTTAGCTTGCTAGATGTTAGATTTATTACAGGATGTGTTGTCTTTAAGATAACTTTAAACTATTCCTGATCATGTTTGATAATTAAGTAGAAAATGAAAAAGATGAGTTTGATTAACAGTTTAGGTCTTTGATTATCATTTTTATTATTAAATGTCATCATAAATGAATTAAAAAGCAAAGCATTAATCATCCTCAAATAACAATAAATCAATTTAAATAAGCATTTCACTAATTAAAAAAGTTTTACACAAAGAAATACTTTAATACTTTGAGGAATATTTTACTCAAATAAAGACTCCGAAAGCCTAATAAAAGCTGTTTTATGACCAACTGAATGCTACTTGCAGTACTTTCTCTTTCATTATTGTACTTTTTGTGTGTAAAATAAACAAATTGTACTTTGATTGTACTTGCAAATAGTGCATGGTAGTAAAAAAGTATATGATTAATAAGCTACGACAACATTTTTGACATTGCTTTAACTTTTTTTTATAAGTTATACAAGACTTAACTCATTTTTAAGTCAGTTTAATGTAATTTCAGTTTAACATAAGTTGATTGTACTTCAAAATTGAAGGCAGCATTTTCCATCAGAATTACATAATCTCTAGAAGAAGTTGTCTATGGCAATAACATACATTAAAGGAAATAATATACTTCTTAAATTCTTGACCATTCCATCCGAATTTACTTTAAACCACTCTTATGTACTGTCTATGGTGATCACTTAAAGACAAGTAGAGGCAGGAAGAGGAGATCTGGACCGTGGTGATTTTTACATGTACTGGGCGCCGGTGACCCAAGCTGTGCGTGGGCAGGTGAGCCGAGACACAACTCGTTACTGTGAGCTCCCACGCTTCCTAAACAGATGGATGCAGACTCACATGCACAGATTCGCATACACACAGATGGCACGCATGGACAAAACACACAACCAACCAACACACTAACTCACCTTAATTAATAGTCCTATCAGGCGACCTGACACACCGAAATGATCAAATGTAAGTGCCAATCTCCCCATACGGTCACATTCATTGTCCCAGATTTATTTACACCACTTATTCACCCAGTTTTTTTTATGTTTTTGTTCTTGTTGCACCTATTTTTTTTCTATCTCTTCACATATTCACATAACACATACTCATATTTGGTGTCCAAGAATGCTAATTTCTTTGTAATGAATGGCTTCTTGCCCATTCTTCCATGTAAATTCTTCTGCCAAATAACTGGAGTTCCATCGGACTGAAATTATACCACAGATTTCTGGTTGGAATCTGGGCTCTGGCTGGGGCGTTTGTGAGTGCCAACCTTACTTTTCAAGTCATTTTATCAGCTTGTGCTGCGTGATGTGGGTCATTGTCCTGGTGAAAAATGTGTCTTTACTCTAAATAAATACTGTGCGTTGACTAAAACTGGTTCTCCTGAAGGATTTGCCTGAATTTGGCTCCATCCACACTGCTCTAGCTGGCAACAAACGTTTCTTTTTATTTTCCAAGGTGTTGGTGTGTGTTTAGTTTGTGCCAAACATAGCACATTCTTTTCAGGCCACAACGTTTTCTTTCAAAAGGTTTCAGGTTTTGTCACATGGCTTCTAGCGATCCCAGGCGTGACTTAATGTTGGCCTTCCTCAGAAGTAGTTTCCTTAGCCGTTTTCCCAAAGAGGCCAAATCTGTGAAGAAAGAGTTGATGCCTGGACAGGTTCTTCCATTTCAGCATAAAATCTCTTCAGCTCTGTCAGAGTTGTAGCCAGCTCACGGATACCTCTCAGACAAAAGCCCCTTTTGTCTGGATGCTTGGGCTTGTAGGATGACCTGATTGTAGCGCTGTCTGGATTGGGCTATTTTTTAGACATTCATTCCTGGACGTCAGTGCTACTATACATCCTGTTTCTATTTTTAATGAGAAATAAAATTATATAATTTACAAACATATAGGTCAACACTTTTTTAAAAAGCCCAGACAAAAATCTGTAAATGAAGAAACAACAATTGTTTAATAATATTAATAATAATAATAATTTGTAAACATTTTGATCATGTGACCAGTTAATGATTAGAGTAGCTAGGAGCCATCCTAATATGATGAGCAAAAGATTACATGGATCACATGACCAACCAAACTAGGGTCTAATAACAATCCAAACAACATATTTGAACAACACAAAATGAGCTTTTAGCATAATCCAGGGTGCCAACCCTGCTCCTGCTATCGACTGTCCTGCACAGTTTATCTCCAACCCTAATCAAACACACCTGAAGCAACCAATTAAGGTCTTCAGGATCACTTGAAAATGACAGGCAGGTGTGTTTGATTAGGGTTGGAGATGAACTGTGCAGGACAGTTGAACCGGCAGGAGCAGGGTTGGGCACCCCTGGCATAATCCAATAAAGATTCAATAATGGAGATTTTTGGTCTAAATCTTTAAAAGGATATCTCCACCGTTATTTGTTTTTTTTTTTGGGGGGGTAATTTCATATTAATGCTGTTGGTGCATGAACAGTATCTGACAAAGTTGCAGCACTGAAAGTTTAGTGTAAGCAGATATATCGTCTTTTAAAAATCAGGAAGTTAAATGCCTACAAAAACGACTCAATTGGGACTACAGCTGGGTTTTAGACATCACTAACCCATACATTTGTATCAACCCTCCCTCTGGAATATGCAAAAAAGGTCATGCACATATTTCTGCAGCTCGTCGAGTGTGTGTTATGTTCACCAGCTATCAGGTTTTCTATGTTAAAGCTTCCACGGACACTGTACTTCGTCAGCAATGGATACAATTTATGTTTGATTATGTTCCTGAAAATGATGATCGTCATTTAGCTCTCTGTGCTGCGCATTTGAAGAAAAAAGCTTCCAGAATCTCCACGAATTCAATGCCGGATTCAACAAGAAACTGTTACTAAAACATGAAGCAGTTCCAACTTTGAAACCAGAGGCAGCAGTTGCTCAGCCACAGCCTGTAAGTAGGCTAAGACTTAATCATTTTAAATGTATTTGCATGTATAATATCAGATGTAATGTTTTAGTTTTGTCAAATGCCAGCGCTCGCTTTATATCCACTCAGTTATGCTATTTCGTGTCTACGTACAAACATTTTGGACCTGAATTTGTATATGTACTCATTTTATAAATGTATATTTCATTTATATATACTTTATGACATTATGTTTGTAATGTAAGAACAGGTTCGTTATGTGTGGTTGATGGAAGGAGACACAGGCTTGGCAAATACAGGGACTTGTGCACTTTTATTTGCACAACTCTTCACAGTGCGAGGTCACGCTCAAATAAAACTTAACAAAGAATGTCAAAGGCAAAAATAAATAATAGGCAATAATACTCTTCCCAATTGAACACAGCTTCAAATGGTCACAGTTGTGATAATACTCTTCCCGCTGGAAACAGCTTTGCCGAACACCGTTGCAGCGAAAACTCGTCCCACTGAATAAAGCTTTCAAATGTCACGCGTTCGGTTACAGGAATCCATATGATACGTGCACGAAGCTGCCTGCTTGCCTGCCTGCCTGCCAGTCTGTCCTGTCTGTCTGTCTGTCTGTCTGTCTGTCTGTCTGTCTGTCTCTGTCTCTCTCTCTCACTCAAACTGTTGTCCGCACGGCCCGCCTATATGCGCTCTCCTTACGTCATTCAGTGAAATCACAGACAGGTGCTTGTCATTTGAACTTGACACACATGAGACACTTTGATAGCACTTAACTAGCCAAGTTCATTCAACATGGGCCAAGCAGAGAAGCGACCAAACACCTCCATGTTTTCCCTATTTAAATACAGTTACACGAGTAGTGTAACTCGAGGACATAAAATGTTGAGCTTTTCTCAGCTTGTAAAGTAGTCTGGATGCCAGCCCGAACTCCGCCCACAACATTTTTTGGACAGGAAGTTCGAATCTGGACTCGATCCATTGAGGAGTAATTATGATCAGGCAAAAAATTATCAGGCCAATCAAATTGCCAGGGCGGGCTTTATATGATGATGGACAGGTGATCTGCAAGGACATAATCATCATGTTATCAAAGAGCGCTAACTGTCTTCCCTCAGAGATGACTGCAGCTGGAGAATTGAGATGTACAGATTCTGCTGTCGCGTCTGTTGTGAAATAAATCGACAGCACATTAATTTTAATAGACAAACAGAACACTGCAATCAAAGCATTTGTCGATCAGGAAGATATTTTTGCCGTCTTTCCCACATGATTCGGGAAAAGTGTAACTTATCAGCTGGCTCTGACGGTCGCTGAAGAAGATGGGACGTAATGAAAAGCCTGTGGTCGTTGTGGTTTCTCCTTTGGTCGCATTCATGGAGGAGTAAGTAAAAGAAGCAACACTTGTTATTTAACTTCTAAAATAAGTAAAGTTAGGCTACGTTCTGTAGTTGACAACTGTATGCAAAGTAGCTGACTTACTGCTTGCTCTGATTGGTTGTAGGTTTACCGACTATCCAATTGAGTACAGAGTTGTTGTTTTTTCCTGGTTCGGTTAAGACCTCATAATCAAAGCCAAACGGAGGAGTTTCAGACTCATCCTCCGACAGGAAAATGAGTATGACGAAGTCAGTCTACTTGTAAAGTGGATAACTATACACTTTTTACAGTCACTTTTGCACAATTGACACAATTTAATTGGTTCTTGTTGAAAGAAAAAAAACATCTTACTCGCCCCAAACTTTTGTTTGTACATGCATGTTGTTATATATTTTGTGGGGGTGTTTCTTTGCAGATGGTTAAAAGCTTTTTTAGTCTTTTGATAAACATTTTTTTTTATCACTGTAACTTCACCTTGACATCTTGCAGAAAGCTCCTTGGTCTTAGTGACAGCTTTTGTTTTGAGATCTCACAAAGTCAGAGATATTTATTTAGCAATCAAACAACTGAACACAGGAGGTGGTGAATTCAAAAACACATTGTTAACACAAGACTCAATCTCTCAAGATAATTAAATTTCTCACTCAGTTTAGGCTGTTAAACCTAAGGCAGGTGACTGTTTAGCAATTACATCATTTTCCTTTAGTCACATTATAGAGACAAGTCCTCTGTGAATGTGTCAATATGATATAAAAAAAAAGTAGAATGAGGAGCAATCGATGTAAATTGAAGCCACAGCATGTTTCACGAGGACAGTATTCTACTTCTTCTGAGATGTGAAAGCGAGAGTGACTGATTGGGTTTCTAGCATAGATTAGAAAACATAAGAGCCCAACAAATCATTTTCAATACGGTGGTCTCTAAGAGACAGGCAGTCCTGACCACGCCAACACTACAGGGGTTACGGCCATGACCTGGAATTTTGATAGCACTGTCTTCTCAACCATCCAGGGTCACGAGACTCTTTAGAGTTCAAGCACACTGAGGCAAGAGAACTCTTGCTTGCTGCTCCCTGCATTGAGCCCTTACTGGCCGACAAAGCACAATAATCCACATTAGATGCTCCAGTGGTGCTGGTGTCTACTGGGGCCCACAGTCGATTGACTGAGCTGAACCTTCTCCATGCACAGGCCCACACTGTGTGATTGACAGCCATATTGTAGTAGTCCCAGCTTCCTCTGGCCTGTTGTTGTGGCACACAGCAGGCTCTGCTGTGTGCGTGCCCTCTTGTTTGGGTAGGGGGCTGCCAGGGGGGTTTCTACTTATATCTGCGGGTGGCATATTTGAACATTTAACGTCTTCATATGCAGGATGTTGGTCTTGAGACAGAGGGTGATGCCGTTTCTGAAGGGTCAGAAGGTTTTATTGCTGTGTAGCCCTGCTGAAAAGAACTATCATCGATGTCCTTTTTTCGTGCCAGTCTAGCCAGTGGCCATGTTGTTCAAAAGTAAAAAATATCAATTATGGTTGTTCGTTTCACTATTCTGAATCCGTGAAGCTTTCAATCAGGCTAGTGTGGGATTATTGGAAAGTAAGGGTCTTGTAAAGTTTAATGGTAACTGTAACAGGGTTTGTTGTTGTGGGAAGAAGGAGGCTCCTTTATGCTTCCTCTCCTCCGTAAGCAGACTGATCTCATGAAATGGCGAATGTATGACACGCCAATTTATATTTCCATTTTTGGTGTGCTATCAATACGCATAATCGCTTTTCAGCATGTTTATGAATGCCGTTGACTTAATGTTACATTACTGTATAAATATATGACCCTAAACCCGTCCCTTAACCTACCCATCACTGGGCTTAATAGCATTTATGAGTCTTCCCCTGTGTGGTGCCTGAAAGCGTTCAATGAACGATATTCATTAGATAGACCCAGACGATGAATAACGGTCTTATCAAGCAAAACAATCACTCAGTTAATAAATAAATAACAAAGTTTAAGTTTTATAAGTTTAAATGGTCGACTCTGTACTGCGTTGCACGTTCGTGACTCTCCTGTTCGAACTCGTTCATCAAAATGAACGAATCTTTTTCCGAGTCAATTCCTTCGTTTCGCTCGTTTAATGAACCAAATGACTCGGAAAAAAGACACTTATTCATCGTCTGGAATCATTTAAAGCCCTTTGAACAGTTTGCAGTTTGTACTGAAACTGTCTCTTTTGACCTTGAACCGTTTGGTTCCCACTGAAGTCCATTATATGGAGAAAAATGCTGGAATGTTTTCATCAAAAAACGTAATTTCTTTTCGACTAAAGAAAGAATGACATGGACGATGAGTAAATTATCAGCAAAAGTTTTTCAAAAGTGAACTACTCCTTTGATGTTATATTTTGCATTGTGAACTCCTGTTATTTTTCCCAATTTATAAATGTTAGATAAATAAATGCAATTGATGCATTGTTTAGTTTCAAGATGCATAATGCGTTATGAACCATATTGTAAAATATGACCAGATTAACTTTAACCAGTTGGACAATTATTTCATAAATGGTACAAAAAATGCCAGTAGACATTTCTAAATATGAATGTACTTACTTCCACTTTTTCATATTAAATTGAATTCCATTAAAACTCTGCAACATAAAAGGTCCTTTCCTTGTGAAAACTCAATAATTAAATGCAGGCCGTGTCAAAAGAAACTAGATTAGGCGAAACCAATTACCACTTGTTCAAGGAGTTTTTTTTTCTTATTGTTAAGGGCTAAAGAATAGATGTATGATTGTGGCTTAAACAGTGTATGTCGGACTGCTACGAGGGATCTGCGCTCGTTTCCTCAAAGGTCTTCGGCTGGCATTCAATCGCATTGTTACTCGCATTCTGCTTGGTCACCATGGAAACCAATGTAATAATCACACATGAACAGTTACAAGGTTCCCCGCCATAGAGAGAGCTGTGTGCTAAGATAACCGAAGTGTGTGTCATTAGTGTGTGCTGGCACATAGCAGCACATTTCTGTTGGGCTGATGCTTATGGCGAGTGTGTGCCCTGCTGAACTGTGCGCAAAGATAACTCAAATGAATGCAGTGTTAGTCTACAGACACATTATGATAGCCATGCTTTTTCCCCAGCAAAGTCAAAGATCTCCCCAGGGTGAAACACAGCAACAGCCTAGCATCATTACAAACAAAACAATACAAGCAAACATATTGCTTTGAGAGAACTGTGATTCTAATAAAGATCGAGTCTGGATGTTTGTTTTCTACAAACACTTTGTGACAGTGTCAGGGCAATTAATAATCTACATTACACAGCGCTCGCCGAGCCACTGGGCAGTAAGCGTCCAGCAGGCAAGCAAAGCTTTTAATACGACACGGCCTGGAGAATATAATTAAACACCAGTAACAGAGTTAATGTGGATTCCCGCCCATTTCCTCTTTCGGGTCCAAGGGAACATGAGGTTAACCAAACGGACATTAATCTAGCATTCCACTTATTCCAGTTCGCTAATGATTTAAATGGCAAATAGAAATTAAACGGTTCGAAAAATTAAAATTCTGTCATAATTTACTTAGTTAACAGTATTATTGTTTTCCCTACCATGAAAGTTAATGGTAATCTGGTTACCAACTTTTTTTCAAAATATCTTCTTTTGTGCTAAACAGAAGGAAGAAACTCACATGGAACCCATGTTGTGATGTACAGTATGTCCAAATGCTTTCCAGAAGAGGGTGAAGCCTTTACCTCTAGTGACTTGGATACTCAACCAACAACTAAAACATCTGTTTAGTTTTGATTATCATCTCTATTGCAGTAACGCTCACATGACAATGCAGTTCTTTATCGTCATGAAAGTTTACTATCTGGAACAGTCCGTCCAGTAATATTAAACTAATTTCTCTTTCATGCCTAATTGCTCTTAAACTGTTAAATACACACTACTGGTTATGTCAAAAAAACACACAAAGATCACATAAACACAGTCTGTTATGTCTATGAATGTAAACAGCAAGTAAATAATTCACACATTGCCTATTGCTACATATGCTGATAATATGAAATCACTCAATGCTCTTGAATGAATAATAAGCTATAATAAGAACAGTTGAATTCTACTGACGAGCAATTCAACATGATGGACTGTGTACAGCTGACTCGGGGCGGGTCTATGCTAATAGGGCAGATGCTGTCAGCAGTCATGGGTGGGGCCATTTGTGTCATCAAAAAAGCTACTATCTGCAAACAGCCTGTTCTGAGTCACTGCTTATGATTTATGGGGATTAAAAAAGACGAGTGGGTGGATTTTTAACATTCTAGAGTGGTTGTGTACACACACTGCCAACACACATTTATGTTTAAACACCATGTTAAAGTGAATTTTGCACAATAGGTCCTGTTTAAGATTACATTTAAAGTATTTTGACGTACATCTGAGTGAAACAGACATTAGGAATTGACTTGCAGTCAATTGTAAGAAATAGGTAGGTTTTACGCAAACTAAATGATTGGAGGGGTACAGCACACATCAACAGAAAGAAGTCTGTTATTATTACAATGTGATTAAACATATGATTTATATGCTGGGGAAGTTCAAATCAGTTTTTGTAACTAAGCAACAATAGAAGTAATATTCATGTATATAATACATTATTTTCTGTAATTAGTCACTATTTAATAATGCAGTATTGTACTTTTTTTTACATTTTAACAAACAGGTATTAATAAACGGTACAACATTTTTAAATATGAATAAGCACTCATCCATTTTCCATATTGGATTGAATTTCAAATCCTTTATCTTGTCACTGAGGCTGAACCCTAAAAGGTACACTTTTGTACCATACCTGTTCCTGAACGGGTACATATTAGTGCCCTAAAGCAGGGTTCTCAACTCCAGTCCTCTGACCCACTGCTCTGCATATTGTGTATGCTCCCTTGTTTAACACACTGATTCAGATCCTCAGCTCGTTAGGAATCTATCCTAACGAGCTGAGGATCTGAATCAGGTGTGTTAAACAAGGGAGACATACACAATATGCAGAGCAGTGGGTCGCAAGGACTGGAGTTGAGAACCCCTGCCCTAAAGAACCTTAAGGGATAGATCAAATATACAGGTGCATCCTTTTTCCCTGACAGTTTTAATCTCAAACTAGCCCAATGTACACTACTGTATATAAAATGAAAAATGGTTCTTGATAAAAAGGAGCTGCTAAAGTGCATCAAAGAATTCAAATGACCTTTATTTCCAAGAACATAATGGTATATCAAAGATGTTTTGAGGTAAAAGGTAATTGGGTAGTTTTTAGGTGATATCTAACAACATTAACACTCTTAAAGGGATAGTTTACTCACATGAAAATTTCATTTAAATTACTCAACCTTATGTTGTTTCAACTCTGTATGATATTCCTTCTTCCGTCTAGCATAAAAGAAGATATTTTGAAGTATGTTGGCAAACAAACATTTTGCTTAACAGTTTTGGAGGAATGATTTGTCCTTAGTTGGGTATCTTTGGATTATGTTGTGTTGTAAATAAATCCAAACAATCTAAAAGCCATTTTTTAATCGCATTCTTTGTGCAAGGCTCCTTATAATGAGAGGCCCCATGGCACCCAATAGGGCCTTTAGGGAAGGGTCTTTGTCCTTCTCAGGTGTGAAAAGCAGTAATATTAAAGGGCGGTTAACACCTCCTGCATAAAGCTATCTTCCCCAAAACAAGTCAAACAATTTTTAATAGACTTCATTGTATTATCTGAATGAGTAGTTACGGAGATTTTCACATAGTTTTGGAGCAAATACTCTGTGCTATGTGATACAATTGTCAAAAGTCTTGTGAAGAAATAATCAGAATGAGTTTTATGACCTTATTTCAGTGACATTTTTTTTCCACAGACCACGCATAAACGTCATTATCTCAAAACTACAAAATTTTACATACATGCTGCTGACATATTATTGTAGCAGAGTTTGTGCTGAATACAGTGTAATAATACTTTAGCCCTGAAAATGTCACAAGTAACAGAAAAGAGCACAAATGTCAGAGCACCTCCAGGACCCAGAAAACACCTCAGACCCCAGAGGGTTAATAAGCAAACAGCTAATTGAATTGTATGGATTATTTCTCAAAATATCTTCTTGCATTTTCCACAGAAGAAAGAAAGCCCTACAGGTTTGGAACAACATAAACGATGGCCTATTTGAGTGAACTATCCCTTTACAACATCATCAATGTCAGCGATTATAATATACTGAGCATAAACGTGGCAGGCACATCTTTCAAGCAAGAAGAAGACTCTATTCTTCCGATCTAAAATGAGACTGGCAAGAGTCCTAAACATGTGAAAGCAATTTAACAGAGCCATAATAACAGAACCTCTGAGCTTCACTGTTCTGGCATTATCTGTCCAAGGAGT
Organism: Hybognathus amarus; assembly: GCA_030378365.1. Taxonomy (NCBI): domain Eukaryota; kingdom Metazoa; phylum Chordata; class Actinopteri; order Cypriniformes; family Leuciscidae; genus Hybognathus; species Hybognathus amarus. The sequence goes on along the minus strand of JAQIUQ010002980.1, from coordinate 337,302 downwards.
GTGATGACAGAAGACGGTGTGTGGTGTAACATGGCCTGATGCCACAGCCTGCGTCTGCAATTCAATTTGAGACCATGCGGCGGATCTAGAGCCTGCGACAGTGAGGTGGAGAATTGACTCCGTCTGAGCGTGTAGATTAAACCTGCTGGCAGACAGAGGAAAGGAGCGGAGCAGGCTGGATCTGAGGCGGAGAGATAGGAGAGCTTCAGCCCATCCAATCAGATAAACAAAGCCCACGGAACTGTGATTTATAGCACGCGTGGAGGGCCTGACAGCTGCACGTCTCATCAGCGTGGAGCTGGGCGTAATCAGCGCAAGGCTGGAGCGCGAGGGAAGGGATCGGGCTTTTGATGTACCACGCCAATCTTCCAGGGGAGCTTGAGTGCCCAAACGTCACCAACCGACAACAACAACTACCGAAAAAAGATGAGGCCGAAATATCTTGCGAGACTAGTTCCAATTCGCTGAAGACAATGAGGAATTATATTGTTTTCAGTTTCCTCTCTCACACCCACACACCTTCCCCTCTTTCTCTCTCTCTCTCGCTCTCACTCTCGATATCCTTTCCTCCAGCGATTTCCACTCCAACTCCTATTGTGTGCATATACAGAGTGAGAAGATAGGTTTGTCAGGTGAGCCAGAACAAAGAATGCCAGTAATCCTGTCGGCATAAGAACCTCCCAAGGCTTCTGGGATTGCACTCTTATATCCGTCCCTCACTTAGCGGCTGAATTTCGGGTGATGCGATGGTGGGAATTGTGTGAGTGCCTCCTCAGCACAGGAGCCATGCAGTGTTTGTACACAGTCCTTTGAGGCAGATGGCCTTGTATGGGGGCCGACGGGCTTGATGGCGTGATTAATGGCTGGCTGTGGATGGTGAGCCGTATCGATCCACCACAGGTCAGATCCACTGAATGCACTGCCGAGGCAGCACTGTAATTTGACTGTATCTGTATCTGCTACTCACCCCCTTAAGGTGACTGTCAAGTTAATTTACCCAGTGACAACCGCAGAACAAAGACTTCTTAATCAAGTACAAACAGAGTTATTGTATCATCTTAATACACTGATAACTCTAGAATAGCACAACGGCTCGCCGATCAAATTAAATAAGAGACGGTGGCATTTACAGAGGCATCGACATAACCTCGGCTAAGTCGTGGCAGACGTTATGAGAAAATCTCCTTGTTGACAGATTAGAGCTGTGCTTCTAAAATGGTTTTGCTTCAAGCCTCAGATTAGATTCAAAGTTATGACCCATTTATACCTCAGAGTTAAAAAAAGTACTTTTTTATTTAAAGTTTTATTTTACAATCTTTTTTTATTCTGAGGCGGAAACAAGTTTCCATAACAGAACAATACATTTACATTTATTCATTTAGCTGACGCTTTTATCCAACGTGACTTACAAAAGCATGTGAAATGATTAGGTTAAAAAAGATATATGTACATTTTTATAATGTTATACTACGAGGGTGTTGAATGCTTGAGTCTGATTGGTTGACAAATGTTCTGGAGTTTATGCAATTATTTTCTGGGAAATGCACGGATAAAGTAGTTCCAGGCAGATTTTGACCGCATTATAGTTCCATATCACTAGGCCAAATAATGACCCAGGAGACAAATAAAGTATGGGATAAAAACAACAAATTATTTCCATGTTTTCTTTTTTTATGTTTGGACACCACATTCTATCTTTCTCCCGCTCTCTCTCCCACTCACAGGCACACACACATGTACAATATGGACACACTTTCACACAGAAACGTGTTGTCAGCGCTGCTCTGATGATTTTTATATTTATCAGTAAAATAGTTTAGCAACTGAAAAGCTGTATGGCATTTCTCTGTAGCGAGGTAATAACGCTGCTGTTCTTGTATATAAACGTACAGTTTTGCTATTAGTGGAGATGCTGTTGCTGAACAAACACAGGCTCAGGTAATTCACGCACGCTTCATAAGTTAGCAATAAAAGACAAAAAGCCTGACAAATGTCTTGAAATGCATCATGTGAACAGTGTTCTGAGGTGATATTCAACTTTATTGAAAAACAAAGCCACAAAGCTCCATACCCAACTCGGGGTTGCGTCATTTTCTAATAATTCAACGGCCCACCATCAAATATTCCTTACATAAACAACAGGAAAAGTGTCATAAAAGTTTATTTTGCAATCCCAAGCAATACAGTCACACACAAGCACACACACATATATATAGCCGACTTACCTCTATCCCACAACACTTTAAAGATGGGGAAGTACTCTGGGTGCGGGCCAAATTCTAAGTTCAGATCCCTCCCTTTGGACAGCACACACCAAATGCATTCCCTTTACTCTATCTGATTATATAAGTCTCCACTCATACTGATTGAGTAGATCAGGGGTCTCAACTCCAGCTCCTCTCGACCCACTGCTCTGCATATTGTGTATGTCTCCCTTGTTTAACACACCTGATTCAGATCCTCAGCTCGTTAGGCGTCTATCCTAACGAGCTGAGGATCTGAATCAGGTGTGTTAAACAAGGGAGACATACACAATATGCAGAGCAGTGGGTCGCAAGGACTGGAGTTGAGAACCCCTGGAGTAGATTATCTGATGGTGCTCCTCCCCAACTTTGTTAATAAAACATCAGATTTCAAATCGGCAGCATAAACACATCATTTATGGGGCATGAACTCTCCCATAAATATTATATCTTATGTTACATATTTGCACTTTTTTTTCTGCTATCAGGGCAGACACAAAAAACATTTTTGGTTAGTGACCCATCAGATGAGACCCGCTGGGCCATAATGATCGTAAGTGAGTCGGAATGACTTGAGACTTGGATTTTGGCCAAAACAAATGAAGACAGCTGAGCGGCGTCGAAGAGCGAGTGCTCTCCGGATTTCAGCGTGGGGATGAGCTTATATTTCCAACAAAGCTCTGTGATGAGAGAGGAAGCAGTTCCTAATGAACTTGTGTGAATTAATGGCAGCAGCATTATTAGTCTGCCGCAGAGTAATTAATTAGTCCCAGGATAGCCAACCCTTCTTACATATTGAGGTTTAACATGACCCCGCCTCAGTCACTCCAGTTTTAAAGCAATAGTTCATCTTCATGTCATTCTAACCCCGTATTACTTGCTTTTTCAGCGGAATATAAAAGTTGATTTTTAGAAGAATTTACAAGCAATTCTTTTCAATATATGGATGAAGACTTACAAAAAGGTACAATAAAAGTATACATGTGGTCCATATGACTTGTGCAATACATTTGAAGCCTTCTGAAGTCAAAATAGCTTTGTGTATAAAACAGAGCGAAAAAAATCAGTTATAGATTAAGAGTATATAATCATAATAAATAAATATCACTTTTAAGGGATCTTAATATCCAATTTGTGGACTTTTTTTATTCATATATTTTCAATTTAGCTTTTAATCCAATTCACAAAATCAGTCTCAAGGAATTAATTAATTAATTAATTAACTCAGAGACTCAATGATTCAGTTGCAGCTGTGAAATTTATTGAACAATAACTGAAAGCTATCATATAATCTCAGTTATTGATAATCATAAAAGTTACCACTTTTATGATTATTTTATGGTGTTTATGTGCCATGTTTGAAACTTGAAGGCAATTTGGAAAAGAGCGACCAGCACATTATTCAAAATTACGCTAAGGCTTGGGACAACAAAACGGTGTGTAAATGATGATAGAATTCGAATTTTTGTGTGAACTATCCCTTTAAATGTGCATCATCCATATAGGCCCTTGAAAGAGCTAATAACGTTTTTAATGGACTCTGCTATCATATCTCTTGGACCGGAGGTGTGTGGATAAAAGGACTCTATGAAAAGAGAGGAGAGAATGGGAAACACAGTTAATCTGGGTAATCTTTTTTAGAAGGCACAATGTAGACATTCATTTTATAATCTGTCTCAGTATGTCAAATACAATAACAAAGCCATTCGCCATACTGCTGATGCTGACAGCAAGGTTCACCGCTCGGTCCAATACTAATTTAATGGTTCCTTTGCAGTTCCTTTGGGAGCAGCAATAAAGCCTGGTCTGCAATATTGGCAATGCCGCTGAACTCTCTCTCTCTCTCTCTCTCTCTCTCTTACTTGCTCTCTCTTTTTAACTCCTTCTCTAATGCAAATCCTTGTGTAAATATGCAAAGTAATATCCTCTGTTGTAGATTTGAATTATTCTGACTATTTGAGAGTCAATATGGATAGCATTCGATCTGATTAGTGCTAAAGACCGGAGCTCCACTTCACTTTGAATTTCACACATTTGCTATGAGAGCTTAGGGCGAGCAGATTTATCCACATGTTAAAACTGAATCATTTGGATATCGTGAGAATGATTTATTACATTTCATTACCATAATAACACATTATGTCGGAGCTATACTTTCTCATATCCACATATCATATAGTCCATGTTTTACATGACTTCATTCCTCCTTATCGTACAGTCCTCTTGGGTGTATTACCATATTACCAATTTGGTCCCAGGGAACCATGAAAGCTATTTCAAAAGACATTTTTCTATACCCTGATAATCTATCAACCTATAGCTCCTGTGTGCTATGTTAAATGGACAAATTAGAAGTATGAATACAATGAAACACACTTCTTTCTTAGGGAATGATATGGGTGCTTTCTTTCATTGCTTTCCTGATGCCAGTTCTAATACAAATGTAACATAAACAAAAACTGAGTACTTTTTAAAAATCTTTTTTATAATTTGAGCATGACTGAGACAATTTGTTTGTCAGGACAAATGTTAACTTGTTGTTGTACTTTACTGGTTTTAACTCCATTTTGATGAATGTGTTTGATGCATTTGATATTTTTAGGGCAACAGAACATGATTTACACAAGTTTAAATAATCTGTTGCTCAACCAATCATCACCCTAGCTGTAAAATAACAGGGCTGCGATTGGCTGATTCGAATGCTGTTCCAGGAAAAACAAAGCATGTCGATCCAGGAACAGCCACTACTTGTGTAAATCATGTTAAACATCAATATACAGGGAGAGTAAAAAAAAAGACCAATGGCTGGGCAAATCTGAGAAAATCAAAACACACAAAAAAGCCCTGGCTATAATGTTAAATGCTCTTGGTCATAGACTTTCTGACTAGGCTTTAATGCTACATTATACTGGTTAATACATTACCATATCATTTCCCTCTCTTCTCCCCATGGTCTGAAAGGCAAGGCGTGAAATGAGAGAGGTGAAATAGAGACATTAGCAGGGTCAGAACCTTCACAGCCAATAATCAGGATGAAATTCAGTTGGTGTGTGTGTGTGACCTTGTAATTTGCATTTATTTCCAACCTGCTCTCATTCAGCGAAAGAGAGCTTAGGCCAAATCAGAACACACACACAGACGCCCAATGAAGCTAAATTGTCAACTACGGTCCGTCGTTTTATGCGAAATGATCGCCTTGAGTCATTCTAGTTGCCGTATATAATTTTCTCGCGTGTGAATTGAGGATACGAGAGAAAATTAAATTAGCCAGCTAGAATTAGTTGGGGCAATTGTTTTCTGTAAATCATTTGGGTAAACGCCACTAATCAGGTTTTCAGCGCACTGCGGGGTTGAGCTTAGCAGCCAAGGCCTCCACTGTGGTGATTTATGAGCATAATGCAGAGAATGGATGGAAATGATGAAGGAGATGAAGGAAGAAAAGAGAGGCCAAATTGTGGAAACCGAGGAACCTCCCCAAGTAGGCCTAGATGCTGAGTAAGAGGGACGGCAGATGGATCACACTGAGGGTTTCCCAGGATTCCCTAGGTCGGGGACACCCGCGCTGATTCAGAGGAGCGTGTCAGCATCGACTCTGCCAGCGTGACCCTAATCATCTGCTTCTTCCTGTGAGACGTGGAAGCAGTTCATATTGCTCCGGCGAGGAAGGCGTGAATCTTTCTGATCTATCGCTGGCTCTCTGGGTGTTTGGAGGATAATAAATCAGGACGATTGGTTGGATGGGAAATCAGAGGAGTCTAGAGCTCCATTCACTGGTTTTTAATGGCCATGCAAGTTGATTTGTGTTCCTGCTAAGTCACAGTGGCGGGAAATGCATGAGGTTGTCAGCCAAAGCTACGCGCAAGCTCCAGGAGTCTGACTCACATGTGGGATAGTAACAGCAGGGATAGGTAGCGCTGACGGACTGTCAGGTTAAAACTCAAACAGAATTGTGAGGATTCCAGCCGAAGATGAACGAGCTTCACTCTGATCGTCCCATCTGGATTTGTCTTTGACACCACCGTCTGTTCCATTACTGCTCCAAATCCAGATGTGACCTTAATACTGCTGTCAGGAGAAGATCACAACCATTATAAGTCTTATAGGTCAGCAAGGTCTCCGACATATTGGACAGTGTGTGAGCAGCTGAGTCAATGGCCAACAGACACAAACTACTTTCCACATCCCAGTCTGAATCAATGCAGCTGGATCCATCGGACTCAGGAGAGGAAGTGAGAAGGGACAGGTGTCTGAGGCCAAACCACCCTGACTCTCGTTCCTCAATTGTTTTCCCACGTGCTGTCTGATGGCTTCATTCCAACCTGCCTGATCTTTACACAAGCTAAAAGGCTTGGAGACGGTGCAGGTTTACAATGACTGCAAGAAGGTCATTTGCTTATCTGCTTCTTTAACCTCAGGGTCTCTTCTACGCCCACCGTAGCCAAAAAGTCAGGCACCGTTCTGCAAGAAAACACATTAAAGTCTGTGGCACGCTGACTTGGAGTCGAATTCCATTCATGTGAATTAAATCTGATGATAATTGTCGGCAGCTGCTCATATTATAGGACTGTAACGGAGACATTTACGCTCTCGAGCTTACAATCACAAATGATTAACCTGGTGAAGAAATGAAGAGGTGAGGAAGTGGAACGCATCACATCTCTCCCTGGACAGGTTCAGCCAAGTGATTTTCCTCCAAATTAACATCAAAACCTTTATTCAAATGCTGTCATTTCGAATCATGTTACCATAGCAACACAACTGCAACATAAAAGCAAGAAATGTGTTCCCAAGTATTTGTTGATGAGCCCCTTATTCCAGTTTCTTTCCAATACATGCTATTATTGTTTTGGAGAGGATGCTCTTTTGAAGGTGCTTCGGATCCATCACACCGTTGAGTGATTTCTAGATTGTCTGAAATACAATGTTTTCTTCATTTGACAAAGGCACCTGAGAACCGGCTGGCTGCCGGCGCAGTTAAGCTGCGTGTAATATCGAGGGACCTCGGGGAGCGAGGCCGACTCTAATCCCGACCTCATTTTCGACGGAACGTGTGGAGCGCCTCTCGTTCACGCTGCTCTCATGCTGTCCTCAACCTGGTAGTCATGGGAACAGGTGTCATGTGACTAAAAGTCAGGCAAACTTGGGCAAAGGAGGGGAACTGGCCCCGTGGAGGCAGTCAGCAGCGCTCTTGTCTCTTCTGACACGTTACCTTGGAAACAAGCCGGGGAGACAGGAAGCGAGGATTAGAGTAAGCCCCTGTTTGTTTGAATAAGAGTGAGGATGCTGCTCGGACTCCAGACTGCACTTTGTCGAGAGGGGGTCGTGGGGGGTGTTGTGTGTACAAGAATCATGTTTGCTGCACAGTAGAGAACACTGTGAGTTTTGATGTCAACATGACAGGCCTGTGTTTCCGCAGCCCAGCTGTGTAAGGCCACAAATAACAGGCATCATAAATAATTCATCCACTGTAGTGTAAATGATTGCGAGAATTGTATGTCACAGCTGCCTTATTTACACCCCTCAACCCATTATTAGATCTGTGATACTGTAACACATTTGTAAAACCGAGTGGTGAACTTATTAATCCAAGTGTAAGTAGAATGCATTATTTTGATGCAATGACATAGCGCTTATAGAGAGACAATTACCCCTCAAAAAAGTCGTTAAGAAGCTTTCTCTTTCCGACCTCGAGTGGAGGTTTATTTTTTATTTATTTATTTAGTCAATGTCTGGGCAATATTACTCATAATGATTGAAATAGTTTTTTTTTTTGTAATAAACATACTCACAGTTGTTTGTTTGTTTTACACCTACAAAGATGGTGATCATCAGACACCTGTTGCAAAGAGGGCCAAGACAAACATTCAGACAAGCAACAAGCAGTCAACTCTGTCATGGAAAACAGAGACTGGCATTGATCTGGTTCCACAGACTCTGAGATTGCTGCCTGCACAGGAACCTGGACCACAACTGAGACCTTCTGACAGGCACAAATACATGTAATTGCATTCTTGTGTGCTGTGAACTGTTCACTTTGAAGCTTATGTGCAATACTATGTGAGCAAGTAGGCTATACTCATAGGTGGTTGAGTAGCTTCATGCAAACCATCCATCTTCAATAAGAGTCTCGTCTCACTCTGTGTGCACTAAACCAGGGGTTCTCAACTCCAGTCCTCGCGACCCACTGCTCTGCATATTGTGTATGTCTCCCTTGTTTAACACACCTGATTCAGATCCTCAGCTCGTTCAGGATAGACTCCAACGTCTATCCTAATGAGCTGAGGATCTGAATCAGGTGTGTTAAACAAGGGAGACATACACAATATGCAGAGCAGTGGGTCCTGAGGACTGGAGATGAGAACCCCTGCACTAAACACTTTATTTTTAAGTTTGCACTTTTAGCCAGAATGTTTCTTTTTAACCTGTCTTTTGTAAAATAGACTTTTTTTGTGAATAAACTACAAACGATAAATTCATTCATTAAGTCTCCTCACATTCATTCTCTATAGTTCCCTCTGTCACATTCCTCATTGATATATTCTCAGGGGTGGGTCTTTGTCTCTTCAGGTGTAAATCACTGCATTATTAACGATGTGTCACGCCTCCTCGCACAAAGCCATTCTGACGCTATGGGCCCTAATTTAACGATCTGAAACGCAAGTATCAAGCGCAAGTAACTTTGTGGGTGGGCCTTGGGCGCTGTAGCTATTTTACTGGTGGGATAAATTACTCTTCTGCCTGACGCAAGTTTAAAAGGGGTTGGTCTGAAATAGCCTCATTATTCATAGTTGTGGTTTAGTCGTAATCGTAAAAATAAACCAGAGCCTCATCCAACACACCCTTTAAGAGCAGGTGCACATGTTGCACAACGGATTGTTATTATAATGGTGGGTTTACAAGGCGCACGCCAGGATCGAATACACAGCCGAGCAGACCGACGTTCTTGTCAGGGCAGTGAAAGAGAGAGAAGTGACATTGTATGGGGAAGGGAGAAACGCACCCAAATCAGCGTCGGTTAAACATTTTATACATGTTTCTTGCCACTATTGGGCAAACAGTTCTGATCCTTCAGTACAACAATTAGCCTTGATTGATAAAAAAATTGGGTTATTGTTTTTTTCATATTCATGTAAACCACAATGATTTCCCTCATGTGTTAATATTTTTCCTTGTTATAATGTATGATTTGCAAAAATAAAATGAGAGAATCAAAGTGTATGCACGTTGTGCACCCGCTACATTATGGCCAAGCATGCGCGCTTAAAACAGCATTATGAACAACTTCGCAATTGTTTTCTGGAACTGCACAAAATAGCACTAGGGATTGTTTGCGCCAAAACATGCCTCCTTTTCAAGTTCATTCGCAAGTTGATTCCCTAGTTTACCGACGTGTGTCTGTGGAGGAAAAAGCCCGCTTTGCACGGGTGCAAAATAGGAATGAGACATGCGTCAGTGGACAAAGACATTTCCGCCGGGTGCAAGATATAACCCTAGAAGTGTTTTACAAAGTTAAATGAATATATTGCTTTGTATAAATGAGTGCTCAGGACAATTTCACACCATGACAAAATCACATCATTTTGAAGAAAAAAAATGCAGTTCTGAAAAGTCCTGTGAACCAATGTTTAATATGTTTTATATGGCCTTGTTTCAGTGACTTGACAATTAGTTTTTTTTAAACACACATAAACATAATTTTCTCATAGGTACACACATGCTGCTCACATATTACTGTAGCCCTGTTTGTGCTGAATACAGTGCAATTTGACATTAGCCATTCATATGTTTTAAAGCAACTGAAAAAGCAGAAATATCAAGGCATGTCAAAACGTATCCAGGGCCCAAAAACCCTCTCAGACCCCATTTGGTTCAACGACATGAAACGAAGCCCCTTGAGCGGTGACACGGCTAAGGGACGGAAAGAGCCCTGTGCTGCATTTACCCCCGAGAGCTGCCAGAGTAATTATTTAACATCAAACAGCCAGGCTGCAAGGTTAATAAAGGGGATGTAACTGAGCTCCCAAAGGCCCTACAGGACTAATATTTACTGTTGATTTGGACGTACTTGAGAAGGAGTCTGACAGTCTCTCAATATCACTGACAGTTCTGTGGATGGATAGGGGTGAGACACGCTGGCCTGGGGATATTTTACTGGTCCCGTTGCCTGTCGATCACGATGACTGGAGCCTGTTGCTGCTGCGCTCCTTCCCGCATGGGGTGAGCAAAATGCAGAGAGCGGCTCGCATTCACAGGGGTGCAGAAAATGCCAATGATAAAATCGCATTATATGTGCAGATTAGACCTTAGGTAAATAAGGGCTTCTAGGCTGTCATAAGTATAATATCTCTTTCATTTTCCATCTCTCCAAGCAGAAAGACCTGGGGAGCTAAAAGACAGAAAAATCAGTGTTAAAATCAGATACAAAACCTCTATGCCTGTGGGTTCAAGTGCTCTTTCAACAACGAGTGACCCACTTATTTTAATTGCTTATCCGCAAACACAAAGGGAAAAAAGATAAATAGCACAGCCTTGTTCCACCACCATCCCCATGCTTAAATACACAGCATTGCACAATAACTGTATGATCAAGGCGTTTTCACACTTCAAAGCATAAAAGTGAATATATTAAGGATGTTCAGCTCCAAAAACTTAAAGACTGCGTGGAGGATTATGGACAAACAAGCTTAACATTCGTACAGTGGACCGCAGCCATGAATAACGTGCTAATTTGCTTGCAAAAAATGATGTCAGAATTCACAAAGCAGAAAGTATTATGAAAATCTCTATGGAATATCCCTCTCAAAGAGTCTTGCTGCTTTTTTCCCTCATGTTTGAAGTAATCTTGACAGATCTAAAAGTGTCAGTATTATTTTTCTAATATCTTAAGGCACTCTTCCTCACCATTTCCTTCATTTTCGTTTATCAATTCAAATAGCTCGTAAATGACCCTTAAGGGATGTTGTATCGAACCAAAGTACCTTCATTTATTGCTGATGAAATGCACTTTGATGTTTCTCCATTGATATTTCAAGCTAAACTGCATAGAACTTCAGTTCATATTGTTGAAATTATTCAGCATGAAGCTGACTCCCACCACAATGTCTTGTCGCTTGGTCTCAAACCTATTATGATAATATTGCTTCACTTGGCTAGATAAATACTCTGGCTTGAAAGCTCGCGGAGAATAGATCTGGGCAGTATTACTCAATACAACCATTTTTTTCATATCTAATTTTCATAATGAATGTGTATTCAATCAGTTACAGAAGCTCAATGCAAAAAGGCACAACCCCCAAGGATACGAGCAGCTTTTGCCAGTGGCCTGTGATATTTCAAAGTGGTAATGCCATGAAATATTTCACCATCTTGGTGGCATTTCTCATCATGGCCATGATTTGTCCGTTCCTGAATGTGGGATGAGCATAGTCTTTCTTCACAAAGCAATATACATGGGAAGATTTTCTACTGTAGTCAAATTTCATTTCCAAAGCAAGGCTTCTTCTGAATTATTTGAGGAAATTATGCAACGCACATCACGCAGCCTGCCTGACTATGCACGGCCATCAGAAAACGGCAGGCAGAGAGATATGAAGATACATCAGTTGACATTTTCACTCGACTCCCTTACAAGAAGACAGCTCTGACAGACAAGCCGCTAACAGCGTTCTATTGACCCCAAAATCATTGAATCCCTTTAAAAGAATGCAATGACAGATCGGCGGGCTGTCCTTTACAGAAAGAGCACTCAATAAGTTGACATATTTGTGTTTAGTTTCTCACTTTTCCCTGACAGAGCTGTCAAAGCATTCATTCCTTGGAAATATCACGAATGTTCTAATCTCGAATGGCTGTCAGGCGTTTTTCTAGGAATAAATGTGAAACTTTAAAGCACGTAATGAGAAGGCGTATCGCAATTTTCCGAGAAGCGATTCAAAGTGCTACCTTAAAAAGAATGGATCTCCCCAAGAGGGGCGTGCGGAATGATGAATTGCATATGATATGACAGTGAGAGCTTGAGAGGAAAAGGGAGGTAGCGCTTTTTAATGCTGTTGTCTAGTTGCTTTCATTCTCTGCACTGCTCCCCGTGTTGTCTTCGGTTTTTCAGTCTCAAGCTATTCTCCCCCATATTGTCCCATTCATCTGCCCTGACACCAAGACAATGGCTGAGGGACCATCACATGCCTCTCAGCACTTTGAAAAATGAACTCTTTCTCACTACCCTCTTACATCCTCAGCAGTATAAAACACCCCACATCTCTCAGTGCGTCTAAGCCGGCGCTCTGAATCAGGAATCTTGTGATTGAAGCCAAACGGGAGCATGGAGGAGATTTCTTCTTTGGAGCGAAGGTTAAAATCAGTCTGTAGAAAGATCACGGAGGTCACAGCTCTCGACTGGTGCGAAGGAGCAGACGTGTGTCCCTGAGGTGCGGCGAATGGCAAATTGCTTTTCAAATAGAAAGGGTCACTTCCGCTCTCAATGGAATAGAAATGTTGATAGTCTTAGAGAGAATCGTGAGAAGTATATTTCGATATATTTCAGAGAATATGTATATGATCTAGAAATGTTTTTTATGTGGACAATGTTGAATAAATTCTAGTGAGCTGACTTAATATCCACATAAAAAATGTTTTTATGTTATCAAAAAAACATTTTGTGCCCAATTGTGTCCCAGACGTAGTTTCGGTATTGAGGTCAAAGTTAATTTGCCTTGCGTTCGCTATACAACAGCGGGTGATTTTTACACAAGAAGACTACTCGGCAGATTTTAAGTGTTTCTTTTGGACAGTGACTTTTTGTTCTGCAGACAGGGTGACTATCCTCGATCAAGTTTCCCTCAGGACTTTTGTAAAAGCCTAACTATGACCACACCCCAGATTTGGCCCTCTTAAAAGGCTGAATCTCCCAAGCACAGTCTCTGCCTTCCACCATTCCTTCTCAAATAGTAAACATTGCGTGCAGCGCGCGGCTGCGTCAGACTCGCCGACAGATTTACAGTGAGTTATTAAAATCGCGATAATAAAACATGATTTTAATGATAATTACATTTTAAACGATATTACTAACCGTCAGTATATTTTATCGTGGTTTATCGCGAAACCGGTTATCGTCCCATCCCTAGCGGGAAGTTCTCGCTGCGTCCACTGTGAGACTGTACAGGAACAAAAAACAAAAAGAGAGGAAAATGAGTACTCAAGTGGAAGATTTTCTCACACTGCGTCGCTGGACGAAAGAGAAAACGAGTTTTTTTGTTGTTTTAAACCCGATGAGGGTTTGGTGGGCTTTTTTATTGTGGAACTGGTTGGTCTTGATACAGCTTTGGAAATCATCTGAGGACCATCTCCCGAGAGCTTGGAAGGAAGGAGGGAGTATGGATACGGAAGGAGTAACTTGAAAAAGTTCTGAAACCAATAGCGTGTCATGGTTTTACTTTGCTTGATCAAATAAGATTTAGTCTCACCATCTAGTACTGACAGATGTCCGGAGGGTGCGGATACATTTGTTGAGAATGTCTAGCGTAGTAGGTTGTCTGGCGTCAGAATGGGTGGGCTGTGATCTTTGGATCCCTTTGATCAGCAAGGAGGTTCCTCGATTATTTATGGATTATTTATTTAGTTCATGGAAAAACTGGACACCTCTCAAGTAGCCTTTAATGGACCCGACTTGAAAGCCCTTAACACTATTAAGGTAGGAAATAAATGAGGTGATTGAAAGGAGAAAAAAATCAGGGAATGGCATGCTATGGCATGTTTTAAAACATCTCCAAGCCGTTACATAGGATTGGAGGGTCCTGGGAGAAACTGCTTGGAGTTGAAGTGTTGAGCGATATGTCGAGCAGGGGTTTTATCGGGTGGGTTACGGGAATATCAGTTCTGAATAACGAGGTACCGGGGTTGGGAACTGGTCCGCCTCTGGAGCCAGCATCCTGAATTTCTCAAAAAGAAAACGAGACAGGGAGTCAGCGGTTTGGTTTTCTGACCCGGGAACGTGTTTAGCAATTGTGTTGAACTGGTCAACTGAAATCCAAGAGAGGCGCTATAGGAGTGGCATCAGAGCAGGTGAATGGGAATGGCCTTTATTAATGCAATGCACTGTTGCGTAATTGCCGCAATGCACTAAAATGCTACTAGCAGACCATTTTTCCCCACAGAAAAGCTGCTACTACGAGAGGGTAGAGCTCGAATAGAGAAGGGTGTAAGCCGGGGCTGCGAATGTTGGCGGCGGCCGCACGCTTGGATAACCCACTGTGGCTTGAAAAGGAAAGTTAGCTGGAGGATAGAAAGGAAGGGTGGTAGAATGAAGAGTTGGCTTGTTGTGCAAGCAGAGGTGGGCTCACGCTTGTCTCAGCTACTGGAGCTGCAGGCCACTGGATGTGGGCGGGGTTGAAACCTGTTGGGTGAAACTGATGAAAGGGTCGGGCCTGTATGCTAGCGGCAGTAGCCTCTCGCTAGTGTCTGCGACTGGAGCTGGAGGCCACTGAAAAGGAAAAGGGTTATGAGCAGCGTGGGAATCAAACTGGGAGGTTGTTGCGTACGGCTCTGCCAGCTCGTCTAGGTGGGAGTTGACCTGTAATAGCGGAGACTGGCCTCGATGTCTTGGTGAGGGCAGGCCTGATCGGGCCAGTGAGGCGGCCGCACGTAGAATCCCGGGGCTCAGGTGCGATGTCCGGTGTAGGAGGAATAGGCAGAATGCGAAGGTACATCCCTGGCGTTATGTACTTCTTCGTCTGATGAAGAGCTTGGTCGCTGAGATATGATAGTAGAGTGGTGAACCAAGAAGCTATTAACTGCTGCTAAACTATTAATGGAGTGAGGTGAGATCGCTGAATCTATACATACACCTCTTATCATTGATTGCTGAGTGCACTCCACTCGTGTTAATTAACTGAACATGCTCCTCCCGAACTTTGTTAATAAAACATTTTTTCTTACATTAACACATGACTAAGCCAACACATCATATAATACTCTGATGAATCTTTTTTTCTTTGTTGTTAAATATGTCATGCTATCAAAGTAAAATTGATTGTCAGCATGCGGCTGTTCTTCTTTAATTCTAAAATTAGCATGGGGCTAAGCTAACATTGTGTAAAATAACACATTTAGCTCCATCAATACATGTCATTACTGATCATATTTATCTGGCTTATCAGTGTGGTGAGTAAAACCTTGAACAAAATTAAGTATCTTAGAAAGAAGCATAATTAGTCTGAAGATAATGCCCAAAAATCATCTAGGTAGGCAGCACACTGGGATTTGAGACGCATGCTAACATGTCATATGCTGTACAGAAAAGCAGCTGAAAGAAATGCCGGAAGACGTAATATTTAATCAGTTCAGCAATTTTCAGCAATACCAGAGCGCTGTCAAAACAAATGTGTAAAACACTTCTCGGCTTTTAAAACTACAGTACTATGTCTTGAAGGTAAAAAAGCATTTTCTTTTTAATGGTTTTCATTTTGCTGCCTGTAAAACGCAAAGCTCTATCAGACCCCCGGTGTGTTGTTCACTCGGAAAACAAAAAGCCTATTTGTTTTTCAGACAGCGTCTTCAGAAAAATAAGACAAAAAATTAGTACTGCACCTTCTCTGAGTGCATTAGGAAGAATCTAGCGCTCCGAGGCACAATTGCTTGTGTATAATGTTTGTTGACTTTACACCCTAATTCCACTTCCAGTCCACCGCGAGCCACTCAGTCTGCTAACCCAACACAGACAACAGAAACTGCAAACACATTCTCCCAGTACTTGCTAGGCCAATGAAAACATCATCAGCTGCATGGTGATTACTGCTGTGGGCACACCATTGATCTCCCGGAGAGCTGGTCCATCCCGTCACCGCTTTCACATAATGGCCAAACTTTTTCCCTGGGCTCTAATCGATACAGCGTGAGAGCTTCCACTAATGTGGCCTGACCGCGATGGCGAACCCCATTAACTTTGATCTGTGTGGAGTGCATCACCTCCCTGCATTCAGAGTGCCTTCATTGACCCAGTGCATCGCTGCATTCTAACAATCAAAACATATAGCAACTCTGTATTATTCCCATTAAGCCATTTACTTGCGTACACCCCCTTGGCGAAAATCAAAACGACTCGGACTTAAAACGGATGCATAATTAATCATTGTTTAGGTTTGGCTTCATAAAAGGGGAATTTAAATAATGCATGTCTTTACGGTGTTGTTTTTTTTTTTTTTAATAGGGTTTGCTCTCAGAGCCTTACGTTTTCTTTGCTGTCCTAAAGGAAGAACTGGTTATTGGGTGGTATTGATTCTCTTCCAACCCCCGCTAGCGTGGAGGCATTAGTCAGCTCTGGCCGTCCGCCAACTGGTCTACATAACTGAGAGTCTGGCGTGTCGCATTCAGGTTGAAGGATATTTTTAATCTCATATATGCAACCACTGTAAATCGGTTTATTTCAGAATTAAGAGAAATTGCTGCACTGAAATATCAATAGGGTTAAAGATATACAACTGACGTCTATAACGAGCAATCTGAATTTTGTCTTGCAGTTAGTCCACATTAAGCTAAAGCGCTGGAACTCAGTTTGAAAGAATTACACCTGATTCACAATCTGATGTAAGAAAACATTATATTCTTGTATTGAAAACACAATATTCTGAGTTCAATGAAGTGAAACTCAGCACTTGTGGCATAATGTTGACTGCCACAAAAACACATTTCTACTTGTGCCTCCTCTTTAAAACAAATAGCAAAAATATGGGGTACAGTGAGGCCCTTACAATGGAAGTTAATGAGGCCAATCCGTAACATTATAAACTCTGTTTCAATAGTATAGGCACAGGACATAAATAATAAATCACAAGCCATAAACCCTAAACTTGACTGTATTAAACATAATTTACCCATATTTTCAGGTTAAACTACACAGATAATGTAAGGTTTTATGTAGTCTTACATGCGCCTACACAACCCGCTCCAGCATTCAACCTCCATTTCCGGCATGGGAGGCAGGCATGTTAACGACCGCAGTCTGTAACGTTTCTCTTGAGGCCAGGGAAGTGAGGTTTACTCACACAGCTTTTATATTGCTCCATTACAACAACCCTAAAATTGACTTCCAATCGTACACAAGTTTTAACAGAATAATCAGTTTAAGTGCTCTTCCAAAAGTATAGCTTCACATTTCTGCTTTTAAATTCTCCCAAAATTGGCTATCATTGTTAGTGTCCTATCATAACGTCAATGTTCACCTTTTTTGTGCTTTTGTTGTTTGTTGAAAAAATGAGAGACGAGTAAATTTTTGGTACACCACTAATGCTGTCAATTGAGCTTAACTTGAATTGAACTGGGAATATTCATTTAATTCACTTTCTTTGAATCTCTCTCAATTTTTTTCCTCTGATGGCTCTGCTAAGACTTCCAATCTGTAATTAGTTACAAATTGGACGTATCGCTAATCCTCAGTTTAGACTTTGCATTTACATTTACTTTTATGTTCCTGGCAGATGCTTCGATGCAAACGTCTCCCCTGGTTTCAATAATGATCCGATTCTTTCCTTTGGGTTGTAGATGTGAGGTCGCCAGGGAGGATGTGAGAACACTTGGGGGGTGAGAGTACCGGCTGAATTCATCAGCCCGCAGGGAAACCGGCATCCCACCCGGCCGACATTTTCAAAGAGCCCAAATGTGCAATTATAAACACGCTGAAGCGTAGTTGCTTCATTTTACTTTTCCATTATTTCAGGGCCGAGTTGAATCATTTGGAGAGAAATAATGAGTCAACCTAATCAAGGACTTCCGCTTTTTGCTCAACAATAATTACATAGTCAGACCCGCTGCAGAGCTGTATGATTTATGACAGGACATGATGGATATTAATGGATTTCTTAATTGGTGCATATGTTTATGAAATTGGCTGGCTGGCACTGACATAACAGGCTGTCAGGTAATGCGAGCCCTGTTCAGAAACTGCCTGGGTGGCTGTGAGGATCGAAAGATATTTGCTGCAGCTCGATCTCTGCAAATAAAAAGGAATAAGAGAAGAAAAGAATGGAAAAACCCAGACTGCATTGAGGAAACCCACCGTGCTCGTGTAAAAATAATGTATCGCTGTTGCAAGGATGCATTTTTAATGCTTTTTTTTGTTTAAGAATGACTGGAAACAACTCCACAACATTAAACTTTCATAAACAAACCCGCTCACTTTTATTGGAACTAACTGCGAAGTAAGTACTTTAGCGAGGTTCTCATATTATATGGTTGCGTCACCGCTGTCTGGGAATGACTGAGTTTATTCCATTTCGTTCCTCTCTTGAGCTCAGACAGAACTGTCAAAACAAGAACTTCTGCCTATAGGTCAAACTAGTCGAACTCACTTCCTAAGCCCATAAGATCATTATAGTAACTCAATACAGGTTTAATAGAGCAAGTGGTTGGAGGGCAGATGTGTGTATGGGATTCTGGCATGGTTCACTTGCTTCTAACATATGCGAGATCTGAATCCCCCGTAATTAAATAGTCAAACAAACTGTAAAATATATCTCCAATTATTGCCACTGGATGTAGTCAGTCATGTCTAAAAATGTTCAGGTTTAGTCTACTCATCAGAATTCAACCAGCCGGGAAGGTAAATTGTCATTGAGGTATCAGCGATGGGAAGCTCGCAACATTAGCTGAGGAAGAGAATCCAATTTAATTTCATTGTAATTCTCCTTAACACAATTTGCTCCATGCCTCAGTGAGGTAAAAGACACGAGGAATGGCATTATGCTGTTTGATCAAATAACGTTGTGTAAAACAACCTGAAGATGCATTTTCAGTAAGATCTTAGAACCCGATTTCAAAAAGTTCAACCGTATGATCTAGTTTAGAAGTCTCTAAAAGCCTCACAGAAGTCATGATTATTTACAAGCTATTATCACACATATATGTTGTGGTTCGTAGTTTGTTGAGTGGCGCGGTAAGTGACTGGCGGTAATGAAGATATTTAAAGAGATGCGTAATCGAACAGAAGAAGATGGCAGACGTTCCTCCATGTGTGGCGCAGATCTCCCACAGATCGAAGCTGAGAAAAAGACAGAAAAGGATGTTCTGCTCGGATGGACTCCTCTACATCTGCCCTCTGGGCTTGCGGTTTCTCATTAAATGCAGACAAAGAGTCCATGTTTTTTTGTCTCCTGACGAGACCCAGACTGAAAGCGCGGGGACCGTGGACACTCTCGCCCCATCTGCGGCCCTGACTCGTGGGCTCGCCATGAGAAAAGGAAGAAATCGAAAGGAGAGTAATAACACAATCTCATCTTTCAACTGCGACTGTCGCTAAGACATACACATATACGTACGTCCACAAATAGCGACTGCATTAACATTTCGATTCTGGCTTGAAATCTAATCAGCCACATGAATGCAGATTTCACGTTTGGAAGTGACAATACGGGTGTCGTTCACACTTCTTGTGAGAAGAACAGCAGGAAGGCTGTTTCATTAAGCATCTTTCACCATTAACACACCATCTTCCTTTCAGTCACTCTTTCTTCCTGCTTTGTGGTGACTTACAGCTGAGAAAGTTCACCCTGCATTGTTTCCATCTCGCCTATTCAGATTTGCAAGGGCTTGTCATGAAGCAGCCCGAATGCTTGTATTCACCGCAAAGCTAAAGATTATTGAGCCGGGGTGTCTTTTCGTAAGAAAATATCCCCGTAATTCTCAAAGTTATTGCCTCTTACGGACAGGGAGCGGAAACTGTAATCTGGCTATTTTTATCGCACACAAACTATTGTCAGCTTCAGACTTTGTTCTTTGCGGGAATGAGCGCCGCCTCGGGCAGGCTGACAGCCCTCTAGTCTCAGAGAACCTTTGGATTTGTGATTTTCCCGCTTCGTGGTCTGTGGATACATCAGGATTTGTAATATTTCGGTTTCAGTCTTTTAGCGGCTCAGACTTTCATATTTCATGGCAGAAAACTATGGACAAAAATATGAGAATGCGGTGAAAATGGAATTGGTTTGAAAACCATATTCTGTTCTCGCAACAGACATCGCTTAGAATGCAAAGCTGATGGATATGTTTATGCAGTGAACAAATTAGCTTTGATTTAAGCAAATCACACTCTTGCTTCCAAGTGAGGGAATATAGGATATACCTGTATGTGCTGTGTTTGGTTGAATGCTTAAACCACTTTTCTTTTTTCTTTTCTTTTTTCTTTTTTTTTTTTTGGGGGGGGGAATTAGCTAACAAGATCACCAGTTGTTTTAAAAATGTTGGATTATATAAATCCAAACCGGTGCAATGTGGTTGATTACCACAGAAAAAGTTGAAAAGTCCCACAGTTTGTTTTATAAAACAAACAAAGACTTTGTTTTGTTTACAAATTAAGAATCAAACTGCAATGCTGCATAAAATGAATTGCTAACAGGAATACTCTAATAAGCTTCTAGTTAAAAAAAAATCATGTTTTAACTTTGTAGGAATGTGCTTTTTGAATAACTTCATTGTTTTATTGTTATTTTATGACCTGACCATGACTTTAAATTGATAGACAATAGTTAATTAAAAAAAAATAATAAGCAGTTTTGCTGTAATATTGTTTTTCTCTAGTCTTTGCCAAAGTACTACCCGTTTCTGGCACAGTTAAATAAAATAAAAATAAAATATTCTGAAGTTTATGAAGTCATAATAAGAAACTTTATTGTAATAATGATAAAGAATATCGGTAACACTTTACAATACGGGTACACTAATCAGCATTAATTCATGCTTAACTAATGCACAGATAATACTGAATTAACTAATGTAACTAATGATTATCTAAGCTATTCATGAATGATTACCACTTTAGGAACTAATTAATAGTCTATAAGGTTAATGTATTAGTTCATACATGAATTGTTATTAATTAAATATGTAATTATGGATTAATTCCATAATAACTATTTTTTAACTACTATTGTTAATTAATATGTTAATTACCAGAATGAGCCAAAGCCATGTATTTCAAAGTCCAGATAATATGACAGGTACACTAATAAGCATTAATACATGATTAATTACTTCATTGTTCATGCAAATTCATGTGCAAATTACTACAATTACTAAATGTTAATAATGATGTAATGACCCGTATTGTAAAGTGTTACCGAAATATCTGATCACGCTTTTCGATTATATGGTCAACTCACTATTAACTATGAATTTTGCCTCCATAAACTCATAATTCCTGCCTATTAATAGTTAGTAAGATTGTTATTATGTTTAGGAATGAGGAAGGATTAAAGGATGTAGAATAGCATCTTGTTACTGGAAAAGCTATAGTTTTTTGAGAACAGCTATTTTCACACTACTGAATAATGCAGTTAAGTTCCTTAAAAACAGTAATCACTATGCAAAAGGCAGCAATCATGCTTACTCACACACAAACACGCTCACAAAGGTTTTCGTGATCCATTGGCCTGCTTTGGTTATCTAAATTCTCATTTGGGTCTGCGAGAAGCCCATCATTTGGTCATTTGGTCCAGAAACCCGGCACTGGCTCAACAAGAAACGGATGAGCAGGAGCCAAGTCCAATTAAAAATTGGAGCGCAGATGTTTTGCCTCTTCACTTTCCTCTCAGACGCGTCTTCTCGGCATCTGAGGCTTTCATGCCAATGAGACGCAGTTTTAGAAGTTCATTAAAGTGATATTACTGGATTTAAACTGTGGACGTGCACTACAGGGCAAGATGCTTGAATATCACCATGCGGAACGTGACAGTGTCAATGTCTGAACAGCGATCCATGCAAAGGCTTTTCCAGCGAGAAGATCATCACATAATGCTGCAAACTGACAGCTCATTTACATGATGGAACAAGATGACAGTGATTTGTACAGTGAACTTGGTGGAAACTCTCAACTAAAACCATTCGTGAAATCGCTAATCCAAACACGGGGAAAAACGAGGCAAAAAGCCATCGAGGATAAAAGGCCACTTTTTTGGTTTTATGTCCTCCCAAAATGCATAATAGCATGGCAGCACTATCCAAAACACCTGTTTGCCACCATCCACTGCAATTTTCCTGATGCATGACGTCTACAACAATTAACACGTTTTGAGAAACAAAAAACACTCAAGGTGATTAAATCAGTAGTTTTAGTAACTGAATGTCAGATAATTGGAAGGATAAAATGTTAAATCCCCCTTGTTATAGGGAGTAAAAACCAAACAAACAAAAACAAAGGAGTTCACAAATCCCCATTACTCATCTCTTATCTGTTTAGTTACCATGGCAATGTCAGTTCTGAAACATAAAACTTGTGAGATCTTAAGACAAGATGACCCCAGAGATCTGAGGTTTAGCACGCCAGGTATTTCACAGATTGGTTTTAAATTCTCTGACATTCTCTATTATTATATTGTTTTGTTTAATTTCTGTTCAAAAAAGGCCCTATATCAATGACTGATAATGTCATCTGTAAGTTTTATCATTCAAATAAACTGCAGCATAAACTTGTACATCTTGGCTCAAAAGCAGCTTTAAAAATTAAAAGCGTGAGGAACGTCAATTAAGAAACGAGACCGGTGTAGCATCGTTCATATCGCGGGGTCTAATAAAAAACGCTGATTCATGTTCCGGGCGAGATCTCATCACTCCGCCGTCGTTTCGGTTGCGAGCTCAGCAGTACTGCTTTCACTCCGAGTAACCCATGCCATCTGCCATGCTCAGCGCTCCCCGCTGAGAGACCATTAATTACCAGATTCACTCTGTGGGACAGTGGGAACTGAAACATTCACTTTAAGCACTTAAGTGCATGCTAGGAAATCACAAGTTATTTAATCCATCACTTAATTAATTCGTTTATTAATTAGAGACTTTACATGTACTGTTAATGCGCTGATTTCAAATACCGTGTGCCCCTTACTACAATATCCATGGTAAAAATGAGAATTGTTTCAGACCTGCAGCCCTGATGCAATTACATTTGTGCACACAAGTTTTAATGATGTTCTGCTGCATGGAACTTATGGGCGACATTCACCTGTTATGCAGTTATGATGGAATGCCAGCAAAGCAACCGCCCCATCTCTCTCGTTCCCTCTCTCTGTTATTAGAGTTCCAGTATTTGATTATCCAGTGAAAAAAAAAAAAAAAAAAAAAAAAAACACCACAGACTAATCCAGCTCAGATGCCCTTACTCTTTGGTTTAATATCTTAATTGGAGAGAGGGAGTGGGAGAGAATAAAACTACCCTACCACTTTCATTCTCTCTATTTTTCTTCCAGAGATGAGGCTGGAGTGCTGATGTCAGGACAGTGCTGTTTCCGTGGTAATGAGCTGTCAGGGATATGAAACTGGGCACTCGATTTCTCACATCACCCATCCCCCTTTCCAAATCAGGGCCAGAGACCAGAGAGCGAGAGAAGCGCTTCCCTCCTTGCGTTTTCTGGGAAGAGCGCCCTGGGGGATGACGGTGTCATATGTGCAGAATGAAAGCGAGACCAAAAACGGTCAGATCGGTTGTAGGCTGAGCCAGTCCCGTAATTAGGCCTTTAGATGTCGTCTCTTGAATGGGATGGGGGGTGGGTCTGTCTGTCTGTCTATCTATCTATCTATACTGTAAAAAGTGATCAAGTGACTTGAAAAAATAGAGGAAACCCATTTCCCATTCAAGAGACGACTTTAGATGTTGTCTCTTGAATGGGGGGGGGGGGTTACTGCCATTTCACTTTTTTCATTTTAAATAGTGTGTAATGTTGCTATTGGTGCATGAACGGTATCTGCAAAGTTGCAGCGCTGAAAGTTTAGTGTAAGCAGAGATAAAGATAGAGTCTTTTAAAAATCAGGAAGTATAATTGCCTAAAAAAACAACTAGATTGGGACTACAGCTGGGTTATGGTACGTCACTAACCCACACATTTTCATCAACCACTCCCTCCGGAAAATGCAAAAAGCAGCTCCAGCCTCCAGCTCGTCAAGTGTGTTGTTCACGCAGCTGTCAGGTCTTCTGTGCTCGGACTTCCCACGGACGCTGTACTTCGTCAACAATGGATACAATTTATGTTTGATTATGTTCCTGAAAGTGATGATCGTAATTTAGCTCTCTGTGCTGCGCATTTTACGGAAGACAGCTTCTAGAATCTCCACGAGTTCAACACCGGATTCAACAATAAACTGTTACTAAAACATGAAGCAGATCCAACTTTAAAACAAGAGGCAGCAGTGTTGTGCCACAACCTGTAAGTAGGCTAAGACATCATCATTTTAAATGTATTTGCATGTATAATTCCAGACGAAGCTTGTGTTTTATTTTTTTCAAATACCAGCGCTGGCTTTATTGCCACTATAGGCTAGTAGTTATGCTATTTTGTGTCTACGAACGCATACAAACATGAATTTTGTATAAGTATGTTGTAAATGTATTTTTCATGTATATAAGTTTTATGACGTTAATTTTCGATTTGATCAAGAACGTAAACTTGGTTAATGGTTAATATTTTCTCTTTACCTTTGTTGGATCACATTTAAGAATTAATGGCAGAGGGTAAAATGTGCGGAATGTGAGAGCAGATGCTGGCCGTGCTTGAATATTGCAGCAATGTTTTGACCTTTTGTGGGAAAGGCAGGTGCAGAAACACAAAATTCACACACTCACACACACACTGATAGGAGGAGGAGGACAGAGGAAAGGTACACAGGACTTACAGTTTCCACAATTTTATTAGCCTCGGGTCCAGTGGACCCAAACATCCTCTGTGTAATGTAAATGTGTAGGGGTGGGGGTGGGTGTACAGTATCTATCTATCTATCTATCTATCTATCTATCTATCTATCCATCCATCCATCCATCCATCCATCCATCCATCCATCCATCCATCCATCCATCCATCCATCCATCCATCCAGATGACAACGCTGGGTCTGAGGGATTGATTTAATTCACCAGGCGCTAATAAGACAAACAAACAGCCAAACCTCAGGGCTGTTCCAGGCCACGGTTATAAGCCACGCTGATTGCCGCGATGCCTCATCACAAGGAGATGTGTCATAAAGAAGGTTTACGCAGAGCTTGTAGCAGCCGCACTGGCAGTTAAACACGCACTATGCCTCTGAGAACACCGCTGTACACTAGACTGTTTTCCATTAACTGAGATGCTGTCCCCCAGCCGATAGTGTTGGAGACAGTGTGCGCGGAGATCACTACAGGCTGTCAGAGCTGCTGATCTCTGGAGCGGCTGATCTCTGGGCAGACGCTCAAAAGAGGAATTCAGGCTGTTGGAGTTGGTTTAGCTGAACATTATTTTACAATTTGAAAATGACAACACAATCATTTTCGCCTATTCACAGAGGATTATCTCAATGCACAATGGAGGAAACGTAATTAGCTCATTATTCACATAGTAAGCCAAAACATGTCACAATGGCGCATTAGCAGTTGCTATTGTCAGGATAGCTGAGCACACTGGCTCTCTGCGCTCTCTCTTTGGAATAGAAAAGATGAATACAGTAGAGAAAATTTGGCAATTTTGCTTATTTACATTCTGCGACATAGACTTGTCATCTGTGCTGAAATGTACATTTGCTGGTGTTATTGAGAGTTCTAATTCCAGCACATATAAGCCATGTTTCCAACTTGCAGCGGTGTGTCTCTGTCCATGGTGCTGAACCTATGTGTGTTGCTATGCGTCTTACACTACCTACAATAATATGTTAGTTATAAGATTGACGGCTCAACCGAACTAATAGGATTTAAAGGGGTTCGCAGTAAAATTATTCTAACAAATGTAAAAAAAGTTTTACTTTAAAGACTATTATTTTGTGTGAACTGAACAAGTGTGTCTAACAAAAGTTGCTTTGTTTACCGTACTTCTTGGATACTCAAGTATGTGTTCAAAACCGGTCCAACTTTCCAAACTGAGTCATTGATTTTACATTGCACAATATTGTGCAAGTTCCCAGCATGTTTTGCTGCTATCTTAAAAAAAAGAACTTTGTGGTTAATAATACATATAAAAATATCATTGCAATACATTTTACTGGCTTAATTTATTATGCTGCTGTTGTCACTGTTAGTTAGCTCTGGTTTTCGATAAAATACATACATGAATGTTACATGAAAATATAAAATATCATGGATCAATATTTACTGAAATAATATTTTCTAGAGGGATATTTTTAATCTGAGATTTTGAGTCAAATTACTAGGGTGGAAAAATAATTATTTTATTTTTACACAGAGATTGATAGGACTATTTGCATGCCATATTGCTAGTCAACAGATTTCTCTAATAAATATACCAATCTTTGTGTAAAAATAAATTAATGATGCTGCTATCTTCAGTCGTCATGTTCACCCCCCTGTAATTTGTCTCTAAATCTCTGCTGAAATATTGTAATTTTGACCCCCTCTACAAAATAGCGGATTACTCAATAAATATTCATCCATGAAATGTAATATTTTGGCTTACCTGATTATTTGTGTTAAAAAATATAAAAATATTAACAAAATAACAAAAATGAGCAAGGGGAAGTCCTCAAAATTTGGTTGATTTGACACGGAATGACTCAGTAATCAGTTGGGTTGACTTAAGAAATTGAATGCAATATGTTGCCATAATATTTAAGTTATGTCAACTTCTTTTTGTAAACCTGAAATAATCAGATCAATAGGACAAAAAAAAACAAACAAACAAAAAAAAAACATTTTATGCTTAACCCTTGTGCTGTGTTAAAAACCCTATAACACTTGTTGTGTTCCTGGTCAAAAATGACCGGCCTGCAAAAAATTGCTTATAAATCTCTCGTTATGCTAAATCATCTCTAAATATTGGATTCAATCTTTTTGTCAACTTGATTTCAAAATATGTTACAAAAATGACTTTGATTATGTCATAAAATGTACTGTACAGTCAGATTTGTCGCTGTCCTGGTCCAGAACTTTTCAGCCCACTTTATGAAAGTTTTTTGGTGTCTAAACTAAAATTAAGTTCCCTAGAGTTTAGCTATTTGAATACTAAATACATTTTTATGGAGGCTTACAGTGTGCTGATTTACTTAAAATCTGGTAGTTTTAAAAAATGTAGCTCTTACTCTATTTTTAATTTCCTCTGCCTTTCCCAAACCTTTTTCTGACACTGTGTTAATCCCACACAGCTCCAATTAAAGACAATATATATATATATTGATTTGTAGTTTGTGCGGATGTAGACTGTTTCTCTCTTGTAAATGTTGTGTCATTTCAGTAATTAGCCTCTGGATAATATAAATGTTGGAGTTTGGGCTTGACTGCCAAGAGCAGTGGAAGGAACTAATTACCAGCCACGTGCCTGTAAAGTCAAAACCTCCACCCACATACACACACACACACACTCAATTATCCTGATGCACATACATGTGAATGTAAGGAAACTGTAAATCTTTCATGCTCTTTTTTTACATTCCCATTCTACACATTCACCTAATGCACACAGTTCCATGCAAACACAAGTGCACAAACACAGACACTAGAGAAAGCGCTGATGTTTCATGGATATGAATGCGTAATATCAATTTGGAGGGAGTGGAAATCATAGCAAATTGGATTTCTGTAAGCACAACTAGACATTTCTCTCTAAAATTCTCAATGGTCAATGGATGTCAAAGTAATTTCTAAATGGGTCCAAGTGAATGAGAAAGAGTACTCATGCTATTCAGGCATCTTAAGTTTGATTCAAAGTAGAGTAAGTTTATTTGTTCTGTCTGAACTGCAATAGAAATGGCATTGAGAACCAGTGTGCATTCATTTACATTTGAGTGCACACTAAAATTCATACACTCATTTGTCCAAAGTGTGAAAATCATGTAGTCACTGTTGGAAAGAGTTTAAATGTGCAAGATACACATCATAAACAACCAAGGGTAAACTTTTAAAACGGGATAATTAGTGTACTGTAAATTCAGTTATTAAGTTGTCTAGTGGAATTTAAGTAAATATATGTTCCGTGACATCACTTAATAAGGGCAATACCTAAAAAAAAATATAATATATTATCCCTTTTTTAATTATAAACATCTTGCAGATTCTGCAAGGGTGTTGCAAATGTATGCTCTCCACTGTTTAATTTCACATGAAGTTATTGCTTATAACATCAGACTACGTGTACTTTGGCTAAAATAAACAAGTAAAAGGAAGTGAGGTGTTGCGAGCTATGGACAGGGCCTATGCCAAATAACTTTATTGCTTGCTGGGCTATCAATAAATGTATTTATTGCATAGACTGTATAAAATATGGACAAAGCGTCTGTGATGTCACCCATAGACTTTCTGAAGAACAGTTTTGAGGCTGTTTATGGGGGTATGGGCGGCACCATACTGGAAAATCTTGGGAAATACAAATGTTCAGAAAGGATACAGAGATGGTATGATGTGTTGTGTCAGATCATGGCCGAGCCGTCAAATTCCACTCAGCTGTGGAATCAAAGCTGTCAATCAAAGTTAACCACCCTTATTTGTCATACATTTTATATCTAAATATGATCTTAACTAACGAGTTAGAAAAAAAAAATCACCCCTCACAGTTGTCATGCACTCGGAACCTATCGAAAAATACAATAAAAGTCCATGGGACCAAACTGTAAACATGTGAATTTATGCTGTGAAAACAGACATTTTAACATGAGGTCTATGGATATTTGCTCCCTTTTGGGACCGGCCTCTAGCAGATTTGAGATGTATTGCAGTTTTTCGCACTTCCGGGTAGGCTTCATTTTTTTCAGATTAAAATGTTGCCGCTTGATTTATTGTTGCAGTATTTATTCTAACCCTAACCCTAACCCTAACCCTTACTAACCATAACCCTGGTAGAACTACTGTTGTTGTTACTAAACAGATGAACCCACTGCACATAGTATATGGGTGTATTATATACATTGATATGCATTGAAATAATTTATTGAAGACCTTATTCTGTTAGAAAACTTGAAAATCCTAAATCTGTGCAAAACTGTTTCCATGTTTGACATTGCAGGACATTCAATTTAAACAAATTTTGCCAAGTGAAATGTGAACTTCAACAGACATTCCCTGCTGAGTGTATAGGGAGCAATGAACACTGCGCAGGGAACCTGTGAATTTGGACAAAGCTAGTGTTCTCAATGATAGTCCGCCAATCTCTCAAACCAAGGATTTTCCCACTATTTTTGCATCATTATTGCAAACCTTTGTGATTTTCCTCTAAACACCAAGTTGTAACATCATCCCTCTGTGTCCCTCTGTTCCCAGTCGCACCGTACCCTTCTGATTCAATCCAGATTCCATCCACACCTTTCCTCTCAATTCCTCAACTAAATAATACAAACTCCCACTTCCTCATACTCACAGTACAAGCGTCACAGGCAAAGCCTCAGGCTAGCCCGGCACAGAGGAAATGAGCTTGGTCCTTTGAAGGCAATGGCTCCTTAAAGCTCAGAACAAGAGAGGACTGGCTCAATAATTACTAGAACACAAAGCAAAGGGTTTTCACGTTTAAAGCTAGCACTGCATGGTGCGTTTAGACTATTTAATTAGACAGATTTGTAGCAATGCATCCACTCCCCCTCCCTCACTCAATGCGCCTGTTCTGCTCCAGCTGAACTAGCACACATACATACATACGCTTGTCTTAGTCTCTCTTAGAAATTCACACATTACCCTACAGAACTGCTCTTACAAACACAAACTCAGCATACTCAGATACACACATACACCGAGCTATTACGGTCTAAGACACAAACACCTTTTAACAAGCATGCACTCACAGATCCACCCACTCACAAGGGGCTTGCTGTCAGACACCTGCACACACACACAGACAAACACACACACAAAACTGCAGGAAGTTCAGTGTGCTAGTGTTCCATTAGAGATGTTGGATGCCAGAAGTGCAGGTCAACGATATGGCAGTTGAAACAAATTCACACAGTGGAAAACAACAATTCTTAATAAGCAGAGTTACAAAACAAAAAAGAAAGTCTAATCCGGCTTTATTGACATTTAGACACTCTGATGCTCATTTAAAAACCTTGTTTTTCATCTCGCTAATGCATATCTTTTTATTTATTTATATTTTGAACTAGCACTGGTCAACTCTAATTGAAAAATCTTCCCACACTGTCATATTCACTCACCCCTACATAGACATACAATTGGAATAAACAGATATTCAGGCATGAGTTCTGATTAATTGCTATGCAAAGCAGTTCTGAAGTGCATATCTCAAACATTTACCATTCCATTTAACCAAAAATGGATGATTTAGTTTTATTTATTACACAGTGCTCTGGAATTCATCATGATTGGTCAATCGCGACATTCAGCTAACAGGAATGTCGTAATAGAAAGTGAATGTGCAAGATTTCTGATTGATTATCGTGCTATCATATGTACCATTGTTTGGCAAATTATACAGAGAAATCCAGTAATCCATGCAATTGGGAAATTTATGTGAAGGCATTTTTTTTCCATCAGCTTCAAGGTCACATGGACTTACAGCACTTACCAAGAAATCTGAAAGTGACTTCTGTGCTTCGCTAAACCATTGACAACAGACAATGGACCTTTTTTGTCTTTGAGAGGAATGAAAACAAGACTGAGGGATAGAAGTACACATTGTGAGTTGTGAAAATTATGTGATCTAGAGCCTTTATAAAAGAGCATGCCAAAGACTGCAAGTCTATGCCTCACAACTTTGTTATCATCCATGTTATCCATTTACAGCCATTATGGTCTAACCTGACTAAGGTCTGAAAATAGGCAGTGGACCTTTATTGCTTGCACAATTTAGCTTCAGTCGCTATAGGTATAACTAGAAGAATAACACAATGCAGTAAAAACTGCAAAAAATCCAGTGTGTTGCGATAAACAATATCACAACATGCATAGGCTATAAGTAGCAAACAGACTGCTCTTGAACAGCTAACATAACTGGATGCGACAGACACTGGAAACCTTGCAAGGTAAAATTGACAGCACCAGGAGTTATGTTAAAAATAAAATGCATAGCCTATCAGACCGCGACCGCCCATAATGGCAACTGCTGCTGCAATGTCTCAAATTTCACACCACTCGCTCATACTGTACAATCACAATGGCTGCCATCTTGCAAGTAAGTAATCACAGGTAATTACATGCCAATATTCGGAAGCAGCAGCTTCAATGAATGAATATAAAGTCATTTACTTTTTTGTACATAATATTGATCCTCCAAACAAATCTAGTGTTGCACCTCCAAACAACACACCAGTGATGTTCAGCGTTTTTACAAATCTGTTGATCAGTCAATATTTGACTCATTCATTTCATATCCTAATGGATCAGTGTTTGAATGAGTCAGTTGAGTGAAAAGAGAGCCATCTGTTTCATGCTTTAAGGAATCAGTCGCTGTGTCCCAATGTCCATACTATCACTCCTATTATGTGAGATTAAAATAACTGTGTCCCAGAGCATAGTATGTTGAAAATAGTCAAAAGTCTCACTATTTCTGGTAGATTTTCAAAGTGTGGATCTGTACACACTATAAAAAGAATCATATTTCACACAACAGATTGCTCTTTGGAGAAGGATTCGGTTCAAAACCACAATGGGTAACACGTGTTAAAGGGTACATATCATGCTTTTAAATCATTCATTTTTACATATAAATCATACATTTGTGGTCTATATAAAGTGAAACTGCAATGCTTGAGTCTGAATTTCTCATTATTGTAGCTCCACAGGCCCCTTTTCTACCGCTTTTCTGATGTGCGTCTGTGAACAACTCGTATTGGAGCGGCCTCTTTAAATAACAAGGAGATGCGCCATACCCCACCCGCTTTCCAGGTCGCTGAATTCACAGTCGGTTCAACTCCACCCCGTTCGGCCATTTTTGTAGTTTGATTAGAGATATACGATTTTATAGCATCAAAGAACATGTTTATTCACACTTTAACAAAATGTCAACAACGGAAGACTTGTCCATCAAGCCTTACAAGCCAGAGCGAGCGATTTGAAAAAGATGATGACGAACCTGCAGAACGTCTTCATATGGATGTATTGCAGTGGTATGTAACTGTATTGTGTTATAAATGAAAGTCGGTTATTTCTCTTGTTAAAATAAGCACACTAACAAGATACCGTAAATGACTACGGTCTAATCTTACCACTAAAAATCTGTATTGATAATATGATACGTTTAGAAAAGCATCAGGAAACACAGCAACTAAATGACCATTGATGAAACTCAAGAACAATACTGCAGACGTAACGTTACTTCAAAACAAAGACAAAGGTACTGCTAAACCATGACCACCATGTGTGTTGAGAAAGTAAAGTACTTTATTTTTTATTAACGATATTTACAGCTTATCGAAGTGCTCTGTTCGTCGTCTCCAAAGATAGAAGGAATTTACCCCTCTTTCAGGCGAAGTTGATCGGCAAACCCTTCTTTATTCTGGCCGAGGTTCTTGAAGTGGGAATCCTTGAAGTGCTTCGGGTCACAACATCCAACAACCGAACATTTTGACATGCTCTCTCGTAACTTCTGCATCATTGAGCTTGGACTGCAAAATTGGAGCGAGAAATAAAAATGGTAGATTGCTCGAAGTGTTGGGCCGGTAGTCAATGTCCTTATTTGTCAGTTCCGCTGCAAATACTGTGACGTAATTGTTCAAAATATGTCATAGAGAACAGGAAAATCTGAACAGGTTGAAAAATATGACCAAAACAGAATATAAAGATATAAACAAAGCACCTGAAGAGAATAATTTAACTTTTCCGTACTTTGTTGTACACTCCAAATACACAACAAAATGCATTTAAGGGCTAAAAAGTGCATTTAGCACTAAATCAGTAAAGGGAATAATTCAATGACTCAATTATAAGGAGAGTCACCTGCTTAATTTCGAAATAAATCAACATTTTTGACTAAATCATTTAAATGAATCCTCAAAGAGTCACATTGATGTTCTGGCATATCAATGTAAACTATAGAACGAGTCAGTGAAAAAATACTTCCTCAGCTTATTTTGTAATAATGACCAGCAGACTGAATATTATCCTTACGAATTACACAGCATTTCAGTTTTGCAGTGCATATGCCAAAATCTAACATCCACACATTGAAACAGATTTATTTTACCTGAAATGGGACATGACATGTTTTACTGACATGTTTTCTGGAGTGCCACAATGATTTTATTAAACATGACAATTTAAAGACCCTTTCTAAATAAGGCCATTAATTTCAATGGACAGCTTCCATCCTTTATTTGAACTTGTATGGTCGTGCTATACCGACAAGCCTCCCTTTTGTACCACCCTGCATCATGCTGGCATTGTTAACCGGCATGCACACAATCATCTCAGCTCTCATCTCGCCAGCCAGCAGCTCGCAATGCAGAGATCATGAATATTGACAGAAGATACAGGACTGGGGTCCGGCTGCTCATTTCACCACGTCAGGCCACATTGCAAATCTAATTCATTTTCCTCCCTGGACCACCATCTCACAAAACTGCCAAGTGTGATGGATTGAGTCAGAAATTCATTTTTCCTCATGTTCCAGAAATCTTGCAACATTACAAATTGAGGAGTATCCTGAGGTGGTTTGTAGAGCACTGATTTGTTTCTGTCCAACGTTTGGGTCACATCATTCTGCAGTGTCATTGGTTTACACCTGTCTCCATTGACCCCTAACAACATTTTGAATGGACAATTCATAAAGAAAAGAAAAACAGTTTTTCCCCTCTTTAACTTTACAAAGTTAGAGGTCAATGTAGGTGTCTGTTGTCACCAGTAGAGGGCCAAAAGGGCCCAAAAGGTCTATAATTGCAATGCAGGAGAGCTTTAAAGATGCAGGCAAGTAATTTTTTGATTAGTGAAGGGACGGTTGATACCAGGGATCTGACGCTCCAAAGCAGTTTTCAAAGCACTATTGTATCACACACTGTACTGATGCTTATATCGATATGACAATACCACATGACTGATGACGTTTGAAGCTTAAGTATCGGAAGTTAGGGACAGTTGGTTTGAATAAAAAAATTGCCACTTCACGAGAATCATAACCTCTTCTGATGCATACAAAGGGAAATGATTATGGAGGTGGCATTGTTTAAACGATTTAACACTACAACCCTTATAACTATATATTATATTTTATTATATTATATTATTGATCAATATGTGAATCCATTGACCAGGCTACACATGACACAAGTTGTGATCTCATTGGCAACTTGGCAACAAAGTGTTTACATGACCAACAATTCGGGTTAGAAAGGGGTACCCCAGGTATAATATCCCGGTTTTTAAAATCCGGGATATGAGCATTTTTCGGGTTTTTGCCGGTGTTTACATGGCCGATCGCAACCGGGCCATTCGTAATATCCCGGTTTTGAACGGGTTATTGGCTGCATGTAAATGCAGTGACTGAGGATTTGAAATAATGACCTCAAGCGCGCAAAAGACGACGATACGTGAACAAATCAGGAGATCCCCTTGACATCGCTTCTGCGCACGGCACCTTCTCAGCAAGCAGGGCGCCATTGCCAATAATTGAATCGAAATGATAAAAAATAGAAAAACTTCGTGGCACAGAGGTTTAACTGCCCGTGCCGCCCCCTATGTGACATGAAGAAATGCCGCCCCGGGCGACTGCCCGGTTCGCCCGTGCCTGAGAACCGCTACTGTCTTATACTTATATTAATCAAAAATTACTTTAACTCTTAAACTCTATTCCACACTTGTGTCACATACATCTGAAGCTTTGTTTGGTTGCATGCTTTTTCTGCTCTGCTTTGATTTGTTAGATATGTTGGAGAAAACAAGTGTGACCACCTGATGTCGCTAATTTGTATTGTGTTAAAAGTTTCAAGTAATGAACCTTTTTTTTGGGGGGGGGGAGGGGGAGGGGCACAATTTGATGACAACCCCCAAATGCTTATCCAAAACCCCCCCCCAAAAAAACAAAAATAAACAACACCAACAAATCAACCATGTAGGACAATACCTAAATAACAGGGTTTAAATACGCAATATAACAAGGGACTTACAAGGGACAGGTGAAGATGATTAGTAGTCATGAAAACACTATAAGGGTTACTTTGGGAACAAACCAGGGTAACTATGCCATTAATAGTCTAACAAGGCAGCAATGAAAACAAAGGAAACAAGACGAAATCACACAAGATGAAACACTGGAACAAGGGGAGCAAAAATAATACATTTTAAAATAAAGGTCTTGCGACACAAATACGGGGAAACAAGACAGGGATGTAACAATAACACCTGGAAAAGGCCTAGAAATAATTCTAGTAAAATAAATTAAATTCATAATTTATAGTAATTACAATATTAAACGTATAATACATTACTTTTTTTGTTAAATATTTACTAGATTTCACTAAAATGTCTACAATTTAATAGTCGCTTACGGACAATTTTATTTTGTCATAATGAATGACCAATGAGGAAAGATGTGTATTTTATTGTTTTTAGTTTTGTCAGGTGCAGGTTAAATATTTACTTGAAGTACACCCTGAAATTTTACGTTATACTGCACGCGGATTTTTTTATGCGCCGAGAAGTTTCTCTACTCAAAAGACCAAGATTCCTTGAGAATAGAACATGCGCAGAACACAAATCACTATGGGGATATGCCGAATACGTGTTTACATGACCAAAAATTCAGGTTAGAAAAGGGGTACCCCAGGTATAATATCCCGATTTTTAAAATCGGGGATATGAGCATTTTTCGGGTTTTTGCCGGTGTTTACATGGCCGTTCGCAACCGGGTTATTGCTAATATCCCGGTTTTGAACGGGTTATTGGCTGCATGTAAACGCAGTGACGGAGGATTTGAAATAATGACCTCAAGCGCGCAAAAGACGCGATACGTGAACTAATCAGGAGATCCCCTTGACATCGCTTCTGCGCACGGCACCTTCTCAGCAAGCAGGGCACCATTGCCAATAATTGAATCGAAATGATAAAAAATAGAAAAACTTTGCGGCACAGAGGTTTAACTGCTCGTGCCGCCCCCATGTGGCACGAAGAAATGCCGCCCGGGAGACTGCCTGAGTTCGCCCGTGCCTAGAACCGCTACTGTCTTATACTTATATTAATCTTATACTTATATTATATTTCATTAATTATTAGCTTTTAATCAACTATTTTATGTAGTTCCCTCACATACCCCAAGGGGTTCCTAAACCCAAGTCTAGAAAACTTTGACAGAAAAACTGCATGTATTTTGTGGAAGAACTTTGTTTTGGTTGTGCTTTGGGTCTACGACTGTGCAGATGAATATGGTTAGTCTACAGCTAATGAAACATTTACTACTAAGCTTAAGAGATATTTGGATGGGAAGGATATCAAGCTGACTAGCTGAAGACTGTAGGTATACCCATTAATAGACATTACTTCCTTGAAAATTAAGTCCAGCGCAGTGCTACAACAACGTAATGAAATTACCCTTCACAAAAGATAATGATTTAAAATGAACTACATAGAGATACATTTATCTGTTAGGATGTATGAGAGGCCAGAGGTGTAAATGACATGACAAATTGCAGAAATAACACAGTTTAGATTTGTTTTAATTCCAAAAGGTGCAAAAAATATCAATTTCCAATGTAACAATAGTGTAAAAAAATGAATAGAAAATGTGATAATACCAAAGAAAATCCATCAAAGTTATTTACAGTACACAAATGTAATCTGGCTATTCCAATACAGGCCCACAAACACAAACGAGAATCAACCTCTCCACACCAGCCTTCTCCCCTGCCTCTTTTATAGGCCTTTTATAGAGCATTTTAGGAGAAACCTATAAATTACAAAAAGGTGACAAGACATAAACAAAATAACTGCCTTGACATTTCAACTCTAAATCATACATAATTTACATCTAGTACAATTTAAAGAGCTCAAAACAATAAACAAGACATATTAGAAACAAAATGGACATACTAGGTTCCCTCCATCTCCTATGAGGCTAGAACCAGATGGAGTAGTCTGTGTATTGGTGGAAACAGTTTGTTGTGTGCACATACCAATCCTCAGTGTTGCCAACAAATTTTCAGTGGAAGGTGCTAAAAGACGTTATGATGTCATTGCGCTATGACATCATTACGTAATCCCAACGCAAAATTACGACATTGTGTAATAATCACTCATTTATGATCAGATATTTTTTCAGATATATTTATGACGCATTTACAGCATTTCATATCTGTCTATCTCCGAAAAGCCGAGCCAATGTTGATTATTTTGTAATTACGAGCTCTGTCGCGTTCTCTTTTTGCAATCAGACTCTCCTCTGTAAAACGGGTGATTCCCAAGGAGGTTCTATATCAATCTTTCTCGCTCGTTGAGACAACTAACCTATGCCACTCCCCAAACCATATGTGTCAAACTAGACGGAGCAACTTTTCTCTATTTATGGACATGACGAGACACACATGGGCAAGTGACGTATGAATGTAATTTCCCCTGACCATGCTGTCAGGTCAAACACTTATAATAATCCAAAACACGTTTTGGAAGAAGGATTGATGATGTATTGCCTCATTTACATTTGTGATGCGATCTGGGAAAACCCACCACATGGGTATTTAACATATTACAGGTTTTGAGACCATATTAAAGCTGGGTTCAAGACCTTTCCAAATCGGTTTTTATTTCTTTTATCGCTTTTCTGTAACAAAATTTTGTGGTTATCTGAAGTTGGCTGATCACTATGATTTTCAGAAACTGTTTGAGAAAAACCATTGAAAACGGTTTAATTAACTCATGTCAAATTCGCGTCTACCACGTCTAGTTTGACGCTTGACCACTTTGTGTTAAAAACAAAAGTTTGAAGCAAAACTTACAGCGTCAGAGTCGAAACCCGTTGGCGGCCATTTTCTTATGTTGATGGAGCATTCATCGAGAGAGTCACCGCTCTGTGTTTTCTCTGAGCAGAACAGCGGCTTAGGGATCATCGTTGCCGTATTTGTGTCCACCGGACCCTTCAAAGGCGAACCCTTTGGCGAGTTTCACCATTTGTTCGCTCCAGGAGCTGCGCCTGGATGACGGTCGCTGTCAGCGGTCGCACTCATCCATCTAATCTGTCACTTATTTTTGTTTTGATGATAAATAGAGCCAGGCTCCAAAAGTTATTAACCTGTCCTTTGATTTTTTTTCTCTCTCACGTCCAGACACAAACTTATGCACGTGTATGTTGGTTGTCTTTACATCATCATAATATTTCATATAATCTAGATATGGAATAAATAACATTCAATGCAAAATGAACATATCTCGTATTGAAATTTAGATTTTTAAGTGATTAAAATTAGAAAGTGCATTAGAACCACACCAGGCATTTAGTCACCATGTGGGCAAGCAGCAGGCTCCTGATTGGTTATCGTGGCGCGAATTGACGCCAAAGTTCAGATTTTTCAACTCGGGCGGCAGACACGAATTTGCGTCAAACGCGCGAATGCACAAATAGCCCTAACTAAATCATTTGTGCTTAATGCGCCAGACACTTAATTTGCCCATTTGGGCATTCACGTCTCCCACTGCCACGCTCTACGCCTCATTCACGCCGCAGGAATTTTTTACGCGCGTAACGTGTCTTTGCATTGACTTAACATTAAAATTATTCGCGCCTGAGGCGCTATTCGCGTCTGGTTTGAACGCACCATAACTGAAAGAAAAAAGGGAAATAATTTAAGCTTCAGGAAGATAACATGAAATGTATTTTAAAAGACATTCATTTACATATTTTCAGGATTAAGGACAAATACACTGCAATATGTTTTTTTTTTTTTTAATCATGCACCAAATACCAAAAAATAAATAAAAAAATATTTCAATTTTAATAATTTTGGGGTCCAAAGGAAATGCAATTTTGTGACCCAAATGGGCTGACTTGACTAACCAGACAAACTTTGAGCTCTTGAGTTGCATGGTGGTGGTGAGGAACAACTTGTAAATGCTCTATAGGCATAAACTTCTTGGGTGTGTACTTCTGAAATCCCTCATAGCAGGTTTGCGTTTGCGCTAAGTTAGCTAATATCCCCATTCCCAGCCGCCGTTGTGTTTTTGCTGACCAAACACATCTGAGCTCCAGAGAGCTAGAGGCAATCAGCAGGCGGGTCGACAGCCTTGATCGATTATTGGCCTTGCCGTTGGCCGGGTGATTATATTTCATTTGTATGTATTGTGTTTACTTTCTTAAGTGTAGCCTCCGCTAATCAAAGGCATTCCGCTGAGACAAAATGCAGATGCTGGTCAGGAGCCATTCGCTCGTTTTCCCATGAGTCACTGTTTCTCTGACTAGATCGGGCATGATGCCTAAACATTATACTGATAAAACCCTGACAGCTCCGGCCCTGGTTTGAGTGTCAGGACTGCAGCAGAGGCAATTTCATTAACTTTCCTTCTATCAGTTATTAGCAATATCAAAAGAGTGGAAAGTGTGTTTGTGTGCCGAGAAGATGGTTATCGATTGCGAGAAGATATCTCCTGAACTCTGTGCGCCTGCTGACACCGAGAGATTGCTTTAGATTGTACGAGTGCATATGGAGGACAGTTATGTTGCAGATAACTTGATATGTTGTGAATTGTGTCATCGAAGATGAATGAATAGTATCATGATGTCTTAAAGCGTTTTCTATTGAACGGACAATAAATTCACAATTTTCTCGGAGAGATAATACGTACGGCCAGAGATGGTCACAGTCACTGAAAGCTACAATCATTGTCAACAAAAACAGAAATTAATTTGTATCACGTGCCAGCAAAGTTAGTAAGTATGATGTACCCTATAAATAATAAATTTATATTTTTTAACTCTTTAACAATACATTAAGTTATCATTTTAAAGTCATATTCGTTAAAAACCAAAATCATTTATTTATTTATTGAATTGTGTTTTTTTTGTCATTGACATGCAGTTTTAGCCATGTTTCCATCGAACACGTTTTTATCCGAATTAAGTGATATCGAATGAAAAATGCCTTAAGGAAACAGTAAAATTCAATGAAATTTCATGAAAATCGACTCAAATGAAATACGATTGGTCTCATCGGATTTTCTCTTGACCGATATACGGCTAATGCGATAAAAGCTGATGGAAATGTTATTTGCCGAATAAATAATGAATTGCGATTAAGTTTTATGACCTTTTATGGTTGCAACACGTCAGAAGACGAGTTCATTTCCGGCCAGTGTGTTTGCGCACACATGGCGGATGTCAACAAAGACAGATGTAAGTGGACAAACCAATACAAAATAAAAAATGCTTCAACCAAAGGGTTATGAACCACGATCTCCCAGAACTGATGGAGCGCTGTCGTTCCCACACTACAGTCACCTCCGCTGTCGTCGGGCATTTACATGCATCAACATTATCATAGCAATGTTTATAGCATCGTTGTTTTCTTAGGTTAGTTTTGCTTGTTTTTACGTGGCTTGGTTGAGTTCTAATGTATAATGTGGTCTGTTATTTCTGGTTAACAGACTGTGGCACTGCTATAACACACAGTTGCCATGGACGCAGTTCAGAGACGGAACAGACTATTTTCTTTAGCAGAAG
The DNA here is from genome assembly GCA_030378365.1 of Hybognathus amarus. NCBI lineage: Eukaryota > Metazoa > Chordata > Actinopteri > Cypriniformes > Leuciscidae > Hybognathus > Hybognathus amarus. The sequence continues at coordinate 296,547 of JAQIUQ010002980.1, read as the reverse complement.
CAATACTCGTTTTTAAATCAATAAACTCGTTTTTAAGTCAATATTTTGTGTCAAATTATTGATGTATTTATTTATTTGGTTGATTTATATGTAATAAGCAGGATAATATATAGTGAGGCGGTTGTTATAGCGAATACAACCCCTTCAGGCTAACAACCGCCTCGCATATACACTATCCAATACATATGTCGCTATCAGCTGGCACATACCAGTGAGCATTATTAGGCTTCAACTTGTGAAATACTTGATCATTTGTTGGTAGATGGCGTGATCCGTTTTGTCTAACAAAACTTTGTTCGCAAAAGTTTGCTTGAATGTTGTTCGATTTAGTGCGAAAATGAATGGAAACACCTTAAAATGTCTCAAATCAATTCGATATACCAATTTGATCGCAAAACAGCATGTGACATCATTACGTACAGGTTTTTATTCGCTTTAAAGCCGTTTGATGGAAACACACTTTCACCAGCTTTATTCGCATGTGTTTTTTAACCGAACTTCAGATAATTCGATTGACAAGTAGATGGAAACATGGCTAGTGTTGTGCAAGTTACTGTTGTGATTACTTCTTCAAAAGTAGCCTAATTAGTTACATTACTAGTTACGTTGTTATGTTACAGTTACTAATGAAAAATGCTTTTAAAATTATTTATTTGTGTATTTATATGTTGTTGTTTTTTGTACTTTTTATAATAAACTGGAAATTATTATGGACGAAACTTTCAAGCAATAGATGTTTAAAACAACAACAAAATATGATTAATTTTAAACAGTTAAATGTATACATTTATTTTTTTTTTACTTTTACTATCATTGTTCCAGTTTAGAGGACAGTTATGTTGCAGATAACTTAATATGTTATGTATTGTATCATTGAAGATGAATGTTTAATATGATGTCTTAAAGTGTTTCAATTCAACGGACAATAAATTTGCAAAACGGGCAATGCAATTCATCGCCAATGAAAAACAATATTAATTTCAGTCAGCAAGGTTAATCCCTCAAATTGTTTTTTTTTTTTTTCATTAAACATAATGATACCTGTGCAAGGTAGCCTAATGACCGTTATCCAGAAAGGTCTCCATATTGGTAGTGCTAATGTACTGTAAACTCTCTCTCTCTGGGAACCGTCAGAGATTTATTCTGCTATATGAGAGTGTGCAAGTGAGGCCTGTGTGCATGAGTACTCTTCATTAATGTGAGATAATGTAGTGCTGGGAGGGTCCAACGCTTCTCAGTCCGTTCGTGCATGTTCTAAGTGGCCGAGTGTTGCTGTGCGGCTAAAGTGCGCTGCATTGCTAATGTATGCTAATCCAATAGACATGGAGCTTAAGTGTCATTTATCAACTCGTTTGAAAAAGTCCTGCACATTTTCACACCGCTTTAGATCTCTTGTACCACGTATTGTTCCAAAAGATAAAAATGGATGTGCTGCTAGCCTGTTTTAATACAACGCTGATTCATTTTTAGGCAAGCTGAAAGTATTCATTACTCGTTCGCTCCCAATGGACCGTGCGAGGCGAGCGGTGTGTGATTAATGGTTGGTTCTCGGTGCCCACACAAGAGCAAAAACCTGAAAACCGGATCCCAAGACACAAAAATAAAAATGCTTTGGCGCCAGAGAGAAATTAGAGGAGGGCCAATCTGAATGGCCACTTGAGTTTTCAGTCCTCAAGTCCTGCTCCACTGAAAGTAGCACACCTGCTCACTGGGGCCTTGATGGTAGACAATGTTCTTGTTTGTGTTTATGGGGAAACGTGCTGTGGCATTAAACTGCGGTCTAATACACTACCTGTCTTGATTTGCATTTGAGATGGACTCCCACTCCAGCAACTGAATGTGGCAAAGTGTTGTGCACAATGCAGGCTCTGGTCTTTCACAGAGATTACATATTCTGTTTTTAAATGAGAAGGCTTGCTCATACTATAATCACTCGGAATGATAAACATTTTTATTTTGCATGTGAGGTGCATGACTAGATGTTGTATTGCAGTGTTTTGTTTTATGTACCAGCACAGCCCACCAGAAATAGCCTACATTATTTTTAACTACTTTTATGATAAACTGGAAATTATTATTGAAGTTGCTCTTTGAAAAAAAAAAAAAAAAAACTGTGTATGGGTGAAACACAGACTCACCATGTACCACATTTTTTTTACAAAGTGTTATAACATTTTAGTTTACTATGTTTATTTGATTTTTTTTCTTATTTTTCTACAGTGGAACAGTTTTGAACAAAAATGTAAACTGTATATATTTTTCTTCTTTTTTAATATTATTTTTATAAATTCTGATTGGTTGAGCCACTTTGAAATTACTTTGAAGACACATCTACAACTATGCATTCTATTTTATTGCGCCAAGTTGCCATGTTGCTTAGCAACCATAAACAGCCTACAGACAGGATAATGAACTCAGATGAATTATTAAGATAATCGTTTCTAATAAATGTACTGTAACACTTTATTGAACATTGGTGTCGTTTTATCATATTGCCATGTTGCCGTTTTATAGAAGCAATAAGCCGCTCAAGTCTCTGTGTTGTAGTGAATTACACCGTTTGGTGAGGTGATTTAGACTCTCCACTGTATCACATGTCCTCTCGTGCCTTATTGCTTTAATATAGTTGACTCTTGCCTGAATGCATGCTAATTTGCTTTTATTGTTTTCACTTGTTTATCCAACAGCTCAAGGAATACATGTTTTATGTTGAATTCACCAAATTAGAGTACACGTAAACATGCATAAAAAACCTGCCAGAGAAAACCTGCGATTTCCCCATGTGACAACTTTTCCTGGGTCTCTCTTATACATCCTATACAATTCATTCTATGTAGGCTATACATACATACATACATACAATAGGTATTGATTGTTTGTGATTGTAAGTGTTGTTGCATACATGTGTTTTCATGATGCATAATTGCTGTCATAATTTCATGTAATAAATACAAATTAATGTAAAGTTATGTAGCCTAATGCAGGGTTTTTGACTTTCATATATATATATATATATATATATATATATATATATATATATATATATATATATATATATATATATATATATATATATATATATATATTGGAATATCAGTGTTTCTAAATAACGGTCGCCTTGAAAAACTCAAGCTGGGGGGTCAGTTAGAATATTTAAAATTTACGTGTGAAAGGGTTAAAGCATTTAATAACTTTTTTTCACGACAAGCGGTAAATGCAAATGGAAATGCATGGCCTACTTCAAAAATAATATTTTATATGGAAAAATCATTTTCTTTTCAGGATGTTTCCAACTCTAACTTTGAACCAATTCTACACAATGGCCCATATAACCTATTTGACCAGGATTTGTTTCCAGGTATGACTAAAAATGTTTTTTTGACTTTCATTTATATATATATATATATATATATATATATATATATATATATATATATATATATATATATATATATATATATATTTATATATATATATATATATTTATATTTATATTTATATTTCATTTATATATACATACATATATATATATATAGTGAGCATATATATATATATATATATATATATATATATATATATATATATATATATATATATAGTACAGATAAATGTATACTTTAGTGGAGCAGGTATATATATATATATATATATATATATATATATATATATATATATATATATATATATATATATATATATATATATATATATATAACTACGCATAAACAATTTTCTCTCAAAAATACAATCATGTGCATACATGTTGCTCACATATTATGGTAGCCCTGTTTGTGCTAAACATAGTGTCATTTAAAAATACAAACATGTGCATACATGTTGCTCACATATTATGGTAGCCCTGTTTGTGCTAAACATAGTGTCATTTCACCTGTGCCATTAATAGGTTTATAAGCAACTGAAAAAAAAAAAACACAAATGTCACAGCATGTCAATAAATCTCAAGGACCCCAAATACACCTTGGTCCCCAGGGGGTTAAACTAGATGTAGTTTGTATTTTCGGTAACACTTTACAATAAGGTTCGTTAGTTAACATTAGTTAACTACATTAGGTAATATGAACTAATAATGAATAGCACAAATACAGCATTTGTTATACTTTGTTAATGTTATTTTCAACATTTACTAACACTTGATTAAAATCTTCTTAACATTAGATAATGCACCATGAACTAACATGAACAAACAATGAACAGCTGTATTTTCATGAACTAACATTAACAAAGATGAACAAATGCAGTAACAAATGTATTGGCTCATGGTTAGTTCATGTTAGTAAATACATGAACTAATGTTAACTAATGAACCTTATTGTAAAGTGTTACCGTATTTTCATTTGCTAAAGCTATACTGTATGATGCACTGATATATTTGAACTGTGTTCATCTATAAATGTGTTTCTCACGGCATGGATGAATCAGACCAGACATGCCCACTGCAATAAACATTTTCAAAGAAGCGACCTGTGTCTGTGTTGTTGTGAAGAGAACTACAGTGATACTGGTTCGCTCTTTACAGTGTTCACTTTCCAATATTACAAGAATATTTTCAGGGTCATTCTGATTACAAACATGCACTTAATATGTAATTATGTCGTGGAGCTGCTTGTAATTACTATTGCTGTGAATTGATATTGTTATTGCAATATAATGAATTATATTAACTCGCATTACTGTATATTTAACAAGGGCACTGTAATGTCCCTGCAATTCAATGTGCTGTTCACATTTTCCTCAAGTCAGACTGGAAAAATCTCCATCTGTGCTTTTTACTAAATCTAAAGAAACACCATCAGAAGGCTATCTAATGTAAGATGGAGAATGACCCATCTAAATGCAGCTTTGAGCCCTGCAACTCGTTTGTCTTTTATTATCTAAGGGATTGTTTCAAAGGTTATTACCACTTTGTAACAATAATGAGAGACTCTGTGTGTGCCTCACACCAGACCATTGTTGGCTAGAAACTCTAAATTCGGGCCACACTTTATAAATAAATCTATGTGTAATATGGAAAAACAGCCTTGCTTTGCAGCCAAATCCTCCCTTAATTAGCTTTGCTACTGTTAGAGGGTGTCCTGTTGTTATCAAAGCATGGAATTATATCTTCACACATAACTAACACCTCTGTTTATTTTTTCTAGGTTTTCACTGAGAGGCTAATTATCAAAGGATAAACTCCTCTTCCCAGAATGCCTCAAAATGAGAATAAACAGTGGGCCAATTATTTTGTGATCTATAGACTTAATTATTTTCTACAGTGAGGTTGATAGAGTTTCATAAACAAAATTGATTAGATCGGATGTCAGGAATATCGAACATTGTGTTTAAGGGGTCAATTAGAAACTGCAGAGCGGACAATGATTTTTTTTAAGTCAAAATCAAGAATATCTATCTATCTATGGATTTACTATGTTTATATGTAAATTAAATAATTAATATAAATACATAAAATAAAAATCGATATAATAAATTAATACATTTCATATAGGATAAGTACTTTCTATGTAATTATTTATTGATCCATCCCTTCATCATGTATATCTGACTGTACGGTTTCTAGTAGTGGATATGCGTGAAAAAGTCAACTTTAGTGTGTGTGAAGCCAGAATTTCAAAAGCAGGGTGTGAGTTCAAAGCCAGGCCACTTCACGTGATGTCATGACCACTTGCTGTGACTGAGAAAATCATGAAAATTTGAGAACATCCAGCATGAACCAGGTGAAGGTGACTGATTTTATGCATGAGGAAAGGAAAGAACAGGTCAGAGCCTTTTTTCATGTGCATGTACGCACTAAATGCATTGTGTAATGATAAACTTATGTTCATAAAATCTAAATGGGGCAGAGTATATTAAGCGAAACAAGTGTCATCCATGCCCTCAGCTGGCCGTGTTGGAGGCCATTTAGACCAGCAACATTGATAATTTGTCATAGCACTACATATTAGACTTTGCTTTAAACTGCAATCTTGGTGTGAAAACTGGGGAGCTTTTATTACGACTCACATGTCTGATTAAGACAGGAACTCCCAATTCAGCATCTAAACAGCTCAATCTCTTATTCTCCACACATAGCCATGTTTTCCCAAAGGTCTCTCCACTGTCTCTCTCAAAACCCAATCAAAAGTGAGCCATCAGTGCAGCTCATCAACACAGACAAGCAGCCATGCAGAATTAAAGTGTCTCATCAGTGGTATTCCTCTGATAGCCCTCTAGTTGGTAACAACTCACCCACTCATCCTGTGTACCCCACAATCCCAAGAGACCTCACGAACAGCACACCAACATCCCTTCCAGATATTGTTACATTTTCAAATCTCTTTATTAATTCATGTCACTGTTTATTCATATGGGGCGAAATCTAGAACATTGATTTTTTTTTTCACTTGGGGTTTGTTCTAAGAGGGGCGGCAGATTTATTTATAGATTTATTTATGGCAAAAAGTGTGAAGAGGGCAGCACTATGACGTTTTTACACCATATATTGTAGAAATAAAACACTTTATACAGAAATGTCAAAAAAGTTACTTGAATCAATGACTGGTACTAATAAAGATCCATTCTTACAGATCATGTTGGTTTAGGGTTGGTTAGGGTTTAGTAGGGTCAAAAGTTGGTTTAGGGTTTAGTTACTCTTTAAAACAAACTTCAACTGATCAAAAAGACAGGACATTAACAACATTTACAATTTCACAAATGATTTCTATTTCAAATTCTGAGTTTTCACCATAGATAATAATGAAACATTATTAACAGGGGTGAACATAACTTTTTTAGATGCTATTTGTTGTTACTTACACATTTACACGTATCCTACAAACTGTCATCACCACTTTCTATGTATGTGTATGTGTTTTAAGAGGCAGGTGGAGCTGGGGGAGGTGGAGGATTTCTGAGGAACTCTGAGCTTACAGCACACAATGAACCATGCAGAGCAAGCAATCCTCATTGGCTGCAGGATCAGCAGAGGCCAATTATCATGTGCCATGTGTTTAGAATGTGATTGCTTGCTGATTGCATTTAAAAGGCCTATCAGCCAAATGATAAAATGCTTACTGCATTCGAAAATCAACTTATTTTTGGAAGCACGTGTTTCGCTATCAGTGGCAGAACAAACCCAATCACACCATCAGTTTGGCTGGGTATTAAAGCAGGTTATGTTGCTTATTGAGCATCCAAATCTGTGAGCAAAAATCTGCTGCTAGAGCAAAAGAGTCGACGGATGCCAAAGGAAAGCATTTGGGAAAAGGCAAAACATCTGGCCTCTAAGTTTTTAATTAGAGCCCGTTCACCTCAGGGATTATTTTTAGTTCAGGTGGTGAGGGATTTCTCCTCCTTGCGGACCAACTGACAACAATGCAAAAGCACCTGTGTTGTTGAGTGAGAGAAACAATGTTCACTTTTGTTTGAGCTTTGTACATGCAGTACTGTCAAATAAAGAGAGCTTGCGAGGTGGTCGACACCAAAACTCAGTTTCTCTTCGGCTACATTACAAATGACTATACCCGAAGACCACTCCAGAATCTAAGTAACCCTGCCATGTTCCAAGGGCAACTGGAGCAAACCACAGAGATTGGGATTCTGGGATGGGATGGTGGAGGGGTGGGGTGGGGGTTGCATGACCAATGGGAGGACACTTAGCCCAGGGAGATGCAAAAATCGATTCGGTTTCACTTATCAGAGTCTAGTGAGAGATGAATTTGGGGGTATCCATAACAGATTCAGACCAAGCGTCCGCTGAGAAACTCACCTCAATTTCCACAGAGCCGTGCTCTTGCTCTGTTTAGCCTGAGCCGAGCACCAGATTTTTTTTTCTTTTTTGAAGGGGGAACAGCGGAGAACCTCTTCTGGGGTTGGCGGGAGGTTTTATTGCTAGCGGCTACGGGTGATGACACTAGCCCGTGTGATTGAGAGTGAGTAATCACTGGTGTCAGGTCTGTTCTCAATAAAACCTGTGCGCACAAAGCCCTCTCTTTTGATTGACACTTTCTTATAATCCACCATATGAATTCCGGAAGCCTATTATGACTTTTTTGTTGTTGTTGTATGTTGTAAGCACCTTACTGTAGTTTGTCCGTATCAACAGGCCTTGCAATATGCGCACGTTTTCTGTTCATATACAGGGATAAATCAATCTTCAAATGGTCTAAACACATTCATAAGACCGGAGCACAGGAGCTTCAGATGACATGATTCGCTTTGCTTGCCGTGAAAACCGAGTCATCGTTCAGGGAGAGAACTGTCGGCGGCAAAGGAGCCGGGGCACTTTTGACCAGTTCGAATGCCGAGTGTTGGGACTAATCATTTCCTTCTCCACCCCATAGAGTGCTGTCACTCAGACCCACTTTAATGCAGACATAATCATAGCGAGGGGATGAGGAACTTTTCATGTTTAATTAATAATGCTAATGAAACTTAATTAGCACAGCTAATGAAAAATGCATTCAAATGAGAGATGAGCTTTATCCTTAAATAACAAGCCTCCTGCACTGGATTTGGTGTCCTATTACATGCTAATTAGACTGCACTGGGGACTGTTAATTTAACGAGCTCACATCATTTTCATCTTCTCCATAGTGGTGGGGAGCAGGACCGGTGGGTGTGAACAAGTGAAAGAACAGAGGAACGCAATGGAAGCGTCAGAGCCGGTCGCACGTCCAGCCATCTGTTTAAAATATGTTTCTAAAAGAAAGCTTTTCTCCACATAATCTTTCTGTGTAAACATTTCTAATGACATTTTCTATGTAAATTCCTTTTTCTATGCTTAGATTTTCACACACCACTTCACAAAATCTGGGTCTTATTTCTGCGAACTAGTTCACAACAATACAACAAAGTTCAGAACAATATATAAATGTCATTCTTATGGAAGCCTCTTGGGGTAACCAGAGAAGACCACCTCTTTGCCCATTTTCGTTTAACTGGGAGTAATTGTGACTGCTGACTCTGCCCACTTTAGTCTTTAAAAATGCTATAGAGTGCAGAAGTGATGACGTCACTTTGTAGGACAACTCGGAAGCTAGCGGCGCATGGGTTCCTTTAACACAGTCTCATCCCAAGACGTCAACTAACTGACGCTTTTGACCATACGTCAACATCCAACGTTTTCGGGTACCCTTTAACATCAGTTCGATGTCAATCCTGGGGTGTCATCCAACTGACGCTTTATCTTTAACGCCACTTAGATGACGCGGGTAGGTTTAGGTCTGGGGAAGGGTTAGGATTAGATAGCATCATCTAACTGACGTTAAAGGGACCTTAAAAAAATAAGATCTGTGTTGAACAAAGAGTTGTGACCGTTACACATTTTGTCTATCAAGATAATCTCTATAAGTTAATCCAAAATTTATACATTTTGAAGCCTATATAAAGTTTTTAAAAAACACAAGCAGACACAATAAATTTAAAAAAATAAACACGGTTATAACTGTGTATTCTATGTCATAGATCAAAACGTGAAATATTTAGAGGCTTTGTTCACCACATACTTTATTTCAGGTGATTTAGCAAAAACCCATTCAAAAATCTCATAGACTTTAGAGCGAAGGAACCAGGAGTGCTGAAATGCTAACTCGCTTCTGTGTTTTGGCCTACAGAGTGACGTCGTAACTTCGGCACTCTATTCAGAAACCTATGGGTGATGTCACGGACACTACGCCCAATTTTTTTTTACAGTCTATGGCACCAATTCAAAAAGTTCAGACGCCATGCAAAAGCTTGTTAGTAGCCTATACGCTGAGTTTCCATTCATTTTTGTGGCACGCTCCACAAACTTCATGGAAAGGAAGCCAGGGCGGCAGAAAGTGGCATCTTGTGTTTTCTTTATTTTACAAAAGCACGATGTTTTGTTTTTATTTTGAGTGTACACAAGTAACAATAGCCCCTTTACAGTTTCGAATAATGTCTTACTCTAATCTCTATGACTATAAATGATTGCATATTGTAAGTTGTTTCCGCTGTCATAATGAGACAAAATCATTTAGCATTGTGCCAATTTGTGTCGTGGAAGTCTCGCTAATAGTCCAGTGATGAAATTTACATGTCCTGAAAATGCAAAGCTGCAAGTGCTGTTACTGCTAACACATATCAGGCAACATCTCCCAGACGTGTCAATCACCAGAGCTAGGCAGAAAAAAAGACTACAGATTGCAAAACCGAACATCTGCACAAGTTTTATTTTTCATTATTCTATTTCTTTTGTACTTTTATGATACAGATGATTCAGAGATTATCAGCCCTATACCTTTATAGCCCTACACCTCAGGGGGAACCTGATGATAACAAGCAGAATCACTGAAGGACAAAATCACAAATTGTAAGTCACCGTTATGGAGATCAGTGTTTGCTTTAGTTGGGCTCTTGACACTTATGCTTTCACTTTTATATTTTGTTTGTCTGCTGTTATTGATTTATAACAGTCAAATGAACAAAGAAAAGTGTGATCTGATAGTCTTGGTTATGTTTTGACATAATCATGCTGTGATCTGAAAAACTTATTCAGATGATTTAGTTTAACTTTATAGCAACAGTTTAGTGGTTCTATAGCATATGATAATCAGTATTTTTCTTATAATCTAAAACATTTAATGAAAATTATTCTGATCATATCACTTTCATGTTTATATAGAAACACAGACATCAATAATCGGCCTGTGCTTCTCAACCGCGGACAGTAATAATCCTTGTTGCCACCAATCAAAACTCATTAATGGTTCCCATCATGCATTGCGGTATGAATAAATTATGATCTGAATTGTCTATGTAATTTACTTTTCTTAATTAAACATTCTGCTGGTCACCATAGTTGAGATGAATTGACTGAATCTTGACTGAGGTCGGTGTGTGCCTAAAAGAAAGATTTTTTTTATTTTTTTTAAACAACTTTTGATTAAATGACTGTCATAATATAAACAACACCTTTAGATCACTTTTTTCTTTGTTCATCTGGCAGTTATAACTCAGATAGAACAGTCAAACAAAATCTAAAGTTAATAATATAAGTGTCAAGAGCCCAATTAAAGCAAACACTCCATCTCCATAACGGTGGCTTACAATTTTAGATTTTCTCCTTCAGTGATTCTGCTCGTTATCATCAGGTGTCTTCAATAATGCTCAATCATCACTCAATTAATCACTTAATTATCTTATTAACTTTTATCACTGGAGTTTTCACTGTGTTCCTTTTCTCAGGAGAACATTTTAGGAACCAAAATAAAACTACCCACTGAAAACATTATTAGAACTTTTTGGTATGTTCCCAGAACGTTTTAGAACCAAACATTTCTAGCTGGGGTACTGTACCATATTGTTAAAATGTGTTTCTGGAAATGTTCTTAGTGAAGCAAACCTTCTTTAAGGAGTACGTTCTTACTGGATTAAGCTGACTCTTCCGAGTTTTTCAAGAATTCTACGAAACCGTCAGCGTGCCAGCCTGTACACAGCCAGCCAGAATCTTTCCGTCTCAACCACAGCCCGTCACATCTGCTTCAGATAGGTTCTTTACTGTGTGTTGCAACTCTTGCCCATTGAATCTGACATTTCTGAGGAACTGGGTTGTAGAGTATGCCACAAATCCTCAACAACCCACTTCTACTGGATAAACCTGGACTCTCCATCCTCGCTGTTTCTGCTTCAGTGGCCAGATGAGCATACCGCAGTTTCTTCCTCTCATATGCCTCATCTACAGCATCCTCCCTCTATCAGTTGAACAATGCGTGCTGATCCAGACCACAAAACAATATGTAAATGCAATATGTACAATATGTAAATGTCCTAATTCTATTTTCGAATACTATTTAGGACGGATAGTATGCGAATTGGGACGCAACATAAGTTTACAAGAAGAGATTACTTCAAACTTCACTGTTTAAATCCTTTTTGATCAATGTTCGAACAATATTTCATCACAGCTCAAAGAAAGCATGTTAACATTTGAAATGAGCTGGTTAGCAGCAATATATGATACAATTTTAAAATATGTAGACTAGCCTATAGGCTATTAAAGTTTGGATTCTTTTTTTAAATATCCCATGAGTCCTAATAAATGCAATTTCTACTATTTCGGAAGTGCTTCTTTTAAAAATTACACAGATTTCTCACATAACGCAGTGAAGCAGCCCCTAAACGAGTGAAAAAATTTATTCTCAATCCATCGAAATCAACAAAATTCAGCAGCATCAGAATGTCACACGTATATATATATATATATATATATATATATATATATATATATATATATATATATATATATATATATATATATATATATATATAAAGCGACTTCCTAAGCTATGGTTCAGGGAACATGTCTAGAAATGGTATACCTTTAGTTAGTATAACCTTCTTCGTAGCACGCTAAGAGACAATGTTATCAGGAAACACAGCACTCTTTGGTACTGCCCCAGTGACAGCTTTTCTACCTTTTTTTCTGAGAGCATACCATTTCACCCCTAATAACCTACATACTTCATTCTAAAGAACCGATGTACCTGTACCTGGGTCGTAGTAGTAGGGCAGTGGTCTACAAACAGAAAACTGTGCCAAATTGCAAGCCTGGTGCCTTCTTGCACTCTAACCTACAAAAAATCAGTGCCATGCAAATTGAGTTCAGCAATCAGTGTTTCCATTCTTACCTGATTTACATGATTCTTTTAGTTAAGAGGTCTTCAACAGGGGGTCGAAAACAATACTGCAGGGGGTCTACCAGTTATTTTTTTATCTCAAAATAAAAATATGCGCCTAATAAAAATAAACATTATGATACCATGTTTCTATGCCAGGCTTAAAATAAAAACATATACAAGATACAAAAGTGCTTCACCATTTTTCACCATGAAATAAAAAATGTTGTCAATGTTTTAAATGGAATATTAAAGCATTTATTATAAATTAATTATCCGTGTACATCATTAGCTTTTTTTAATTCATGTGCCCTCTTAAACTTTAAAGGGTACACATCATGCTTTTAATCATTCCGTTTAACATATAAATCACACATTTGTGGTCTATATAAAATGAAACTGCAATGCCTGGGTCTGAATTCCTCATTATTATAGCTCCACAGGCCCCTTTTCTACCCCTTTTCTGATGTGCGTCTGTGAGCAACTCGTTTCGGAGCGGCCTCTTTAAACAACAAGGAGATGCGTCATCCCCGCCCGCTCTCCAGGTCGCTGAGTTCACACTCGGTTCAACTCCACCCTGTTTGGCCATTTTTTTAGTTTGAATAGAGATTTACGATTATAGTGTCAAAGAACATTTTTATTCACACTTTAACAAAATGTCAACAATGGAAGACTTGTCCATCAAGCCTTACATGTTCAATCCAGAGCGAGCGAGTTGAAAAAGATGACGACGAACCTGCAGAACAACGTCTTCATATGTATGTAACTTATTGCCATGGTATGTAACTGTCTGTATTGTGTTATAAGTCGATTATTTCACTTATTAAAACAAGCACACTAACAAGATAAATGACTACGGTCTAATCTTACCACTAAAAATCTATATTGATAATATGATACGTTTAGAAAAGTATCAGAAAACACAGCAGCTAAATGACCATTGATGAAACTCAAGAACAATAATACTGCAGATGTAAAGTTACTTCCAAAAAAAAAGACAAAGGTACTGCTAAACCATGACCACCCTGTGTTTTAAGAAAGTAAAGTACTTTATTTTTATTAATGATATTTACAGCTTATCGAAATGCTCTATTTGTCATCTCCAAAGATTGAAGGAATTTACCCCTCATTCAGACGAAGTCGATAAGCAAATCCTTCTGTATACTGATGGAGGTTGTTGAAGTTGGAATCCTTGAAGTGCTTCAGGTCACTACATCCAACAACCGAACATTTTGACATGCCCTCTCGTAACTTCTGCATAATTGAGCTTGGACTACAAAATTGGAGGGAGAAATGAAAATGGTGGATTGCTTGAAGTGTTGGGCCAATAGTCAATGTCCTTATTTGTCAGTTCCGCTGAAAAAAATGTGACGTAATTGTTCAAAATACGTCATAGAGAACAGGAAAATCTGAACAGGTTGCAAAATATGACCAAAACAGAACATAAAGATATAAACAAGCATCTGAAGAGAATAATTCCAACTTTTCTATACTTATAAACACTCAAAATATACAACAAAATGCATTTGGGCAAAAAAATTGGATTTAGCATTATATGTCTAGGTGAAGTGGTATATTGGCTGGTGAAGTGGATTTACTTGTTATTGTAGAGTTAATGGAAGTTATTATGAGCATTGCAATGTTTTAATCGGATGTCAAATGTCAGTTGACCGGTATAATTTTAAAATGAGCGGCTCATTCATAAATCTGAACAGAACACAATGAGCGCAACGCTAAAAAGGGGGCGGGGTTACATAAGATCTACAGCAATCCAATCAATTCCCCGATGGACAAAATCAAGTCCCGCCCTACATTTTTCTTGTTCGAGAAGCCATTTCACTCAGATATAACACATTGTAATATGGAAGAAAATACTAGCACAACTGCTGCCAACTTTAAGACCCATTTTTAGTAAATTGGGTGCTAAAACAAAGCAGATGCTGTACGCAAATAAACAATATAATCAGCGGGCGTAATTCAATCTTTGTTTTTTTTTTTTGTTTTTTGTTCAGTTCCTTCATTCACTACAGAAGGTGGTAGACTGTCACACTGCGGCTGTCCTTCGCTCGGCTCTCCGAACAGAGCAGCGACGGCCCAGTTCATCCGTGAAAAATGCCGTTATGCCCCGCAGGGAAGGACTTGTGATTGGCTGCCTGTCTGATCCCCCATCAGCCCTGATTCTATCTTCGCATTGAGCCATTAGCCAGATCTGCATGCTTAGATACACATGACTCCAAGGTTTCTGCTTTCCTTGGAATTATTACAGCTTATCACTGTGCCATAAGTGGGTTGTTTGTGACATATAAAGCTTCCTGCACCTGAATGCTAATTAGACTTTCTCTGTGGTACCATTTTGTGGCCAAACGTGGGAAGTGTGTTTGTTGTGTGTGGTGTCACCTACTGTAACGTGTGTGCTCATGCATGTTTGGGTGTGTGTGCGAAAGGAAGGAGAAGGTGAGAGAGCGAGAGCACGTCTTGCTTGCACTCTCTTATATGGACAGTGAGTCTGGCAGAGGCCAGCGGGGGTTTGCGTGTTGCCATGGAAATGTGAGGCAGACTTGAAAGAGCAGTGCGGTTTGCCCAACAGGACATGTCTTAAATGGACCGAAGGAACACATGTGAACCTCTATTCCTCTCACTATCGCTCGCTCCTGCTCTCTTCAGTATTCATCATCTTTGTTTGCAGTGTGTTCAGCTTGCAGCACTCCTGACAGAATTCCTGCCAGTTTAGAATGCAATACATTAAAACCTCTCTGGCTAATGTGGCTGATATAATATACTGCATTAGTTTTTTCTTCATTTAATCTGAATTATATTTCTTCATGTTTCAAGTCATGATAGAAAAAATAATAATAAAGAAATTGTGTGGTCTGTGTTGTACAGTTTGAGATATGATGCATAATTAAGGCTCCATAATTTAGAAATATATATATACTATATATTTTTTTAATTAAAGGAGCATTTTATCCATTCATTTTTATTGAAAGTGGATCATATATGTAGTCGAAATGTAAAATAATTTTTGAATTTGGTGCCCTCTTGACCGAGAAAATAACTGAATGGTGCATTTGTAAGTTTTTATGGCAGTACATTTAACTGTTTTGTAGAATGTTGAAAATAATGTATAATAATGCAATGGGGGAATATTTGTGGGTTCTGATAATGGCAAATGTCTTGAAACCAGTAAAAAGTGGACTTAAATATATCTAGTCAGTGACAGAGTGCAAGCATATTCTATTAAAATAATTCTGTATTTTCACCTTCAGAATCATGAATATTTTTATTCTGGTGTCATATTTGTTTTGTCCTGTGCATTGGGTTACCAGTACAAACCTGTTCATTTACACCCACAATGTAATACCAAATTTGGCATTTTAATCAAGAGTATTTTTTTAACCTTTTACCATATGTCTTGGTGTATCGCATTAATATCGTATTGTGAGTTCAATATTGTGATATGTATCGAATCATGAAATGAGGGTAGCATTACACCTCTATTATTTGGTAAACTTGTACTTGTTTTATGGAACAGGGTTTTCGGCATTGTTATTGTTAACTAAAAATAAATATATTACATACAATTTCTATTAAATAAAAAAACTAAAATGACTAAGTTGAAATACTAAAATGCCTAAAACTGATAAATTGAATTAAAAAGTAGAAATACTAAATAGAAATATTAACAAAAACGAATAAAAATGACAAAAGTATGCAGTAACACCTCATTGCAGTACACGTGATCCAGGGGGCGGAGTTGGATCCAGATCTAAGGGGTGGAGATTTGTAGGATTACGGGTGGGGTTAGGGATCAGGGGCGGAAGGTGGGAGGAGTTGGATCTGGATCTGACTCCTCCCCTGGATTTCGTGCTCTGCAGTGAGGACCATCTCAAAGTATGTAATGCCTGGTTCAGATTAACACGTTTTAGCCCGATTTTGGCACGATCCATTTGACGTAGGGTGTCGTGGGGATTCGTAAATGACAACAGGCATCGGGACGCAAGATTCGATCGTATCATCTCGTATAGTGTGTCATAGTGGGAGAACAACCTATGTCACATCTGCGATGCTTGACGACATCACGACACAAAGACTAGCATGTTTAATTTTTTTAATGGTCGTTCATGACGGTTCCGTCACATGTATGAGGTTGACCAATAGGAGCACATCTTTTCTGTACACAACTTTCAAAAATGGCGAAACGAAAGAGAGATGGTGCTAACCTTAAAACTAAAAGTAAAAATATATAAGAAAACAATAGTTTACCTCAAGTTCTCTTTGGAGGATTGACAGCCCATATTGTCCTCTTCAAGCAGGGTTAAGTCTCACACAATGGCCGTGAGACATACGCAATTCAACCAGTCCACACGCCACGCCGTGTATTTCTCACGCTGAAAAGGCAATGCCGAGCAATCCAGGAACGTGTCCATTGTCGGGTTTTCTTTCTTCTTTTTTTTACATTTTTCTGAACACAGGACAGCCAATACAACACTCACCGCTTCATCCATTGTTTGTTTACGTTCGTTTCCGGAAGTCACTGGCTGAGTTTCGCTTTCTCGATGACATCACACGCCGTTAAAGATGGAATACGATGTCTGGTCAGGAAGCAACGTGTAGTCTGACATTGTGTCTTGTCCACGACACGAACAAGATTTTCAGTATTCAAAATCGCATAATCTGACACAGTGACTATCGTAACAGACAAAAAAACGTTTAATCTGAACCAGACATAGCATTACAATGAAAAATTACTAATATGTAAACTATAATCATTTAATCATATAAAATATTAACAAATAACACTAAGCCCGACCTTGTGTTCTAGCCCAGCTGAACATTTCCCAGAATCCCTCTAAAACCAGCCTACACCAGCCTGGGAAACCAGCAACTGGCTTAGTCTGGTTTATGATGTTTTTTTTTGTTTTTTTTTCCAAGTCTTGGTCACACAAAGAGTCAAATCCAGTTAAAATAGCTCTTTAAGATAACAACCACACATTATTTTACTGTGGTTTCGAATTCGGAAAAGCTTCTATAAATATTAAGAAGTAATTATGTATTAATCAAGTTATATTTCTATTGCCGAATAAATTAAATCAACAAACGAACAGAACACACTCACACAATTGAGAAAATATCTGGAGGAGAGCACTCTACCCTGTGGAAAATAAGAGAAAAAGAAAGAGCAATTCTCACTCAAGCTTCTATTTATCACAGGTCAGTGTTTGACATTCTAAATTTGCTGAGACAAGGAGCCGCCGCAAACGTGGGCCGATACATTTACAAATCCTCGCTTGCTCAGAGATCTTTATTTAGAGGAATAAACAAGGAGCAACAATCCTGAAACGCAGAAGAATGAATGTGACCTTTCCAGAAAGGAATCAAGTCTGACACGCATTAAATTAATATCACAAATCAGTTTGAGTGATTTGCTTATTTTGTACAATCATTTTAGTTGGCAGAATCTGCTCTGCCATGTATCTAGGCAACCAGAGTCGGTGCGTTTGTGACCCTTTTGGGAATAACAGTGAAGGGGAAGATTTAAATTAGGTTAAAACGACAGTTTGTTTCTGCTCTACATTTCTTTTTATCAGCAGCCTATTAACTTCTGTCAGGTCTGTCATTCCTTCAATCTGCTTTGCTTTTCATTAAGCCTCTTTGCCTGTCACACTGCACTTAGCACAAACAAAGCGACGAAAGAAGGAATCCTCAGAAGTGGCTCATCACCACGATTGGGTTTTGCCTTGGGTTTGCGTGCAGCCCCATGGTCCCGAAGCAAGGACACTTTTTTTTTTTTAAATCACACATTCTTGAGGCGTTTTCACACCAGGGCCTTAAGTGCAGCCGCATTGATGTGAACAGGTGATTGCACTCGTGCTGTGAAGCATCCAGGTAAGTGTCCCACTTCCCTGTTTAGAATGGTGATGTCATGACCTGGTATTGAAAAGCACCTGGGGAAACAAGCAGCAGAGTGTGAATGAGAACTGTCAGTCAGGCGCGCGATTCTACGTTTGGCCGTCACTGTCGGCCTGTTGTGAAGCTCTTTCAAAAATATGTTGTTTTTTTTAAATAAACAAAAGCCTGAAAACACTGCAACGTGTCTTTGGTAATCCACTAGAGTTAAGCTGTTTGGGCCTAACAGGGACTCGGATGAGAAGGTTCCTGGCTAAGACTGACTTGGCATATTCACATTAAGAGCACATTTTTCACAAACAAGATTTTATTTCTTATGGACCAATCACTCGCAAACATACAGTACACACACATGCACTGGTTTTCATTTTTATGGGGACTTTTCATAAAAGCGTAATGATTTTTATACTGTCCAAACTTTTTTTATCTATCCCCTAACCCTACCCTTAAAGGGTTATTTAAAGACATGAAGTTGTATGCAATCCTTACCAGCACTATAGTGCATACACACTGACCCACTCTGTTGTCACCCCCCTGGTCAGAGTTCTGACCGCTGAAAGTTTATCAATGAAGTACTCCCGGTTAGTTTCCGGGGCCACAAAACTGTGTGTTTTTACGTGAAAAAAAATGTTTTGCGTTTCAAAGCTTGATTAATTTACCACACAAAAAACACGCCGGTCAAAATTCATACCTCAGTTTTAATGCGGCACTATTTTCTATCCATTTCTATTGATCCGCGCTGTCGCAACATCAACAGTGCGCATGTTACAATCAGCTGATCGATAGTGTTTACACAATCGATTGACGAAGGTAAAAAGTATTAAGTTAACAATGGTGCGAACTTGTAAATTCCCAGGCTGTGACCACAAGGATGTGCAGGGATCAAAGTTCAGATCGTTTTCCTGTTTTCGGCTATACTCTGTGGGAGCTAAAATATACAGAATAAAGGATTTTCGTGCGTGTAGTGCTCACTTCAGCGAAGACGATTACATCCCCAACCAAGGAGAAAAAAAAAGATTTTAAGGAGTTTTGCTGTAGCTACCAGTACCACAGGTGAGCTCTATTTACTAACTTTATGATCCCATGTCTAAACTGTACGGTAAACAAGCTGATGAGACATTGGTGTCAAGTCAATAACAAAATTATTAATTTATTAATAACTGTATTAATGTTCACTCAGTATAATAATAATAATGCAGTCAGATATAGCCAACTGGTCAAGACAACGTTAAATTCTTAAATAAAAAACATGAGCGATCACACTTACTCAGCCGACATCTGACCGTCAAGTCCAGCTGGTTTGGGTCGCTTTTTCCAATTGAGTTTAGGTACGTAGAAGAACGTCTCCAGGACACCTGCATTTAGCATTGAGGTTAGCACCTTAAAACTGAGGTATGATTTTTGACCGGCGTGTTTTTGTGAGGAAAATTAATCAAGCGTTGAAACGCAAATCCCATTTTTACGTAAAAAACGCACAGTTTTGTGGCCACGGAAACTGAACTGGGAGTACTTCATTGATAAACTTCCAGCGGTCAGAACTCTGACCAGGGGGTGACAACAGAGTCGGTCAGTGTGTATGCACTATAGTGCTGGTAAGGATTGCATACAACTTCATGTCTTAAATGGGCGAACTAACCCTTTAAACCAACCCATTACAGAAAACCTTCAGCATTTTTACTTTTTCAGAACACTTAATTCAGTATGATTTATAAGTTGTTTTCTTGACCAAACAAATTCACCATAAGGGTCAAAAATCCTTGTGGGGACATTTGGTCCCGATAACGTATGGGTAATATTAGGCACACATATACAGAATCCAGTACATATACATACATTTTCATAGACAGTGCTTACAATAAGCTAGGATTAGGCCTTGGTTCAATTAGGATATTTAAAGGAGAACTCTGGCACAAAATTAACCTTTGGTCTCATAAAACATCGGTACCTAGTCAATCGTTCTCTGAGATTTGTTTTAATGATAATCGAATGTAAAGAGTTTTATCTCTAAAGTGTATAATGCTAGTACTGGGGGCATTTACTAAGTAAAAATAAGTATAAACAGTTCACTTTGTGTACAGGAGCCATCTTGGAAAACAGTCACGACAAGTCAAACCACGAACGTTGTGCTGAGTAAGCTGAACTGTATGAAGCTTGGTTAAGCTCGATTTCCATGTTAATTGCGATTAATCGTGCAGCCCTTGTGCTTAGCCTATACTGATATAGAGAATAATTGCCTTAGGAGTTACTTTGTGCTTTTTCCTTTTCTTGATCAAACAGCAACATTAAGTAAGTTTTAAAAAAGGTAAAAATAAACATACCGGTAACATTATTTCTTTATTCAGGTCTGGGCCTGTATTCAGTTGTTTTTTTCCTCCGATTTTTTTTTCTTTCTTGATTTGTTCACTTGAAAACACCAACAACTGCTCATAAATCAAAGCTCTTGTATGTGAAAAAAGGTTACTGCAGGCATGCAGAAATAACACTTCGAAAGACATAACATTTCTTTTAAAGTGTAAAGTTTGGCATTTTGAAGTGTCTTTTGACAGCTCTGAAATTATTTATGAAATAAATGAGATTCTTGAAAACGCTCTCTCTAAGGATATTCTCTTTTCCAGTCAAATTATGAAATTACACTTCATTTCGTTATACATCAAAGGATACAAAACATATTTAATTTAGCTATTCTGCCAGATTTTCATCAATTCATGCATTTGGGCATTAACTTCATTAGTTATTATTTTTTTATCAAGTGAATCGTATTACTATATCAGACTACAAGCATTTAGTGGAGTCGGATGAACCTGATGGCAGCAACACCTGTCGAGGCTAAGCAAGTGTGGGCGAAGATAACTTGAGAAATCTTTCCTGACTTTTTCTGTCATCATTAAAATTCCCAGGGCACTTCTTGCAGGAAAGCTAGGGTGATAACATGGCACCTTGGACAAATTTCCCAGTGCGGCCTATAGCTTATAGCTTCTTTCATCAAAGAGAAAATTCTCTCCTGTCCTTCAATGATAAGTGGTGAGCGCCCATGGCCAGCCTAAGTACTTTTGCAGGCTTTACAGCGTAATTACATATAGAAGTGTCCAGTAAAAATAATGAACAACATGATCTTTTACATGTATATAATTGTGTCGTGGAACAGTCTGTAATTACACTTTGTTGTTGTTGTTATTCATTTTAATTAGAAATAATTAATTAGCATGCTTAACATGGGATCTATAATGTAAAGTGATTTAGTTTCTGATACTATAGCTCCTGGATCTCATGGATTTTTACTAAGAAATTGCCAGACACGTATTCCTTGCAGATCATGATTATATGATACGTACTCGGTTACCTGAACGTAACCTTGGTTCTCTCTAGAGAGGGAGCGAGTATTGCATAAGTTTAGCTTATGCTATGGGTAAAGTCATGTTTTCTCGAGATATTGAAGCCAAAAACTATCCTTAATTGCATTCTGTCAACGCAGTGCAGAAGCTAGCAAACCTAGACCAGGCTGTCTAATTCGCTTCTCTGTGGCAACTGCAGCTAACACAGTCTCATCCCAAGACGTCATACAACTGACGATTTTGATCATATGTCAACATCCACCGTTTAGGTTACCCTTTAACGTCGGTTAGCTGACGATCCTGGGGCGTCATCCAACTGATGCTTTACCTTTAACGTCAGTTAGGTGATGCGGTAGGTTTTGGCCTGGGGTAGGGTTAGGATTAGATAGCGTCATCCAACCTACGTTAAAGGGTACCTTAAAATGGTGGATGTTGACGTATGGTCAAAAGCGTCAGTTGTATGACGTCTTGGGATGAGACTGCACTTCTGCAGCAGCCCACCACTGAGCCTGGCCTGCACTTCGTGCCCACTACTGTTAGGTAACCGAGTACGTTCTCTTACGAGAGGTTCTCTTGTATTGCGTAAGGAACCCCTTGTCAACGCCATGCGCACCAAGCATCTACTCTATGAGTCCCAGGGAATCCGGAGAACACTGACAAGTGGGAAATCAGGCGGCCAGCATGCGGGCCGACAAATGTATATACATGAGTACCCATGGGAAATGGAAACGGCACCGCCAGGCTGCATGTTACATACCAGCCCATTTTAGTGCAACTCAACCTGGAGAGCTAAACAGTTGAAAGTAGCGTGCGCACAATAGTCCAAATAATTCAGAATTCGCACGCCCTTTGTGAACGTCCGGGGTGCTAGGGACAGGCCGAAGGGCAGGACTGTGTACTGATATACTGTACCTGGCCGTCGAAGGCAAATCTCAAGAATGGCCTGTGATGGGGTTTAATCTGAATCTAAAAGCATCTTTCAGATCGAGAGATGTAAACCAATCCCTCGTAGCGAACTCAGCGCACAAATTTATCTGGTTGTAATCATTTTGAACGGTATTCTCATGAGAGCTTTGTTCAAAAGTCTCAGATCTAAGATAGGTCTCAGACCTCCGTCCTTTTGGGTACGAGAAAATAATGGCTGTAAAAGCCTGACTCGCTCAGAAAAGGCGGTACCGGTTCTATGCCCCCTTTGCACAGCACTTTGGCTATTTCTGCATGGAGTAGATGTGCTATTTCCGCATTCACTGTCGACTCGGTCCATGTTATGAAACGCGGGGACGGTTCAGCAAACTGTAGTGCATAGCCCTGTCTTATTGTCCTCCGCGCCCACTCTAAAACCCCCGGCTTTTGCATGTGTGGCAAAGGGCAGAATGGTCTCCGGGTCCCGCTCGCCTCACACTGTGAGCTACACTTGGGCGGCATTTGCCAGCTTTAAGAGAGTGGGCTCTGTCGGCGTGAGAGACATGAATTATAGTGCTTGTAATGTCACTGGCTCGTTGGCTGCTAAATACTTTCTTGCATTAGCTTTCTGTGAGGGGACTGACAAAGTGTGATGTTTTGATGGCGGTCCGGCCACAAGCGGGACTCAATTGTCTTTTTTCCCCGATGTCGGAGGAGGTCGGCTTGGAGGATCTGGATCCGGAAGCAGCTTGTCCGGCGGTAGAGAAGGTGTGACCGACAAGTGCTAATGTACTCCTTTAGACATCACGCCAGGCTCAGTGGTAGGCTGCTGCAGTTGTCGCAGAGCAGCCAATGAGCACTCTAGACAGCCTGCTCTAGGTCTGCTAGCTGCTGCACTGAGTTGACAAAGAATGCAAAATTAAGAATCATTTTTGGCTTCAATATCTTGAAAAAGATGACTTTACCTGTACACGTAAGCTAAACTTACACAATATGAGAACACTCAAAAGTACCATTTATGAGTTCTCAAAATGCTTTTAGTGAAAAGTTCCATAATGCCACTTTAGACTTGAGGGATCCACTTACGTCCATTTTCACAAAATGAGTCTATTCAAACAATATGTCAAATATTCTCCTCAACGAGATAATTACTACAAGGTTTTATAGTGTTTTATAAGCTCCAGCCATTTTGAACCTTGTTTTAGGTGGAACAGCATTGTCTGCTGTTTATGAGTCTCTACTTTTACACGGTTGTAAAGGTTCGGCAATTACAAAACTTGCTGAAAGTCTGAAAAAAGTCTAAAATTAGAAACTTTAAAAAGTAAAACCTGCCTTACCACAGGATCAAAACTCAAATCAATTGAAATCTATTTAAAACTGTTAGGTGGTCAGGAATATGTTACTTCCTGTGTCAAAATAACATCTAATCTTTACACACAGTAACTGTCATTGCATCATTCAACCAATTTTACATACAGCATTGTCTGGGTTTACAAACTTAATTTTTAAAGGAATAGTTCACTTAAAATACAAATGATGTCATCATTTACATTTGATATACCCCACTTCCATAATAGGAAAAAAATAGGGGTCCATCAACTGTTTGGCTACCGACAAAATATCTTCTCCTGAGTTCAGCAGAAGAAAGAAATGCAAAAAGGTTTGAAACAACTTGAGGGTGAGTAAATTATGACAGAATTTTCAATTGAAAGTGAATTATTCCTTTAAGGCAGCTCACTTGGTTGTAAGATATCGTTCTAGTTGAAACAAGCTTGTTGTTAAAATGTCATGTGTTAGTTACAATACAATTATGCGTTGTTACAAACTATCACCGAAGTTAAAGGTTTTCTAGATGTGGCGCACAATTACTTTTTGCAGTGAGTAATTATGATGGCTTTGTTTTCTTCATGTGCTCCAAATATTTTCTCTATGAACAATCTCTCTTTAAATGTCAGAATGCTTCCATATTTGGTTCTTGCAGCTCCAAGCCTTTCTTGACCCTCAACCCCTGCCAAGTCTTAATAGCCTTTTCTCCAACCGTAAGCAGACGGAATGTTTACAGTACACATCCTCTTGCTCTGTAAACCAGTGTCTTCAGAAGAGCATGTCCACAGTTCACGGTAAGGTCTATCCAGCTCTTATTCTGCTGGGTGAACATCCCCCTCATGCCGCAGGGTGTGTCTGAGGAGGCACTATGAAGGGGTCGGCACATCTGGCATGTCCTGCATGGGATGAGACTGCTGCAGGAAGGTAAGGATAAGGACACGGACATGTTAGTATCTGTTTTTTAAAAGTATAATACTAAGCTTTTAAAGAGAACATTTTTCTTTTTCTTCTGTGGAATACATAAGAAGATATTATGAAGAATGTTCAACACCTTCCCATTGCCTGGGAATGCTTTCCCATTGACTTTCAAAACGTATTTTTTAAAAAAAAATTTCAGGTTAAAATGCCTCAAAAAAGAGTTTTACCTTAAATAGCATTCCAATAGCTTTTTATTTCAAGTTGTGTAATTTTCTTTTCTGACCATTTTTCAAAATCAAATCCTATTCCTAACCCACTTAGAGCCACTGAGTTAGAAGCACTGAAATGAAAATTAAAAAATGTAATAATCTGTGGAATGGGCAGGACTCTCATTTCCAAGACCATCTAGAATAATTGGACAGTAAGTGCGTCAATCAAACGATCGTACCATACCCCCCTCCCCCAAAATGCAGGTGGGGGGTGAGGGTAACCACTGCAGTAAGAGAAGATACAAATGATACAATAATACCTTATGCAATGTTGCTTCTCCAGTAAATGTATCTTGTTTCAAGGATTTTTTTATATTTTGAACTGGAAAACAAATAAAAAAAACAACTAATTAAAAGCTCATTAAAAAGTCATTTTTCCCCAGTATGATACTGTATCTACACACAAAACAGGAGTAAAAGAAAGAAGGGGAAAATGTTACTAAATGAGGAAATGTTACTTAAAATTTCCCAAATAAGTGCCATGCAGGGCTCAATGGCTGCAAACAACAAGGGGAGTTTTGCGTTTTGCTCTACAGCATTCAAAGCCGCTGTTGGTTAATTAAGATTTGACAGATGAACTCGCACCCCGATAGACTCGTCTATTAATTATCATCACATCAATTGCAATAAGAATTTAGAGTGTTCTGGAGTCACCATGTTCGGTATTTACTTCCATTTCTTCTGCAATATGGTTACAGGTGATATACTTGTCTTGAGACTAGAACATTTTTGTTTTCACGAATATTGACCAGGACGAATTGAGCGTCACACCAGTTTCACTGCCAATGTCTGCCAATGTCACTTCAAAACCATGGCTCAAGATGCCCAACTATCTATGTTTTAATACAATGTAGGGTTAGAGTTTTTGTAGGTGTTTTTTTGTGTGTGTGTGTTCAGGATACCCTTTCTCTTCAGGTGCTACTCACGGAGAGGTGAAGGTAACTCCTTCGGATAATACCCTGATACTGCACTCCAGACACTTTCCGTTACAGCATCAAAGAGGTACAGATCATGTAAACATAGAGCATACTACATCAAAGCAGAAGACTTTATGTTTCTAACCCCTGACTCCCTCTTTCTCTCTCTTTCAAACACTCCTGGATTCCTGCATTTACTCTGCAAATAGGGCCAGCCGTGCTTTTTAGTTTTCCCACTCTCCCCGACTCTGGAAAACTGAACTTGGGCTTCTGGGAAAATGTTTTCTTTGTTCCTAGCCAGAAGACAATGAAACTCCTCAGAGCGCATTTGTGAATATTAATGCGAACATCCAACGATACATAATGTACACGACTATGCCTGTGAAATATAAAACACACCTGGGAACAGATATACACATGAACCGTCCGAGATAAACATACGCCGAAAAGTTGGAGACTGGAGAATTCGTATATATTATCAGGATGTTCCGGCAGTGAAATGGGATGATATCTTCAAAGCTGGTCCGGATTGACATTCAGCTACTTCTGAGAGTGTGTATGTGATAAGCTGGCAAATGAGACTAGAAGAGGCATGCGATTCAGACGAAAACACGTCCGCAAACTTGTTACTCCGTAAAACTAGGTGTGATGTATTCGCAAAACACAAAAGGTTAACAACGTATCAACAGCTGAGGATTTTAGAAAGAGCCAATTGTTAACAACTAATTAGATGCACACCGTAATCATAAATTAATAGCGTTCCAAGGGGCAAAATTAATCCTAATGAGAAAAAAGCAGCTTAAAACAATATCAAACCTAGAGAAATGTGCAAATAGACACCGTTTGCGCTAATCCACTCGAATCTGTGATATTGATTCAAAAACATTTTTCTTTCCTTTTTTTAACAAACCGTTTCAATAGACCACGGTATCATTAAGAGGCTTAATATGCTGTTTTCTTTGCCGGCTGTCTTCTCTGCGTTTGGTGCGTGGGTAAAACCATGATCATGATAGACATTAAAGCAGAGCTCTATCACTGTTGGCCATGTCGGTTTGACGAGAGCCCCACCGCAGATCCACACAGATGTAATCCCACTAAACAACCCGATGGCAGATAGCCTAGAAGGTGGAAAACTAGCATCTGCTGGAGGAGTGAACAGCACGGCAGGGAAAGAGGTGAAACGTGGCTGGGAGCATTTACACAGACATTAAACATATCTCTGGGAAGGAAAACAGGAAAGAGAGAACTCAAAACGAAGTAAGCTGACTAATTTGAATTCCAACCACTTTGATATGCAACTGAAGACATGTTTGGACATGCCGAATTTTCCTGTTTACTCAGTGGTAATTGCAGTGTAGAGGACATGAGCAGTAGGCCTATGTGATGTGTTGGGGTAAAATCACTGTAGCTCAACTGGTGGCGCAAACTGCTAACAATATGTCATGGGAACAGATATTTAGTACCTGTTAAGAGCTGTTCACACAGGGGTTGCTGCGAAATCAAACAGATGCATTTAAAACTTGTTGATTAGACCCTATTAGGTGGTTGAAAAGTGCATGTTTACCTAGGCCAACAATAAAAAAGTGAGATTAGATATCAAATTAGTCCACAAAATGTTGCAATTTTGTCTGATGCGCTGCATGTTTCAGAGCGAAGCACGGCACTGTGTGTGGTCATGGCCGTAGCCAGCTATGAGGTCACAGAGGTACGGACCTCTGTCATTTTTTACATTTGAAAATAAAATGTCATGCTCTCTGAATGATTAATTAGCCGTGTTTACTTTAAACCACCTCATATGAGTGTTTGCAATTCATGTTGCGGCAAGAAGCTAGCGCAGTGAATGGTGCTTGAGAGCACGTTGTGAATGAGGGCACGAGTGCAGCCTGATCCACCTAATGGAGAGGTGCAGTAATCTCCTGGAGCTGTTTTTCTGATATAATGTGACACTTAAAAAGTTATTAAAGTGGAAAGTTGCATGTTAGGGTTAGTGATATATTAATGTTTAATTAATTATTGTTATTTTGTTTTGTTTTGCTTGTTTTTCGTAACAATATCTGGCAATATTTTACTGTTGGCGTTCATAAGATTTTTTTATGAACCACATTCGGTAACAGAAAAGCAATGATTATTGTGAGTGTCTGTGAGAAATGTAGGCTATAACACTGTCAAAAACAGTAGCATAATACAGATCTGTATGTTACAGAATGAAATTTGCCAAATAACCTTACTGGCCATCTGGAAGACGGCTCATGCTGTTATAGTTAACATTTCACAAAGTCATCATGAATACAATAATTAAAGCGTTTCTCAAGTAATCTGTAATCTATTCAGCCAGCATATTTGTGTTTGATCTGGGTGAATTACCAGAAATATAAGTCTTTGCTAGACCTACTTTTATTATATATTTCTTTGCAAAAAACTTCTCCAGAAAGTGCCATTTAATGGTTTATTTTTCAAAAAAAAAAAAAAAAAATCCAGGGGGAGCATACCCCTGAGACCCACCTTTATAGTCTTACGCCACACATTAATTAAAATCCAAATTTAAATCCCTGTATATATATTTATATATATATATATATATATAGGTGGCAAATTCCTTTAAAAAAGGGTTGCTGCTTTCATGTCCATGGGGAATGTGGGTCCAATAGCCTTATCATTATTATAGCACAATTCTTACACAACACCCTAGACCTCATTTTCAGACCCTGGTTACGGCCTTGTGTGCAGTTACACACGAGCAGTTAATGATCTGGTTGTTTTCAGTGTCACTGAATGGCTCGGTTCACTGTAAATGCTGCTCCAGACAAACTCCATCTCTGTATGTCACTTATAATATGCATTTGGAAAATGCAGGATATTATTTGCACTTTGATGTGATTTCCAACATTTTTGCTCGCCCAGAATTTGATCAGATTTGAATCTAATCAACTAAACCCAGTTTAAAAGGTCTCCCTAAAAAGGAAAAAATAAATACATTCCCGATAATAAAAAATATAAACAAGATAGAAATATATAAACAACAGTTATTACAAACAAACACATAAATGAATGGATCATTCAAGATCACTTCAAATTTGAATGGCTTTCACCTGCAAGCCAAATGTAACACTGCTGTTCAAGAATAATGAGACGTTTTACTCTCAAAAGTAATATTCTCTAACACTGGACATTGAGCACACAGTGTAACTGAGATTATTCTGTCTGCACTCAAGCTCCTCTCAAAGCTGCCCCGTGGCCTCAGCACAAAGTCATGACATACAGAATTCATAAGTCATGTCTTTCTAGTCTGATACTCTCCTGTCTGTCCTACAACCTACAAACAGCTTCTGCCCTGGTTGCCCCTCCAGATGAGAACCAAGGTGGGTCATGTCCTGAATCCAGCCGGAGGAGGGTCGGGCTTCTGCTTGACACCCAAAGCATCAGCTGAAGTCCAACCCCCCACAACCAACCAAGGGATTGAATGCATATTTCACACACACAGTGGAACATGAATAATATAAAAGGGCTTGAATTTGTATTGAATTCACAGAGTTTAAATATTAGGCTGAAATGTTCGGAATAGATGTCTGAGAAAAAAATCCCTTTGTCTCTGCATGCCCTCTGCCTCCACTGACATGTTTTAACAACCTTTACAGCACATATTCTCTGATTACCCATCTTACATCTACTAGCTCTTTAATTAACACAGAGGATGTCCTGTTTGACCTACTGTGCTCTGGAGGGGCTGACAGCTCATGTTGGTAATTGTCACCCAAAATAAAAAAAGCTCATTCTTCCGTTCTCTCTAAATTAAGCCATCTCTCTTTTCTTCAAATTAATCCACTCCATCTAAAACCTACTGTAACTGGCCCCTCCCCCTCATAAGAGAAACCCCTCCCTTTTACTCTATTACTCATGCTCATTAAATTTTAATGTGTTTTTAATCAGCTCATCACCTCTGGAATAGATGTGTGGAGATGATTTTCTCCTCCAGAGGAAAACCGTGTGGCTCAAAAGGTCTTTCATTGCACAGGAGACTTTAAAAATGTGTTTCATATTAGCATCAACATCGACGTTTCTTCAACAATTTCTTTGAGAAATACAATAACCAAGCACTTGCCCCCATCTCCTATTGTTTGGCTAAATAGACAACCCTCTACACAATTGGTTAATTCTCACATACATATTGTATGTGTCTACAGCTAATCGTGACAGTTGGCAGCTCAGGGACTGTTCATATGTCAAGTGTTTTGGGCACTCAATTTCATTATTTCAAATGTAGAAGAACAGTGTGCGCACTCATAATGGAAGGTCGGTGAGACGCTGTTCAGTTCATTTCACTGAGGATTGTTTTGTGAACAGACACAGTATGCTGTGCCGTCTATTGGATCCGACAACAATGGTGCAACACATGGACTCTGGGTCGAACATGTATGGGCGAATCATTCCGGTTGCCATTTTACAACATTGGAAGTTTTGAAAACAATTGTCCCACGTGCACTGACGAGTGAGTTGAAACTCATTATAATATGCAAAACTGTTATCCACTCACAGCAGTGGGCGTTTACTTCAAGTCTTCAATGTAAGACGCCCATAAAAACCAAGAGTTTTTGAGCTAGGCTCAGAAACTAAAATACAAAATAGCCTATTACTTATTTCATTTTGATGTTTTTGAGTGTTAAAACCAAGCAAACGTCTCAAGTGTATTTTTGCTAGTTTCAGTCCGATATAGTTTTCATTTTCATGTCCTACCACACGTTGTTTAAACGCACAATGGGCATGCTGGTCTGAAAACAAGGCACATAGTTGGGGTGTTGCTATTTTAAAGGCCATTGCACACTGAGTACAAACTTTTCGGATGCGTTTTTCGTGTTCGTCAGCCTAAAAATTCGTCACGCATAGAAACCTTGCACACCAAGTCCGATGCGTATTCTATTAAACCTTTGCGGAAAAAGCAGAAATACCAAATGGATTCGTCAAGCAGTGAGGATGATTTTGTTGCCTCTCTCTTATTGAAGAGAGGAAAGAGAAATATTACATCCAACAAATCCTGAAATTGCGCCAAGAGGAAGGAGATTTCACCTCCTTATTAAGGAGATTAAGGATTTATCCCTGCACGATTCAGAAAATCAAACCCGATCGATTAATTTTATGACAGACGAAAAGTTTCGAAGGCGGTGTGCAAGCATGATTGACATAACGTGAGGTCGATTTATTTTTTTTAACGTGCGAAAATTTCGAATGCGAATTTCGGACTAGTGTGCAATGGCCTTAAGGCATCTGAAATAGACTGCACCATTGACCAATTCAAACCTGGTCTTAAGTCAATGGCTCAATATTTATTATATATTTATATATTTTTTTTGTTTATTTAAAGAATGCGTTAGTAATGTGTGCTTATAGGCGGGTCCACAACGCGATCACACTCTGCTTATTACGCACAGCAGCACACAAACATGGCAAATATTAAGGATTACAATGCAAAAGATCATATTGATGTACTTTAAGATATGGCGGAATCCAGCTTGTGCCGTAAATGGTCTGCTTGCGCACGAGCAGATTTGTTTTCTCTCTGGAGAATTGTTCAGTCTTTCTGCTTGAAAATTCTGTCACGTAAATAGCGAATCTGCCATGGTGCGAAGTGCAAATGGCATTTAAGGGGAATAAGAAATGAACTCTGATTGGTTTATTGCACAGTATGCCCAAAACACACCCCTTACTCATTAAGAGAATAGGGACAACCACTTTAGATCATGCATCGGGCGCACCGACCATTTTTCCCATCATTAAACTAGCAAAAGCAGATTTGGACATTAGACCAAAGCATGCACTTTAGACCTTGCCCTTAAATCGTCAAAATAGGGCCCTGAATATTCCTCTATTTCTTTTAGCCTCAATTTCCTTCCCATTTATTCCCATTCCAGGACAAACAATAGATAATTTCAACAAAAACAATAATTTATTTTACTACAGGCTGTTTTTCCTCCTCTGTGAGTTAAATAACCACTGTACACTGGCTGGGGAAATACAGGGCCAAACCTTTCTTCACTGTTTTTGACCAAACTTGCCCATAAATGGAAGCACCCAGAGGCAGGAAGCGTAAATAAAGTAAATTGCTATAGGATGCCATAACATGAGGCTGTTTGAAATAGAGGGTGAAGTGACAGTCATTTAAAAGCTCATCTGGCTGGGCTGGCATGGTGTTACTCAACAAGACAAATGGCTGGAGTAGTCGGCTTGCTGTAGAGGCTTCACCAGCAGCCAGAAGAAACCAACTTTATAGATATTACAAAGCAGAGTGAGAAATTTTGCACTGCTCTGCTCACACAAGATGTTTCTTAAAAGCTGCCTGTTTCTTTCCCAACAGTATCTCTCCTCTTTTAGCCATCTCGGTATGCTGCGTTTTTCTCTAAACCTTTCATCACCTCTCCTTCCCAGCTGCCTTCAGCATCGCCTACACAGCTGCCTCGAGCATGACTTCCTGGGCAGATGCTTCCTCTGGACAATAGAATAGAGAGAGTGTATAAGTTCAATGTACATGATACTCACAAGGACAGAGCTGTATATTTAACCGCAGTCAAGGAGGAGGCAAATATATAGACTTAATGTTTTATAAGCAGTGGTGGAAAGTAACTAATTACAAATACTTTTGTTACAGTACTTGAGTAGATTTTTTCATTTTTTCTACTTTCTTGAGTATAATAAAATTATGGTACTTTTACTCTTACTTGAGTAAAATAAAAATAAAATATTCAACTTATCTACATTTATATTTCATAAAAAGTACAAAGTACTTTGACAAAGGTGCCGAAGGAGCAACAGGGCAAGCTGACGTTTGACAGACAATTCAAACTACTGCGGTGGAGCACTGCGCTTCAGCCAATAACAGACAGATCTGAAGCCCTTCAGTCAATAACAGACAGATCTGAAGCCCTTCAGCCAATGACAGACAGGTCTGACTTGGGTGCAAAACCAATCAAAATCTCTAGTTCGGCTGGGGGCGGGCGTTCAAACTGCGCTTGACATTCAATCACTGACGCTCGTGTTTTGAATCAGTACCGCTAACGTTTCCATATTTCAGTGAATGTAAGTGAGTATTCTGCTCATATTTAATTATGGCAACTACTGAAATGGGTCATACCATTGATAATACCAGAGCAGTGAGCAGTTGCAGTAAACAAAAAAGCTCGGCTCATAACATGGACGTGGTTTGCATGGACGAAGCAAGAACAATGTAAGTGTCTAAAATACATGCACACAGTTCAAATTAATTGTAAAGCTCGTCCTGTTTAACAATACAGTTAAACTAAATATACGAAGCAAACTTTGTACAAAGCTGAAAAAAAGTTAAATAAGATCGCATGATTTGGCTGTCAGTCAGATGCATATAAAAGTGTAGTTCGTCCCTATAGCAACAGTGGGCTCCCAGCACATTTTCGGTAGGCTACAATGAAAAAAGATAATTTAATTTAACATGTTAACCATACCCCACTTATTTTTTAAAACATTTTTTACTGGAAATTTTTTATTCATACTGTTTTATTGTTTTCATA
This sequence comes from Hybognathus amarus, assembly GCA_030378365.1. NCBI lineage: Eukaryota > Metazoa > Chordata > Actinopteri > Cypriniformes > Leuciscidae > Hybognathus > Hybognathus amarus. Next base: position 262,808 of record JAQIUQ010002980.1, on the reverse strand, counting down.
CCTTTTTTATTGGACCTCTCCATTAACTTTCTTTGCTTTCAATTATGAATGATTCAAATCCAAACATTCAAATGATCTTACCTGGACTTACTTTTTCAAAATTAGTAATAAAAAATTGTTCTTGACAACAGAGAAGGCTAATAGTCTATATGTGGAGCACTTTTATCATTGATGGATGCACTTTTTTGGGCTTCAAATTTTCTCCAGTCATTCACTGCCATTTTAAAGTTTGGAAGAGCCAGGCCATTTTTTTAATATAGCCTAACTCTGATTGTATTCGACTGAAAGAAGAAAAGTCATATCTTCTAAAATGACTTGAGGGAGCATAAATCGTGGGCTAATTTTCATTTTTGGGTGAACTATCCCTTTCAAGAACTATCCCTATCATTCTTTTGAAAATACCTGATAGTTTGATGAACACAGATATGTTATAGCTATAATGTGTTTGTCTTCATGTTTCATCAGTCAAAACATCACTATTTGCACGTTATTATATCCATATAAGGCATTCCTGAAATGTGTAAGTTTAATACTTCTATGCATCAGTACCTTAAGTATGAATGAAATAGATGACATGAGAGTTTTTAGCACTCCATTTCGCTATCATCTCCCCATTTTGGGTAAAAATAGAAAAATACTAAAGTACTTTGTAACGTAGTTACTTGAGTAGTTTTTATGCAAACTACTTATTTACTCTTACTTGAGTCATATTATATTTCAGTACTTCTACTTGTACTAATTATTACTTAAGTAGCAATACTTTTACTTAAGTACAATTTGTCCGTACTCTTTCCACCACTGTTTATAAGGAAAGGTTTTTCTTCAGCTATGGGTACTTTGACCCTGACTAAAGTCTCTAAAAAAAAAAAAACTTTTCACACTCTCTGCTAGTTTAACTTGTGCAATAACGAAGTTCAACAGTAGATGTTCATATTTCTGCAAATTTTCATTTCAAATTTTCATTTCTTCTTCAAGAATATTTCAAATTATATATTGTTTAATATCATTTTAAGATGGAAAAAATGGCGGAAAAGATAAAGAGGCCAAATTACTGTAATGTAAAAAGAGGCCAAGTTCGGTAATGCTCTGTTTAGTTCCTGTCTCTATGTAGCTCCTCCTCCCAAAAAGCACAATGTGGAAACAGAGAAACACAGAGATTTCAGAAATTTTACCTTTCACTAAACATATTTAGTAGGGGTGTAACGGTTCACAAAATTCACGGTTCGGTTCGATACGAATACACTTGTGTCACGGTTCGATTCGGTACATTTCAAATACAGCAAAAATAAAGAAATGCCAGGTAAATTTCCTTGATTACATTTTTTTTATTATATTTTTATTAAAACTAACATCATAAAGTATGATATTTTTTAACTTTGAGCAATGATGGAACTATACTTGACTTTTCTTAGGAGCATAGCTATAAAACAAAACAGCTCTTTGGACAAAATGAAATGTAATATTGTAGTAGTTATAAACAAAGTTTTATTTTAGTTTAGACATTAACATTTGAGGGAAGCAATTGTATTGATAATGTTAAAATACAACCGACGGATGTTACTTGAAAGCATTATAGCCTACTATTCCTGCCAAACTTAGATAGTAGTGTTATACAGTAAATCCTTGGTGATGTTGCTGATCTGTGGACACTGGATAGTTCATTCATGGCACAATGTTTCTTCCTGGTTTCCACAGTCAGCAATGTTTGATCCGTTAATAACGGAGAAATGTGAATGTTTCTACCTAGATCTCGCAGCGATGTTATAACTTCAGTGGCGAATTCAAATGTTTTTTTTACTGTATTTGGCTGTGTAGTAACAGTGCTGATCAAGATCGGCTCGTGCTGCATTGGTCCAAACTGATAAACGGTCCGTCGTCCAGACAATCACACAATAACGAGTAGCTCAGTTTCGTTCCACTTACATTACATTTGCCATTTGATGTTGGGCAATGTTGTGGTCACGCCAGTGTCTCTTACATTATGAACGCGCTTGCCACGTGCAAAGCGCCTATATTTGAAATAACGAAATGTTGGTCGGCAGGAAAAATGAACCGAACGAACCGTTTCGGATTCAAAAATGCGTACCGAAAACCGAACCGAAAGCCTCTGTACCGAACGGTTCAGATGCGAATACGTGTATCGTTACACCCCTAATATTTATATATATTGAAATCGTCTTCCATTGATATTTCCCGTATATCTAAATATGTTTAGTGAAAGGTAAACTTCAGAAATCTCTGTGTAAACAATGCGTGACGTAGACACAATGAGAAATAAAGGAAACATAAAACAAAAATAAAGCAAACAATTCAGTCAAAACATAAGCTCCTAATAGGCTACAAAGTTAATAGCCTAACTATATAAAGTTATGAAACTTCACTTTGTCCTCAGCCGAAACGATTTTTTGTCATGGAACAAACTATAGTTTAATGAGATCAAAGATCGAATGATCTTTGTACGAATGATCTACCCTTTACCCCACCCTTAAACCCAACCATCACGTGGGTTTAGACAAATTGTACAAGTTCGTATGAGTGAGGTCGTACGAATTAGACACTTTTTAATAATTCGTCGAATTCGATACGAATTGGGCGTGAGACAGTGTTGATGATAACAGTAGTATATTGATATTACGCATTTTTTTTCCTCTGCTATTGACTAGTCATGGGCGTATCGATACTGACTTCGAGAATTGAAAGTATCATTACTCAAATAAAAATATCGAAACTATGTTTTTTTACGAGTGATTGTTAATTTGACAAGAACTCTAAAGCGTATAATATGCATTGAATTGGATGAATAACCCATGTTAGTGAATAATTGTGTAGTAAAACCACTTCCCTCCTTATCTGAACGGAACAAGCGCAAATGCGCAAAGTCAGAACCAATCAATCACAGAGAGCATTCACACACTGTTCACACATTTCCAACCACTAATCTATTGTCATTAGATAGATCAGTGATTCAAACGATGCTAACAGAAGACAGAAACATGTTTGAGATATTTCACAATAAACAAATTGTAGCCAATATACAGTACTGATGTGCAATTAAATTGTTTTAAATTGAATGTTAAAAGTTCATACTGACGTTCTATTCTGTAACTATTTTTATTATAAATCACACACTGTCAGAATAAAAAGGTTACATTAATTTTATTTGGTGCAACAGTCAGTCACTGGCAGTCCCTTATGAAAATGAACATTACAGTGACCATAGTTCAAATAGGCCTATAATATTTGTAGATTTCCATAGTTACCACTACACATAAACATTTTAACCATATGTAAATAAAAATATAATCTAATAAATTCCAATTAAGCCATATTGAATGTTAAAATGCCTTTCAAATATAATGTTTAATTGGTATCATTACCCATTTTAATCTTAGTAATTCAATCATTTAAGAAATTTTCAAGTATCAGTATCATATAAAAAAAGTGGTATTGCCCATCACTTTGACGCTTGCTGGTTAGCTGTCTCAATTCCGCACAAGTCACCTCTCGATTCATCCTCGGTAAACGGGATGGATCAAGAGATACATCCAGGGATTTGAACTGGACTTGACTAGATGTGAACTTTGACTTGGAACAGTACTTGGGCAGTGACTTGATGAAGTCCACAAGTACAGACAAGAACGCATATTGAGAAATGGCCTAGGTTTCCATTTTCTGCCTTCCCTGATGGAGTCGTGTAGTTTGGGTTACTTATTTCTCCAATATCTGTCGTTGCAGTGCAGTGAAAGCATGCGGCTGCACGCAGTGGTTTTACGTTGTTTTGACGCAGTTGGGGGTAGCATCTAATGGCATGCTTCCAGCTCGGAGCTGTGTAATCAGCAGGACGTACAAACCCAGACTACGCTGCTCTTTTGTCTTTATTGTAAATGTATTGCTGCTTTTGTAAGTATTCTTTTAGGGAACCTGTAATTTAACTGCTGTGGGTTCTCTCTGAGACATTTGTGAAAGGCTATTTGGCCCACCCACTTTGGGGATGTGGTGTTCAACACACTTGAGTGTGGATTTGCTTCATTGCATTAGTGAGGGTCACTAGTGTGTGGGTGCAGTCTAATGAGTGGTTACCTACAAGGTGGGTCAGGGATTCCTTTTCCTGTTCACGTCTTTGATTAACCCCCAGTATTTATTTTTTCATTTATTATTTGTTTTTCTTTGTTTAATTTGAAATACCTTTTCTGTTGTGATTGGGTGAAATGGAAGAAATACACATCGGAAGCAAACTATGCTTTTCTTTTGAAATGGGGGTTTATTCTGACTGCTATTGTCAATAAGTGACAGCGGTCGAATGGGAGCATAATAAGACAGATAAAAGTCTAATTGAAAAAAGAAAACAGATTGCTTGTGTTGAACAGATTTCACAACAAAAAAAATTGGATTTCACTAGTTAAACAAAAACAAATTGTGGAAACAGTTTACAGCAGACAAAGTTGTCACAAAACTCATTTAACCAGTGGATCAATGGCAGATCCATTAAATGCGTAACTCTATTCCCACTGAAATACACTGCAATAGGTCAAATTTTAAATATATTACTCAATACCAAACTATGCCAAAATATGGTACAACTAATTTGAATACGTAAAAAAAAAACAATACGGCAGTGGCTGAGGTACAAAAGAAATAAAAACACATTAACAAAGCCACAACCCATGTTTCACATATTAGCCATGGAGACATGTATAATCACAGAACATAGGTTTAATCATTAGCAGATTTATCAAATAAACATGGCATCAGCATTTTATCCCATTAATCATGGAACTTACATAATCCTTCACCAATCACCACAAGGTTCACTCGTCACACATTCGGCACATCCAAATACATCTATGAGAAATCACATCAAATGTTTTTTTAAACTCCTCTTTACAAAATATTTGTACATATTGAAGATATTGGAGTAATATTTACCCAGGAAGACGATAGTTTAAACGAGTAAATCAGATTGATGCGCGCACAACAACATGGAGCTTCTCTTTACACTGAAAATGGCCTCTCTTGGTCGCACAACATGAATCCAAAACACACACACACACACACACACACACACATATATATATATATATATATACAATATACAACCTTAAAAGCACTCACACACAGTGGTTCAAGTGGGATTCGGTAGGTGGGGAAACCTCAAATTTTGTGCAGGTGCAACAGGGAAAAATGACAACATGAGTATCGTGGTATGGACGAATCTGGCGAAACTACCGGAAGTAAGCGGGCGCCATTACTGAGCTGTTGCTGCGTAGCGTTGCGCCATTGCCTCCTATTGTTTTAGTTGCAACTTGCGTCCACCGGAATAAACAGCCCGCGATTTACGACTGTCACTAATGTTACAACGTTACCCATTGTATAATGTCGAGTGGGTAAACAGTTTTCGTTATAAATTGTTTCAATGGTGGCAGTAAAATTTCAATTTTGAAGAGAAAACATTGTGAATACCCCGGGTCGACTGCCCCTGTCTGGTGCCATACGGTTTACACAGATTTCCTGGGCGAGTACAAGACGCGAACATTCGCGTATAATAACAATTATTTAATGACATAAGTAAAAAATATAATAAATATGTGATTTAGTGATCAGCAAAATCTCCTCTCTTGCTATTTTTTTCTATTCAATTAACATGCTATGGTCATTAAATGGCTTTCCTGAGCTAAATGTAATGTTATGTGACATAATTGTTCTCCTGCTTTTATATTGACCTCTTTCCATGGTTTAAAAACACTAGCAATTGGTCGATATTATGTATACTTTCTAGCTGTAACGTTACCTTACCCTTGCCTGTTGCAATGTGAAAATGAGATAAATAATGGACACAAATGAAAAACTGAATTTGTTTATTTGATTTCTTCATTCATTTATTTATATATTGTTGCAAATGGACAGGTCTTTTTATAGTTTCCTCGTTAGCAAACGTTAGCCTAGCTAGCTTGCCAAGCTATTTTCATAAATAATCTGTAAGATCGTTTGTACCTTCATCTGTGACTGGAGGCCACTATCTAATATCATCAACCCAACAAGTCATTCTGCCTGGCTGTAGTTGTCATCGAAGGTGCGTTTGCGTTATCACCGAGGTTTGTTTACATACCGGTGCATAAATGCCTATGCCGGTGTAACAGCTCAGTAAAGGCGTCGCCACAAGATGACAGCCTACACAAGAAGGCTCGTCGAATTCGTCTATAGCGATACTTTTTGGGACAAGAGTGTGACAGTGGCACCAATTATCACAATACTTATTTATTAAATATTTTAATGGTTTAATTTTGTCCATGTACATCTAAATTGATATGATGATGATACTACAAAATTGCTGAACAACATGGAACACAACATTGTTTTTCTACAATGCAAATTAAAAAAAATGGGAAGTCAAAAACTGACTTAAATTCACAAGCTAGATAGACCTATAGACCTTATGCACCAGAGAACGTGGGCGCCGCCATCTTTAGAATATTGTCTTTGAACTTCCGTTTTTGCAGTCCCTCTGTATATCTCTATGGTATCGCTGTCGATGAGTAATTAGCTGGTGATGTGAATTTACTAATTGTAAAGTTAACAAAAGTTATCATGAGCATTGTAATGTTTATCATAAGCATTGTAAAGCAGATAGTCTTAACAAATGTCGACAGGGAAATTTTTATGAGCAGTTCATTCATACCCATGCAAGATCGCTGTGAAAATACAGACCGGAATTTAAAAGAAAACGAGCGCAGCCAGGGTTTCACGGGGTCTTAAAAAGTCTTAAAAAGTCTAAAATTCTGAACTTTAAATTTAAGGCCTTAAAAAGTCTTAAAAACGGCCAGATTTTCATCCGAGGTCTTAAATTTGATTTAGTCAGGTCTTAAAAAGATTTTACCCTCGTTCATTTGCCAAAACTCTGGCCGCAGGAAAGTTATTACAAAGTAGCAAAAAAGTATTGAGTTGTAGCCTACAAAGCGGTTCAAACACGCTAAAGTTCATTTCAAAATATAGGCGCGTGGCATCCGCAGCGAGATTGAAAAAAATCTCACCATTTCAGATTCAGAATGCCAACAATTGTTTGTCTCCAAAGGATTTCAGTTGATGAATCTAACAATCAATGATATAAAATTCGGTATTTTTTCGTAATTATCACAATGATTTTGGAATTAACAACATAATTCTTTAAGTAAACATTTCATTCATAAATGTCGTTTTTACAAGATAATTCCTACTCATCTATGTTTGTAATAAGATTTGACATTGTTATTGATTTGTTTATTTGCTTGGTTTCTTAATAAAAAAAAAAAATCATAATGTCGCAAACGAACTGAAAAACCAACCAATCAGCCCCTTCAATAAAAGCATTAAAAGCTCAGTCTCTGAATTGATTTCAGTATTATCATGAAAATAAATGTTCATGCCATTTCATCTCTAGGTATGATCAACTAAAATCAACTATAATTGTGTTTTTACAGTATAAAATGCAAAGTACAAATTTCTATACTTTCTGTAAATGTTATTTTCTCTGACGCTCTTTCACACACACAAACACACACATATAAAATAATTTTTTCAGAATATTTTTTTTATTTAAAATTTTGGTAATGCGTCGTGTAGGTCTTAAATTTCAATGTTTATGGTCTTAAAATGTCTTAAAAAGGTCTTAAATTTGACTTACTGAAACCTGCAGAAACCCTGGCAGCACTGAAAAGGGGTGGGGGTAAAAAAAGGTATCGTAAGAGTTTATTGGAGAGACAAAGTCAAAATGCTGAATCAAAAGTTTGCTGTATTATAAAACATAAGAAACAACAACAACAACAAAAACAATGTATGAAAGTTCAAATATTGTGATTATTCTACATTCAGTCAAAATAGCTCCCATACACTGGGATTTAATTTGCACTGTTTTTCTTTGTGGACAGGCTGTGTGATCAGCTGCTCTGCTTGTGAGCACCCATTTCTTTACATATTTCTGTGGATTCCACTGATTCACAGGAGACCCAGCCAAAGAAATGACCATCAATGCCGACACCTTTTGGATTTTTGAGCTCTTAGTGGTGTTATTGTGATGTTCATTTCAGAGAATCCCCTTTCAAAGTCAGCACTGCTAACAGCAAGTGATTTTAACTGCCTGCTGCAGTTTTCAGCAATCCATCAGTTACAGGAATTTCTGGATGCTCTTTTGAAATCTCTGAATCTCTGTCAGACACCAGAAAGCTGGTGTCATCCTCTCCATAAAACATTGGAAATGGTGATGGCCAGGCTTCTGGCACAAGAACATTATTTTTTCACTTTCAGTCACCATTCTTGAGCGCATACTTTCAGCCAGAGCTTCATAAAGTTTTTGAGGATCAACTGGTTTTACTCTAGAGTCCATTTGCAGTGTTACCCCATAACATGTTGCAGTCTCCACTGCTTCAGATGCCTGTCTGTAGTATGGTCCAAGATTGTGTTGTCTGGCTGAAAAAGTATCAACTTCTCTCTCAACCAGATGCACAGCTCGAGATAATGATATGTCCCTTGACTGCAAACTTTCAGATACATTTTTGAGCTCCTCCAAAGCATCAAGCATGAGACCCATGTTCTTCATAAAGTCCCCTGATGAGAGCTTTGTTGCAAGACCCTGAAACATGCCATCTCCTATTTGTTCAGCATCATGACTGGCTTTGCAGAAATGAGCATAAAGCATTGTCCACACTGCCTTTACTGTTCTATGTGATGAGGCCACCCACCTCACACTCAGGACTCTGACAATCTTTTTAACCACAATCCCTAATTGTGAGACGGCAGAACTGAGCTCCCTTTGATTATTGGGGGATTGGTGGTACAGACAGTACAATTTGTCCATGAAACTTAAAAAATGATTCATTTCTGTGCACTGCTTTTACAGCATCCCCAACCAGCAGCTCAAGTCTATGGTATAAACAATGCCAGTAGATCAGACGTGGGAACGTTTTGCAATGTAATAAGCTGTTCCAAATACTGACATTGTAGAGGAGGATATTCATCTTGTGCCACAAGTAAACTTAAGTCTAACTGCTTTTCTGATCTTTTTTTCAGTATTGCATAACTGCCTGTATGTGACTTTGCGATGACTTGTGTTAATGTATTTTCTTCCGCAGTGGTGTCATTTGTTTAGTTTTTGTCCTTACATATGGGGAAATTTTAGTTTTGCCATTCACTGGAAAAAGTGTACCTTTGAGATCCTTGTCTGTAAACACCAAGTGATGTGGCACTTTTGCATACAGAACACCCTAACCTTTTGGTAGAGACATAGATAAATGGATATGCTTGTTTGAAATATTCATATTTTGAAATTCCCCAACAATCTGGCAAATTCTGTTCTAAGCTACTGCTTTGGGCTGTGGTGTTACTGGCCTACTGCTAGGCTGAGCAGGGCAGGGCAGGGCAGGGCAGGGTAGGGCAGAGCTGGGCTGTTTTTCCTCTACACAAAAATGCTGGGTTGTTTTAACCCAACTGTGGGTCAAATATGGACAAACCCAAAAATTTAAGCAAAAAATGTAACCCAATGACTGGGTTTGTCCAAATTTGACCCAAAGTTGGGTTAAAACAACCCAGCATTTTTTAGAGTGTAATCATGGTGAAAACATGGAATTTGAAAAGTGGTAGTAAGAGTCCGAGTGGAACTGTCCATTAACATGTCATGGCCACTAAAAAAAACACTAAAGACTAAAGTTAGCAAAAACTCTAGGCGACAACATCCATAGTCAAAAATCTTGTGAACACATATTTAGTATGTGTTTTGTGACCTTATTTCAGAAACTTTAATTTTTAGTTTTTTTTTTCTTTTCAAATACCATGCAACAGTATTCTCTAAAAATACAAACATGTACATACATGTTGCTCACATATTATGGTAGCCCTGTTTGTGCTAAAGCAAGAGTGTAATTTCATCTGTGCCATTAATATGTTTATAAGCAACTGAAAAAAGCACAAATGTCAGGGCATGTCAAAACATCTCAAGTACCCCAAAAACACCTTATACCCCAAAACATTTTAAGGTTTTTTTAGCTAGAGATGAAGTATGTTTACATGCTGTGTAATTCAAACAAATGTTATTAAAATACAAAAAGACTAAAAAAAGTTCAAACTAAATCCATAAAATGATCCAAACACTTCAACCCCTAAAAGGTTTTTACAGTATATGAAGCTCCTGACAGAACACTTTAAGAGTGAAAAATAAAAGGATTTTGACGGATTTATTAACCAAATCTTTATAGAGTAGAAGGGTGGTGAAGATGTAGACGCTGCTTGTGATAAGCAGGTTGATAACACTGTTTGAGCCAAAACACCAGACTCTTTGAGCAGTCAATCAGGTTCACACACACACACACACACACACACACCTCCTTCTTTCCCAATCCTATCTGAGATGTCAGATTGGATAGCTAATAGCCCCATTGACGTGGAAATAGCATCTCAAAGCAAATAAGATGCTGATGTCTCTCAAACAGGAAGAAAATCAATTACACACCGTTTTTAGTTTTGCTGCTCTGAGACGGAAAGGCCAAACACAATTATCAACAACACGTAAACAAATACAATATGAACTGACAGAATTACATGAGCAACTATCTAATAAATGTCAGTGCAGACTGACCAACAGAAAGCAATTATATTGCATAAATCAAATACTACAACGATGATGAAGGAACTGCACTTTCTTGCCTCAGATGGAAAAAGGTTTTGCTGATAACTTGTTTACATTCAGAAGTCATCATTTTTACCTGTAAAATAAGAGATAAGGTAACAACAACAAAAAAATAAACTAATATATAAGTCTTTTGCAAATTAAAGTCTTATCAACGCAGAGCTAATTTTGCCTCTAGACCTGTAGCTTTAATTATCTTATATTGTATTTCGTTTTAAGACAGATTAAATTACACATTTTGTCATACTCACGCAGCCAATGTCGTGACACTACTCTGCCTCCTAAGAACACTAATTGTATTTCCCTCACTCGCGTCTCACTTGCGACTGTTTCCCTTGAACTTGTTTCTTCGATTGCCGTTTTTATTTTGACTGTTTAATTATATTTGTTGCCCTGTTGCCCTTGTTTGACGTCATCGTGTGTTTGAGTTCTGCAGCACTTGGTGTCTTGGAGATTTGAATTGTGCAGTAAATACTGAATCTTTTCACATTTTAATATACTATTTATCCTAATTAAAATCTTCTACTTTCCTCAGAATAAGGTGGCTGATGACAAGTGGCTAAATGGGACAACAGAGATTGTTGAACATTACACCTATTCACGCCAAATAAAGCTACGTCCACATTAATCTGGATACATTTGAAAACGGGGTTTTCGTTAAAAACGCTCTCTGTCCACACTAGCGTTTTCAGGCGTTTTCCGACGTTTCAGTGTGGATGACAAAACTTCTAAATTCACTTTACTGCGCATGCGTGAAACTACACAAAAGCTCACTGAGATGATACAGGTGGGAATATAAATAATAATGTTATTGCACAATAACAGGATCATTTTATTTAGCAACATATCTCACCATCACTGATGCGTCCAGGTCGCATTGGTCTAAAACGCAACTGCTCTCCTGTTTTGCCGCAGGACACCAAATTTAAGAACATTTATCTGTCATCTATGCAGTACTGTGCTATGAAGACATAGAAAGTAACATATTTTAGCAATAGTGTAAAAATGAACAACACATAACAGGCACAATACCGATAAACATGAATATCTATTGGTACTAAATGGATCACATGACTAAACTTACGTCATCGTTTTGAAATACCTCTGGTTTCACGGTCCACACTGCAACGCGAAACGCCGTTTTCAAATTTATCCACTTTGGAGAGCGTTTTCCAAACGATGACGTTTTTGTTGACTTAAAACGGTGTCTCAGTGTGGACGAGAGAAAATATACGCTTTCAAACGAAAACGTATTATGTGTGGACATGGTCTAATCTACTCACTTGTCTGCTATCACAGCCTCATTGTGTATATAATTGCCCACTTTTGAATTGTTATAAGTCAAACTTTCAGGTAAAATGCATTTTGAAAGACTGGAAGAATTTATGGTGACGTTGAAGTGGTAGTGGAAGCTTTTTACTTCTGGTGATTGTATAGGCTTCAAAATTCATAAAAGTTGTTCATTGGTGAAGATTTTCATAATGAACAAAATGTGTAAATATCATCAACTTTTGCTGAGTCACAGAGCTTATTTTCGATTCTTCAATAATCCAAAAGCCAATGGAAAAATCCTTTCGGGTTTTTGCTGAGCAAGCCAAGTTGTGTTGGCCTACAAAAATATGCCATCACTGCAGCACTGCATTATACTTTGGTGCAAAATAAACATTGTAACTTTTCACATAGTGACATTTTATATACTATTGTGTGTACTATTCTATATATAGAGTAAGAGCCATTTGGAAGACCTTAGCAACCCCATAGCAATGCTCTGGTAACCACCAACAACGCCTTACAATCATGGTTTATGTACCCATCAAGAATACATCTTCAAGCATAACAACATAATAAAAGACTATCTGATTTGTCCTAACATGTTCTTGGTACTCTTCCAATATTCAATTCTACTGTTTGGACGTGTCAACTATAAGACACTTTGAGATGCAATCAGCAGCACTTGCAATGCAAATGAGCTCTTCTGTTTTCAAGATCCCATTGTGACCAAAACAAAGACAATGATGACTATAATGCGTGTTGTTCCATCAGTTTCTCTTCTGTTTTAGTTTTTTTTTTTGCAACAAGAATAGACACATAATCACTCATCTCCAGTACACCATTGTTACTGTGAAATTTCTAATCGTTCCCATTACAGATTGTAGCCCACTGATTTACAATGGACATATAGTAGAAGCCTGTTATAATTACTCTGTGATATATGGCGGTTATAATACCATATTGAACACTATAATACGATAAAAGGCCTCCACGCCATCCACCTCTGTCACAATCTGTGGGGGCGTGACCACTGGAGCATTGAGGTGTGACAGACCTTTGATGAAGGACTTCATTTAAACCTGTTTGCGCAGTGGCTGGTCAGTCTGAGCTGAAAGAGACCTGCGGGATTCAAGTTACGAGACCTCTCATTAGAGAGATCGAGGCATTATGGAGTCTTCAAGCCCGCTTCAATGGCCACATACGGTTTTAGTGTTTGCTTTTGAAATTTCTGTGTCTCGCAGGGGTAGATCACAGAAAAGTGGCGGTTAGACTTCAACAATATAGAGTAGAGGGATTATGACACCTGTTTGTGCTGCCAGGAATCTTATTGCTCAGTTTTAGTGAGAAAAATACTGGCCTCTGGTGAAACTGGCAAATTTAAATGGCACACTTGTCATTGGAGAAAAAGAGGACTTCTGTTACATAAAATTGTATTATGAACACAATCATATTTAATCCAAGTCCTGAAGCTGATTCGAATCTTTTAGTTTTTGTGGAAAAGGGAGGAGAGAATTACTCCAATTTGGAGCAACATGACATTTGTTGTGTAAATTAAAGGGTTAGTTCACCTCAAAATGAAAATGTCATTAAAGGCCCCTATTACATGGATTTTTGAAAATGACTGTTCATATGGTGTGGAATATAGCTCTAAGGGATGTAAACATCCTGCAAAGAGTAATATCTGAAAGTGCACCAGAGTCGACTCTGAGTCTATGAAATGAATTGTTTTTGAAACGAGTCATTAGCCGTTACATCGTGACGTGAGAGACATTTTGGCCGCGACCCAGTTACTGCGCCCAACTACTGTGCAGATGGATGTGTAAACTTGAAGTCTACACAGTGCACAAGAGCGCACAAAAAAGAAAACAACCATAATTTAATATTTTAGTTTCAAAATATTATCTATATATATCAACGTTTCCTATAAATTGTGGTTAAACCTTTAAAATGGTTAGTTGCGTAGGCTGTCAATGGAGGGACAAACGCTCTCAGATTTCATTAAAAAGATCTTCATTTGAGTTCCGAAGGTGAATGAAAGTTTTAAGGGTTTGGAGACAACATGAGTCAATCACACACACACACACACAAAAAAACGATTTTAGATATATTTAATTGGAGGCATTTATTTTTTACTTTTGGATTACATTTGTCTCAATATTTACAAGATTACACTTCTCAAAACGATTTATCTGGTTTTTATATTGTATACTATATGTTGTGATGTCTAAATTCACTTCCATTTGAAATGTGTTTTATTTTAAATATATGTAGACAAAATAGTCCAGCTTTTTATAACATGTAAAATAATTTTCAGCTTATTGGTATCACTGTCATCACTCCTAACCCGCTTTTATTTTTATAGAGTGAATGATATATTGAACAAGGACACAACATGAGGAATGGACATCATGTAGTCATGATGAGACATGGGAAAGGAAAAGACAGATTTGTTTTATAACCAACAATACAAACAAAGTGCAACCAGCACAGTTTCTTTTCCAGGCAGCATTGTTGAGGCACTCTAATGAAAAATAATTATTTTAGCTTGTTCTCTAAGCGGGAATCTGTAATTTTACATTGGTGTTGGCTAATGTTCCTTTGGATGACGCCACGCACATTAATCCTTGTCTTTGAATTTAACAAAGCTAAAGGTTTATAATCATCATTACTATTTATTCATTTACATTTTTTTCAAGCTTTGCTTCAGCAATTGAACTACTGTGAAAATTAGTCCTCCACTGAGGTAGCCAAGACATCAGTTCTGTTCCAAAACCTAGAGAGCTTCAGAATTCGACTTGCATACATGTTTTTGTCTTTGTTTTTCTTTTCCTTTTTTTCTTCTGCTTACTATTGTTCTGCCTACCTTGTATGTACTCCATGGACGTCTTTTTTCTCCTTTGTATGCATACATAAATCACTGATCTCTTGTATTTTTGTATTAATTATAATGTTTTGTTAACTTGCAATAAAAAATAAAAAAAAATAAACAAGTTCTATTAAATTATTCTAAAGCATTTTTAGCCCAATTGTCCTTTAAGCAATGCTAATTAAAGTATTGTCTTTTATTTCATATTAATTTAAATCAATTTTGTGTTGACACTTGCGGTATGCTATTTTTATTGAATTTAATTTGCTGCCTAAATTAGTCACTTATGGTTCTATTTCAATTAAAATGCTTATGTGGAAGGCAGTAATCAGCTCAAAATGTTAGAAAATTGCTAATTTGTCCATACCGTTTATAGTATTTTGTATTCTCAGGGATTTGTGACTACATGGCATAAAACTGTTCAGCACTCTGATACTGTTGAAGCCATCAAGCCCACACAGAGAAACAGACAATGTTTCTATACTCTCATACTTCCAAGGCTTCAGATGATAGAGTATTTGATGGCATTGTAGGAAGTGGTATCTGTACTATGTGAAGTTTCCTTCATAAAGTGAGCCAGCTTGAAAAGCAAACTTGCTGAGTTTTCTATCATTATGCTCTGCTCTATTTTATTCAAAGCTTTCAGGGTGAAGATTAGGAGGTTTGGCAGTCATGACAACTCACTATGTGTTCTGTAGAAGTCTAATAAAACATTACGGAGTGTATGTATCCTGCAGAGAGTTTATTATTTATTATTGTAGCACAACATCTCCAGTCAGTAAAGAGGCCTTCACACTGACAGTGATTTGCAGAGACAAGGCAAACCAGAAGCATTAATTTTCAATGAGAGTTGGTGGTTTCTGTCAACATGAGTGACAGCGGCAGTTGTGGGCGTGTCTAGCGATGTGACACAGCTGATAAAAGTTCAACTGTATTCAAATGAGCAGCAACTCGATGCAGCAACCACTAATAGGTCTGAAAGCAATGACGGTCATGTGATTCGTCTATATATGAAAGATTGAGAGATATTACTGTTCCATATGATTTGTCTCTGCTCACATGGCGTAATATAATTATGCATGGGAACTGTGTCAGAAAGTGTCAGCACTGAGTTTGATTCATGACATTGATAATGGTTCATCTTGTTCATGATATGATGAATTTGCACTGCTATAATGTATATACCAACACTCTCCCCACCAGAATGAAATTTGAAGAGCAAGAAAACAGATTTTTTTTCAGCAAACATATTTGTAATTTAAGATGAGCTAGCTAGCTAAAATAAAGTCGTGGACAGTTATTTTTGCGGCTGACCTTATTGCATATGCATTTGTTGGAGTTTTTCCTTTCAGGCACAAAATGTGATGAATCGTGGTGATTTACTAAGGTTTGCGCTAGTTCGATTTACTGGTATTTGCACCATATTTTACCGCCCAAAAATAACATCTTAAACCAGACGCTATGGTTGGTCATTATGGAAATGATCCGGCTGCGTCTGTGTTCTTTAATTTGCGCGTCATCAGTAGATCACACGTAGAACTTTCCATTCCCATTGACGCTTATTTTGGAATTGCTCTCTCACACTAAATTGCCCTGTTTAGTAAATCTGGCCCAAGTGTGATTTTCAAAATGCAAAGGCTGCTATTAGATAAAAGCTAGCTAGATAGATAGACCTGTGTTAAATTTCTTTGCTATAGTTATGCAGCCAACCAGTAATGTTAGCATAGCAGCAGCAGAAATCGCAACCACCAGTATAGCGACCCAGTGACCTCCAACAATAATATCGCTGTCAGTGTGAATGGGACATTAAGTGGTGTTTTTTTAGGGGCCGGCAGAGCTGAAAGTGTTTGGTCATGCAAAATGTAGCTTTTACATAAGGTCAACAAACCCTCTGAATATCAATGTGCTTTTACATTGAGAGCTAAAAGTGACTTCTCTTAACATTACTCCCCTGTACCGTGTTCAAGGCTGGATCCACCAGTTCGTTTGAAAGGTGCAACTTTAGCAGCTTCCTTGGGCAGGAATGTCTTGTTCTTCATGCACCGGCTCTGCTGTCATTAAGCTGTTGACCCTGAAATGTGTAGAAATGGTTCCTGCCTGGTTTCGTTCCTAAGCCCAGTTAATTGTTCCCTGCGGTCTTGTCACGTGAGTCAGCCTCAGGGCTGAAGCATTAATTCACATGAGTTTCTCTAAAACGGAGTCGTTTTAATGTGTAAATGACGGTTTCCGGTGAAAAAAAATGCCCACACACATTATGCTCCTCCATTCATTACTTAATTCATAGGCATGATAGTTGGAGACAGAAAAGGAGAGTTTCAGCCGCAGAAGAACAATGCGTATGTCATCAGCATGCATATTCTGTGAAGTCACTCTGTGGAAATGTCAAAACCGACTCATGCTCTAAAGAGAGGAATAATCAAACTGCTTTGCTTGTGAAATAGAGCACTAACCAAAGCAACTCCTCTGCATCCCCTCTGAGTTTCCTATGCCATTATGCAGTTTTATCCTCTTTGAATATTTCTGAGTATACTGATTGACAGTAGGGGGTGTCATTATCGCAAACTGTGTGAAGAATGAGTCACTGCTATTACACAATCACAGAACAAAAGACAGGTGATTTAAAGTCTCTCGCCTTTCATTAGAACAGGTCTTCAGGCATACAAAACCTGGATGCAGACTTTCTTTTGTGAGGCAAACTTCTAGAGTATTTCACGGAATTCTATAAAAGATGTTTTTACAACTGGTTTCCACTTCGAAAAGGGAAAACGACAATAAAAAGTGTTTTTTGTTACTTGTTTTGCTGTTGTTGCTGCACTGCTTTGTCTGCATGATTTGGGGGAAAATAATTGCTATTTTTCTGATAAAAATGTGCTTTCAAAGAAGAAACGTTGCTGTGATTGTTTGTAGAACTGCATAATTTGACCAAAAATTGTATAATTATATACCAATATGGCTTTAAAATAAAAGTATTCATAACAATAGTAAAACTACTAAATAAATACTAAATAACACAGTGCTGCGGTTCACTCTGAAACATGCAGCACATATATTCATTGAATTAAATAGCAGCCTTCACATTTTGATAATCACACGTGGACCAGATTTACTAAACAGGGCAATTTAGTGTGAGAGTGCAATTCCAAAAAAGCGTCAATGGGAGTGGAAAGTTCTACGTGTGATCTACTGATGACGTGCAAATTAAAGAACACAGACGCAGCCGAATCATTTCCATAATGACCAACCATAGCGTCTGGTTTAAGATGTAATATTTTGGGGCGTTTTTTTTTTTGTTGTTGTTTTTTTTTCTAGAAGGCGTTCCACACAATAAAAACACACATTAAATACATGAAGTATGTTTGTTAAATGAGCCCGTTCTCATCCTTTGGCGTCATATAGGTCATACATCATTTCGTACGCACATGGCACCCTTTAGCGTCAATATAAGAGCCCGGAACACACCAAGCCAACCCAACGAACTCAGCGCTGATGACAGCCAACTGTGTTGTCGCCTCTCATCCCCTCTCGTCGAGGTAAAAAGCTGCACTTGAACACACCAAGAGAACTGCAGCCGACTGTCAGCTATAATGTCCGTTTCTGCGCCTGCGTGTGATGAGCTAACTGTCTATTTCTGCAGATATATTAGTCTATATTCGTCATTCAAAAAGGAAAATCAATGCTGCCGGCTGCAGATGCACATACCGTAAACAAAGCAGCGCGTGCTTACCGTTTCGAATATCAATCCTGCTAAACACTTTCTTTATTCCTCTCCGCTCATGTTAATATTGAAATATTCGCCAAGGAACACTCAGGTAAGATGACGTAACATAAGAACAGCCTTCTATCTTTACCGTTTTGACTTCTTTGCTTGCTGTTTTGCATTTATTCTCGTGCACTGACTCTTTCACTAAGCTGAACAGCCAATCAGAGTCCTCTCTTTCCTCAATGGCCCGACGCCGATTCAACATGTCGAATCAGCGCGAAAGAAAGCCGACGAGGACTATTTTCAGCCAACGGCACGGAACCGTGCGTATTACACCGAGGGAACTTAGTTGGCCGACGCAGAAAATCTGCCAGACGGCCGACCGTCGGCTTGGTGTGTTCCGGGCTTAACAAGCAGAAGAAGATTAGTAAATGCTCACATTTAGTCTAAAACTACAATAACCATCAAATGTTCACACACAAAACACATACTCCTCTTACTCCTGATTTCTCTCAACACGAGGACAGGAAAGATGTCAATCAAAAAATGAGTAACATACGTTACTTATCTGAAAATGTAACTCAGATACGTGTTACTTCACTAGTTTCTTGCAAAAAGTCATCTGATTACGTAGCTTCGCGTTATTAGTAATGCATTACCCCTAACATCACAATCGGCTTTATTTTGATTCATCATGCAGCCCTGCTCATGATGCACAAGACATGGCAATAAATTGCCCATACACAGCTGACCTCTGACCTCCCCTGTTGCGTGAAGGCGGGTACAGCGTGGGTTGAAGCCTCGCTTTGATTGGCTGGCGATAGGCTTATGAGTGATTGGCAGCGCTTAATGAGAGCCCAAGAGAGGTAACCTGACAGCTGTTTGTTTGCTGCTAATGAGAGACTGGTAGAAGAGAGAGAAAGGCTCACACACTGGAACTGTTTGAAAGAGGCTGCCTTCAGAGTGCCTGGCAGAAAAAAAAGTCCTACCTCTCCCTAAGGGCCGGGCTCGGGTCTGCTGCAGTGAGCTGCTCTGGAAGCTCCTGGGTTCTGTTAATGCTGTTCACCACGGATCAGATTTGATGTTTGCACAGAGACTAGGGAGAAGCAGCTCGACAAAGCTTTGCTGTGTCTGTGATAATTAGGTTTAACAAGTTTGAATTGATCTTTCATAAAAGATGACTTGAAAAGACAATGAACCATTTTTAGCATTGAGGTCAGACAAAAATATGATTTTTGGCTATTTTTTTTTAAACAGAAATCCAACTTCAATTGTTCTTCCCCGAGTTGTTATAAACCCCCCACAGCATGGTGGAAGTAATTAAATGTGTAGTTTCCAACCAAATCTAAAACGTCTGTTGCACTCTTTCCGAAGGACAAACTGCCTGCTGTCTTTCTTTCATACAGACCTCCCCGCGGCTGGTTGGAGCTGCGTGATTTTAACAGACAGCATCAGGTGGCATGCTGTTACACCCAGTGCTAGAAAACATCAACCGTGTTTAAAACATACAGGGCTAAAAATATCAGGTTGAATCCTCAGTTTTGCAATGTAAACTCTGAATTAAGCATAGCAGGTTTTACTTTCTACTCCGCTGGTCTCATGACAATCAATAAAGGCCTTGGCAGACTCGCTACTTAAAGGGATAGTTCTGCCAAAAATGGGAAATTCTGTTATCTCCCACTTGCGTTGTTGTAAACCTTTATAACACTAAAGAAGATGTTTAGCTAAATGTCTGAGCTATTTTCTTGCATATACCACCAAAGCGGATAGGGGCCAGGAAATGTTAAAGGTGCAATGTGTAAATATTTTGTGTACATTTCTATCAACAGAAATGCAATATGACGTCCATAACTATGTTTTTAATGGTGTATAAAGAACTTACTAAATAAACCGTAATGTTTTATTACCTTAGAATAAGACATTTATATCTACATAACCGCGGGCACCCCCTTCTATGAAGGTCGACATATTGTGACGTCATGTTTCTACTGTAGCCGACAGCGAACAAACAGCGCTACAAAGTGCGTTTCATCACTACCTTGAAAGAGAAGCCGCAGAAACCTAGAAACTAGCCACTGACACAGTGAGTAGTGACTTTTCCGTGACCATTGACCATAAAACAGTAATGCTAAGGGAATCATCAACCCGTTGATCGAAAATATATAGTTGCATAGTTTCATGTGTTTCTTCTCCCTTGCTGTATAATGGGTTTGCTATGTGAAAATCAGCTGATTATTATTATATTATATATTAAGACCCTTGATGCTCACCTGATGTCTTTGTAAACTTTATCCATGATGTGGTTTAAAATGGACTGTGGTACAGAATCATTGACAATGTTACACACTCTTGACTTTCTCTGGATATTCAAAAGGGAGGGGTAAGCAGTGGGCTGAGCCCTTAGAGCAAACTCGCAACCAAACCGCTCGCAACCAAAAGTTGCTAAAAAACACACACTGCACCTTTAAGCTGCAATAAGAAAAATAGCACCATATAAGTAGTTCATTTCTGTGCTTAGAATAAATTGAGATATTATTTGTTTGTGTGAAATCCTGCTTGACAACTCTTTTTGTGTTTTTGTGTCTCAAGACTTGAGAGTGAATAAATGTTCCGTTTTTGGTGAATGATAACTTAAAATAAAAGGCAAACTAAGGATGAATGAGAGGTAGATGACGTTATGGGATCCTAACTCTACCCCAGACCTAAACCTAACCCTAAACCCAACTCGTCACCTAACTGACGTTAAAGGTAAAGCGTCAGTTGTATGACGACCCGGGATCATCATCTACCCACGTTTAAGGGGGCCTAAAAAGTCGTATATTGACGAATGGTCAAAAGACGTCCCAAAACATCAGTTATATGACGAATTGGGATGAGACTGTGTTAGTTAATATTATGCTTGAATGAGATAAAGCTAAACTGCTTTGGCCTTGGCTTGGTTTCAGTAATGAAGTGCATGAAACATTGTTCAATCACTAAATTGCCCTCCTGACTGCATATATATTAGGTACAGTCATATTTTACATTGTGATTGAAATGAACATGCTCCTCACAACTCCAAGGTAAATTTCAGTATTCACTATTATGACTTGTAAATGATAATATAGCACTTATGCTAACAACACACTAAGTTTTAGCCACTAGCTATGTTTACATTAACACATTTTCCTCAGTCGGAATTTGGGGATATTCCTCAATTGGAATTCAGTTCTGATTTCAGATTCTAAAAATAAGTTCTGTTTATAAAAAACATTAAACTTTAGAATCTGATTTAGTTGAACACGTTCAAAAATCTGAGAAAACGACTGGAATAATGTCACCAGAGCTACTAGGAGTTTAACTGTTGTTTTTGCTTTGATAGCACATCTCAAATGAAAGCTGCATCAGAAGAGATTCTTATAGCAAATGTAAATATTAAAGCTAGGGAGTGCAGTTTCGTAGAGCAATATAAGCTTTGAAAAGGGTCTGCAAAGCGTCATGAGAGACGCCGTAAATTACCTCATGTCTCAAAGCACATCAAATTACAATAATATTGAACCTAGACCATAGAAACACATAAATCAGGGTCTGAGGATAGGAACAACTCAGAGTAGAACTTTACGGGTTGCTATCTCATAATTCCAACAGCATAAGCTCATTATTTTGGTTCAGGAGGAACTAAGGGTGGCTTCTGTTTGTTTGCAGTGCTCGGTGACTGCGTCCAAAACTTGAAACTTGCTTGTTTGCGACTGTTGCAAAAGTACATTCTATGAATGTGTGTGATATAAATTAAATTTGGACATACAACATCTGCCATGTTGTCATTATCATGTGACCTATGGTGTCTGTTGTGATACTTTACCGTCACTTTAAATCATCTCTCGTGGCCTCATGGGATAGGCCCTTACTCAAATGGCACACTTCACTTACGGTCTCTTGGACTTACAATGGCCGCCCGGTTTCATGAGGGTGCTTGAGGGCACCCACTTTTTGTTTGATATGCACCCTCGATGCACACTTTTGCCAAGCTGAACTGAAGCAAGCTTTGTTCAAAAAAGTGTGAAATCGAAGGAAGACTGCAGGTGTTTAGAGTGCCATTTGGGACAGTGCCAAAGTAAAGTATCCATTGAATGTGCACTTCAGAAATCTCGCCGGAAGTAGTAGGTCATCTGGGTACTTTTTGCGTACTGTTTTATGAATACTTCAGACACACTACTTGTGTGACTCAGTCTATAACTCTGCATAGACTCATGGAACACACTGATGACATGTCAGTCTGAACGAGCACGGTGCATAGAGGGAAATTTACAGTGGGTACAGAAAGTATTCAGACCCCTCTGAATACCGTTTTACTCTGTTATATTGCAGCCATTTGCTAAAATCATTTAAGTTCATTGCTTCCCCTCATTATTGTACACACAGCACCCCATATTGAAAGAAAAGCACATTTATTAAAAAGAAAAACTAAAATATCACATGGTCCTAAGTATTCAGACCCTTTGCTCAGTATTTAGTAGAAGCACCCTCTTGATATAAAACAGCCAACAGTCTTTTTTGGAAAGATGCAACCCGTTTTTCACATCTGGATTTGTGTATCCTCTGCCCATTCATCCTTGCAGATCCTCTCCAGTTATGTCAGGTTGGATGGTAAACATTTGTGAACAGCCACATTTTAGGTCTCTCCAGAGACGCTCAATAGGGCTCTGGCTGGGCCATTCAAGAACAGTCAAGGAGTTGTTGTGAAGCTACTCCTTCGTTGTTTTAGTGGTGTGCTTTGGGTCTTTGTCTTGTTGAAAGATGAACCTTCGGCCCATTCTGAGGTCCAGAGCACTCTGGAGAAGGTTTTCCCTGTACTTGGCTGTATTCATCTTTCCCTCGATTGCATCCAGTCATCCTGTCCCTGCAGCTGAAAAAACACCCCCACAGCATGATGCGGCCACCACCATGCTTTACTGTGCATCCTATCACTGTAAACTGCCCTGTCAATCAGTTTCATCCTCCATTTAATCTAATATAATTTCTTACCATTTCAGAGAGCTTGCTTGTTCATCTGCCAGTCATGGGTCTTTCATACGGAGACTCTCCTTATGTGTTTACAATTTGAATGTAATGATGCATTTAAAAGTTTATGGCTATAAACGTATCTTTACAAAAGTTCACAATGCTGCAGCAGATGCAATATAACGTAGCCAACATTGAATACATATTTTAGTTACTGATAATTAATCACTTAAACACCTTTATCTAAACCTCCCTACACAACCGCCCGACTCACACGTCCTCCATGTCTGTAGTTTTTTTGGTAACACTTCCTTTTACAGTACAGTACTTTCAGTGTACTTACAGTGTACTTACCTAGACAGTACTGTGTACGTGTATGTACGTGTACGTGACAGTACGTGATGGGTTGTGGGCAATATCAGCCGTTAGAGTGTGCATCAATCTGCGCTTCGGATTCAGACCGGATATCAGTAGACCATCCGGGTCTCTTTGGAATGCTCATTTAAACATAATATCGATTTTGGACGTACTAATTCTATTTTCGAATACTATTTAGGACGGATAGTATGCGAATTGGACGCAGCAGCACTGTGAGCAGTAAGGTCTTATATAGACAGGTGTGTGGCTTTCTAAATGAAGTCTAATCGGTATAATCAAACACAGCTGGACTTAAATGAAGGTGTAGAACCATCTCAAGGATAATTAGAAGAAATGGACAGCATCTGAGTTAAATATATGAGTGTCACAAAAGGGTCTGAATACTTAGGACCTTGTGATATTTCCGTTTTCTCATTTAATAAATGTGCAAAAATGTTAACAATTCTGTGTTTTTCTGTCAGTATGGGGAATGTGTACACAAGTAAAATAAATAACTAAATTAATGATTTTAGCAAATGGCTGCAATATTAGAGAGTGATTTTTTTATTAATATTGTAATTTTACGGGCCATACTCACTGTACATGTTGACAGGCAGGTAGAACATCATTGCACTCAAACCAAATGCAATGATTGGACAAACATGTGTGGTCCTGACAGTTCCACACAATGTATATGTACATTTTTTAGAAATATTCAGACCACTTCTGTTATTAATTGCTATAAGAATGTGAAGAGACAAACTGTATGTCAAAAAGGGGGTTATTAAAAACATTGCCTAGCCAAGCTTTAAGTCCACTCCAATTACCAGTTCATGATCAAAATATGATCGTAAGATGTAAAACATGTAATACTGTATATGCATCAGTGCACTGCATATGCGTGTGTGCAAGATGTTTATGAATCTGATATTCAGGTTTAAGCAGTGCATGCTTACTTTTTCCCTAATGGTCAGACTATTTTAGGACTAGGCTACTCTACACCACCCATTTCAATCAAAATTTCCATTCAGATTGAGCCCAATTGGATCGATTGGAGTGTTTACATATTTAATTTGATTAAGCGAGGATTTGATTCATTTGGTTGCATGTAAATGCATGCAGTTCGGCCCACTCACCCTAATTTAAAGAAAAAATAAACAGAGGCCTACATAATGTAGATGCAGCATAGATGTTTCCAATCTGTTGCGGAGGGTCTTCATTCATGCAGCTGAACCACTCACATCTCCATTCATGTGTTCCCATTTTTATACAGTAGGCTATATTCATGGATGAGCTCTTCTCTTCACAAAACTGTTACACAATCTAGCATCCTGTTTTCAACATGAGAACAACAACAGCGGCTCTGTGTGTGTATGCGTGTGTGTGTGCGCGCGCGGGGGCGATGGGGGAGTGGATTTATCGGGTAGATTTACAGGCAGCGTGAACACGCTTTGCCAGGCGTGTGTACTTTCAAACGCCCGTGGGTGGCGCCAAAAGAGCAAAGAGCGCTTGGCTCTCAACTGTTGAATGCATCAAACTGTATTTGTTCATTGGATGCGATTCCAACTCGATCAATACTCATCACATTTTACGACCCAATTGCTCAGGATTATGACCCACGCACGAGAAAGTAACGACACAACGAGCAGGGCTCTGTGGGTGACCCTTAGAAGGGTTTCAGTGCGTAAAGACTTTGAAGCCACCCCTTTAAAACTAATAACTCATTAAATGAAAAACAGATACTACAGACGTTTGCTAAAATGACCCGACTCATCTCTACGCGAATCGATTTCAATGTACCAGTTAAAAACAACAACATAGGTTTACTCTTAAACGTGTGTATAGTAGGCTAGCCATGTTTTTGGTTAGCATACTACATTGATTAACATTAATATTGATTAGCATTAGGATAACCACAGTTTCTCTACAAATAGGCTACTGTGGTTGAACCATGGTGTAGCAACACAATGGTGCTTTGTGGTTACCATGGTTTAACTGCAATAATCATGTTTTTATTTTTAATTATTAATATTATTATTATTTTACGTGATGTATGCTAAATGGTTAATTTCCACTAACATTGTCCCTGCTATGTTCTCTAAAACAGTTTCCTTACAGCCAACTCAGTTCATTAAAATAGCCAATAGAAAAATGCATTTGCAGATAAAAATTTTACATTTCATATTTTAGATTTTCAGCAAGTGATCACTTTAATTAGACCCATTAGTCAAATCTTTAGTTTGGTCTAAAGCTCAGTCAGACCACATGATTTCTCCATTGAAAGAGAAATCCCTGTTCAAAGTAATAGTAACTCGTAAACTGTTCAAACCGATTCAGTCAGATTCTGGTTTTGTGAACTGTTCTGACATTTCATTGAAATATTCCGACTCTAAAAACCCCGCTAATAGGAAGCAATGAAACACAATAAAAACAGATATGTTAAATGTATATTAGGCTATAACAATTATACTATTTTCCTAACCAAATTGTGCCTTTTTCATCAAACAGCCTGTGGCGCGCGAGAGCCCCACCTCCTCTCGCTCTGCGCGTTCGTCCGCGCGCGCCCTAGAAGGGAACAGCGCGCGGTGCTGAGAAATCTCTCCACTCACTCTCTCACATGCATAGAAATGCAGGATTAACCCTGTGCGGAGAAGAACCTTGTGCCAAAACTACGTTGATAGTCTATTTCTGAGGAAAGCGAAGGGGGGAAACCTGAATCCATACGTTCTGCCATGTACAATTTTACATTTCCGTCAGAGTATGGTCTCATTCCGTAAAGAATAACGAGGAGCACTATCAAATTTTGTGAGAAGCTGCACTCACCTAAAACGAGTGTTTGAGGATTTATGGACTGAAACGGGGGAAGCTGCTCGGTTTTTAACCGTTTCTGTGTTGAGAAACAACAGCAAAGACATTTGAACAGCCATCATTTTTAATTCATCAACACTT
Source organism: Hybognathus amarus (assembly GCA_030378365.1). Lineage (NCBI taxonomy): Eukaryota > Metazoa > Chordata > Actinopteri > Cypriniformes > Leuciscidae > Hybognathus > Hybognathus amarus. Next base: position 236,033 of record JAQIUQ010002980.1, on the reverse strand, counting down.
AAATGAGTGCCGACGTTATCAAACTGACGCGGAGTCGTGGGCATGGCGTGGAAAATAGCGCGGCTACTTATGGATTGTTTTCCAACGGAAGGATTTGATGTTTTCTTGATGTGTGGATTCTTTAAATCAGGTGTTTAGGGGTTCGTGTAATCTCGAAGGAAACATCAGCTGTAGTTGATCCTCAGACGAGAAGCCTCTGTCTTGGCAGGGAAAAAAAAGTGAACGACGAAGGTAGGCAACGAACTTTATTGTCACCACTCGACAATTAATAAAGGCGAGGGAAAGGTTCGATATGACGATGGGTCACATTAAAATATTCGACACACCACGGCGATATGCCTTTGCATAAACTATAGGCGTTTTGAAAGATAATGTAGCCTTGATGTCAGTTGTGCGCGCGAGCCCTTATTTCAATATTTTGACCACATTCGGGTGGTGTTTAGCTATATTTTCCAGAATCAATCGGGCTGCTACACACAAATAATCAAATGGCACTTGTTTGTTAGCGATTTAGTCGACGCTACGCGAACTCAGGAATCTTATTAAATAGCGCAGTACACGATTCTGCAGATCTTTTACTACGCATTAAGCTGCAGAACATTTATTCGTAATCCAGCTGCGATAAAGATAGTTGACGAACGACCAGTTGAATGCAGGCTACTGTTTGCTGCGCGCAACTACAAGTCATGTAGGCTGTAACATTATTGTCGTTTAAAATCTCGCCATCTAGCCGCACAGCGTTAGATTGTATTCAACGAGGCTGCAGATATAAAGGAAATCGCAGTGGAGCGCCCACCTGGGTTGGCTGGGTCAACAGCAGGATCAATGTTTGGTCAAATCCCTGTAAGGCTGATTACAGGATTCCCCCTTCCACCATCTCCACCCACAACCCTCTCTGAGCTCGAAGGAAAGGATGGTGTATCTAAAAAATGGGGTTTTAAATACAACTAATAATAATGAATAAACAAATAAAGAATCCGTATCCCCAAGAAGATGATTATGATGAGGATGATATTAATAAAAATTAGTGACGTTATTTAGTAATTGTTGCATACTGTGTTACATACATCAATAACATAAAAAATAATAGTTTGCAGTTATCAAATAAGAAATTATACTATTCCTAATGACCTTATGCAAAGAATATAAAAAAAATCAGGTGTTGGTCCAAATATTTTTTTTCCTTCCAAAAGAAGAAGAAGAAAAAAATAGTGTATGATCTTAAACATTCACTGCTTCACACAGCATTTGTCCGACAAAAATGGGTAACTGATTTAATTGGACTGAGCTGAAATGCTAAACCTGTTGAACCTGAATGAATGTGATAACAGATGATTTACAGCACTGCTGAAAAATAAAAGGTCACAATACTTCAGGGAAAGTAAAATGTCTGCATGAACTATTCGTCTCAAGAGCAGAGCGAGAATGACTTCCGAACTTGTTGATAGGGTGGAGTTCACCCATGTAAATTTCTGAAATTGTTGCAGGTATTTGTGCAGTGTAAGCAAGGCTTGGAATTACAAGTCTGAAAGTGCTTGTGTTGTAATTTCAACAGACCTCCGAATATTCTCAGCTCTGTGTGAGATTGAGATACACTGGACTGCATTTGGCTCTTTTTCGCTTAGATTGTTTAGGTATACTAGCGTTCACTAGGGAGACAGTCCATAGTGAGCATATGTTCTGTTCATTGCTTCTACACAAGCATGTAACCAGCTGATGTCTTTGAAACAGACTGTATATTTAATGTTTTCATCCACATGTTTTCTGGTACTTACTTAAGTTCAGAGATATTATAACAACCTTTTGGTTATGAGGCACTCTGAATGGTTGAAAATCAACAGCCCTTAAATAGTTTGTTGAGTGTTTGTAGACTGTTATCAGGATGAGATTAAGTGCTTATGCTCTTGGGGTGTTTGAAGAGTCTCTTATGTAAAGAGGGTTGCCGTGTGTTGCATTTTAAATATTATTTTTATGATTTTCTGGATTCATGTATGAATCTGTGTCAATTTGCTGTGGCTGTTGAGGGAGTGAAAAACATGGCAATGGCTTCTACAGCATTTAAATGGAAGCAAGCTAGCAAGTCAACCTCCCCCTTACGCATTTCTCTTACAAAATGTTCCCTGTGAACCACCCTACAAATGCAAAATGCAATAAATACATCAAATGGAACACTGGAACTGAGTACACTCAAGTTTTCTATGAATCTATGGATAGTTCAGCCAAGCCTGTCTGTCAGAGGACAGATCATAGACTAAGGGACCCAATTTCAGTCATAACCCACTTTTGACAAAATGTGTGGTTATTGTGCTATGTCTTTGTAGGGCAGTTTAGCGTCAGTGGATTTCTTTTCAGTTTACATTTTGTGGTTAGAAATAATTACATGCACTAGACAATGATTTGCAGCAGCATACTTAAAGCCTTTTAGGTTCATAATTTCTGAAAAAAAAACATAATGCACCAACAAGCTGCAAAATCGTGTTTTCTTAGGAGATAACGTATAGGCCAACATGTACTAACAGTAATGAGTATTTTCACACATCTATTCACCAGTAGATTCAATGTTCAAGTCTTACCACATTACTAGGGTCCATCCTCCCACTGCCATGAGTGCAAGTTATTGCCTTGGCCTTCAGAGGCAGTGCATTGAGCGTCAGTTCTGGCAGGCCAGGTAGTCAAGGTGCTGCTAACGCTATCGGCCGACTACACGGTCTCATCAGCTATCGCTCAGCTGAGCTGCATCAGCGCATCTGCTGTTCATCTCCCCTCACTGCTAATGACCACACTCAAATCAGGGCGCCCTATTAAGCAGATTCAGTTCGCTCCTAACTGCTCACTCTCTGCTATGGAAGCTTGTTTCCGCCATAGAATAAAAAATATAAAAGGTAATTGCGACTTTTTATCTCACAATTCTGACTTTTATTTCTCAGAATTGCGAGATGGAAAGTCAGAATTGTAGATATAAAGTCAGAATTGCGTGATATAAAGTCGCAGTTGCGAGATATAAAGTCAGAATTTGCAAGATATAAAGTCAGAATTGCATGATATAAAGTCAGAATTGCGAGATACAAAGTTAGAATTGCGTGATATAAAGTCGCAATTGCTTGTAATAAAGTCAGAATTGCGAGATATGAAGTAAGAACTGATAGATGTAAAGTCAGAATTGCGAGATATAAAGTAAGAGCTGATAGATATAAAGTCAGAATTGCATGATATAAAGTCGCAATTGCGAGATATAAAGTCAGGATTGCGAGATACAAAGTTAGAATTGCATGATCTAAAGTCGCAATTGCTTGTTATAAAGTCAGAATTGCGAGTTATAAAGTCAGAATTGCGAGATATAAAGTAAGAACTTATAGATATAAAGTCAGAATTGCGAGATACAAAGTAAGAGCTGATAGATATAAAGTCAGAATTGCATGATATAAAGTCGCAATTGCGAGATATAAGGTCAGAATTGCAAGATACAAAGTTAGAATTGCGTGATATGAAGTCGCAATTGCTTGTTATAAAGTCAGAATTGCGAGTTATAAAGTAAATATTGCGAGATATAAAGTAAGAACTGATAGATATACAGTCACAATTGCGTGTTATAAAGTCAGAAATGAGAGACATAAAGGGGCTGTTTACACCTGGCCACTTCATGCGTTTTCTGTTATTGGATAGCTATCCGATTGTGAAAAGACCAGGTGTAAATGTCCCCAAAAAAGCATTTGAGATGGATTTGAATCCGATCGCTCAAACCACTTCAGAAGGTGGTCTGGGCCGCATTCCAGACGAAACTGGACATGTGTAAATGCATCTGGTTCTTAAAACCACATATGTAAATGTTATTACTCCTAAAAATGCTAAAAAATAAATGCGTGAGAGCGTGTTATAGGCCATTTGTCATGCTATTTTAGTCAGATATGATGATGCTACTGCAACATGCATCACCTCAGATGAGCAGCTGAGCGCCTATCAAGCCAGCGCGCCGCGATCTATCGCAAATCAAAGTGAAAGTAAGTAGCAGTCCATTAACACTACCATCTTCATTAAAAGTAAAGAAACGAAATGATCTTACCAGTTCTGTTGCCGCTCTCTCTTATTGCCGTCTTTGCTGATTTTGAAATTAGCCGATGATCAATAAAATGCAGCTTATCTGTTGCTTTCGGTGACGTGCACTTCATTAAATCCGCATATAGTGCAGGAATTGAAGATCGGATTTGTATCCGTTTTGCAAAAACACATTTATATGACCAGGTACATAAATGGAATCGTTTTGATAAATCAGGTCTATCCGATCTGAGAAAACGCATGAAGTGGCCAGGTGTAAACAGCCCCAAAGTCAGAATTGTGAGATTTAAACTATTCTGAGGAGTAAAAAGTATTTTTTACCCTTAGAATTGGCCTGATAAGTCGCAATTGCAAAGTTATATCTCACAATTCTGAGAAAAGAATCAAGATGTCAGAATTTTGACATATAAACTCGCAATTGTGTTTTATATTAAGTCAAAATTGCGAGATGTAAACTCACAATTGTAGAAAAAAAGTCACAATTGTGAGATAAAAAGTCACACTTCTGTCTTTTTTTCTCAGAATTGTGACTTTGATTTATCATCGCAATTCTGACTTTATAACACGCAATTGTGAGATAAAAAGTCGCAATTATTTTTTTTTCATTTTTTTTTATTCAGTGGCGGAAACAAGCTTCCATACTCTGCTTTTGCTGCTCGCTCTCTCTGCAACCCACCTCCTCCCCAGCTCCTCCTTGTTGTGTATAACGTGGCATTTGCTGTCATCGTTGCTGCTCTGTTCATATGGGGGAGTAGTTCTGCTCTCCCAGTACTAAACTGTGAACGTTCCCTAATACTGCTGCTGTCCTCTGACTCTTTGCTATTCCATGGAGCTCATGAAAGGTCAGAGGAATCCCTGAACAGAACCATACCGCCAAATTATCTACTTGAATTGGATTTTATTCAATACAATTTCCTTATCATTTATTGTCATGTGTGTTCTTGACTTAATGGACCTGACAGAATTTATGCCACAGTCCCTAATCATGTTTTTACCCTATACACTATCAGCACAGCTAAATCGACAGGAGGCTGCCCTGCAAATGCAAAAAGAGGACACATCAATACCTGGCCAATTAGTGCATCAATACGCTGCACTCTCAATCTTAACAGATACAGAGGAATTGGATTTTTGATTGGATTTCTATGCATTCTTGTGTTTAGCTATTTTGTATAACACTTATTTACTTTCCTTTGGATCATGGCCGCTTGCAAAGCCTGTATTGATTCAGTTTTGACTCGTGCTCCATTTTAGACGTTACATGGATGTTTTGCATATAAACATAGAGTCTCTAGTGCCACAGCTAAAAAAAACTGCCCACTATCCTTTTAAAGGCACAACATCTCGGAAAATAATGAAACTCTAAAACCATTCAGTGCTTAAAAAGGAGAGAAACCTGGATCGAGGGGAATAGAGATCAAAGCAGATGCTAAACTACAGGATAGTGATTAATGAGGTGGCCTAGCAGGTTGAAAATCAAACATGAGCATTACAGTGTGTAAATTAGCCTGAAACTTGTGAGCCTTTAAAGGAAAGATATTTTTTCCTTTGTCTTGAGTAAATCTGTACTTTGAGTTAAGGGCTGGCCTTTAGGTGCTCTGTGACCTGGGAGTGCATCGTCTTAATATACCAGTGTTTCCGAGGGAAATCTTTCAGCTACTTTCTGTGATGCTGAATGGTTCCTTTGCTGTGTTAGCAGTCTTCTCGGTACCTTTTGTCTCATCAGCACTTTGCATTGAGAAACTGCCTATTTGACGTTATGGGCCAATCAAATGAGTGTAACCTTCATTAGAGTGAAGTCATCCAAAATAATAGCCCCATCACTGGCTGTGAATATGTATTGGATTAAGGGTATGTTGAGGAAAGTGCATTATAAACTGCGTATAAGATGGTTTAATTTATGTTACAAATAGTACAAGAGCTGTTGTTTTGAGTCTAACAGTAACCCGTACCTTCTTATTAAAAAGCCCATTAAGATGCGTCTTATTGCGTGTTCTAAATCATTAATTTTCAAAAGCAGCTTAGCTTGGACAGGCATTCAAAAGGGTGCTAATTAACATTTTCCTGTGTGATATTAATAGGGATGATTTAACTTCCAGATTTTAGCAAAGAAGCATTGTTGTAGCAGTTATGCTACTAAATCATTGGCTGAAGTTGAAAACATTAACATGGTTTCAGACACCTTTATGAACGACTTTGTACAGTAGGCCTTCGTTTTCTTTCATCACACACAAGTAATTGTCTGCTCAAAAATGAGGATGATAAATAATGTAAGATAATGAGAGAGGATGCTTTTAGTGGTGTCGGGGGAAGAGCCATTTTCCAGAGAGCTTTTACAACTCTTAGCCTTGCTTACAACTCTTAGTGCTCACAATGTGCACACAAAACTGTGTGCTGTGTGAATTCTGTTTCACCCATGGCTAGTCCACAGACAGTAAAGTAAGTTAAAATATAAGAAAAAAGTGTTTGATTTTCTCTGTTTATTCAAAAGAGTACCGCATGACACACTTGTTTATGATTTAACATGTTTTTCACACTGTTTTGCAGACTGAGGTGTTACCTCTCCGAGGGCCCATGGATCTCCCTGTGGTGTTGTTTCTGCTGTGGGGACTGTTACTGGACTTGCTGAGTGGTGCGGTGGGTGGCATTTCATACCGCATACATGAGGAACAGCCTCCGAGCACACTGATTGGCAGTCTGGCAGCTGACCAGGGGCTACCAGACACTGGACACCTGTACAAACTGGAGGTGGGCGCTCCCTATCTGCGGGTGGATGGAAAAACTGGAGATATCTTTACCACCGAGATCCCCATAGACAGAGAGACACTGAAGGATTGTCGTAATAAAGGCAAGCCCTGCTTTCTGGAGTTTGAGGTGTCCGCTCACAGACCTTATTCAAAATCAGAGTCCACGGCTGATAGAGGGAAGGATTGAAGTGCAGGATATCAATGATAACACACCACAATTCCCCTCACCTGTCCTTACCCTATCAGTTCCAGAGAACACCCACATGGGGTCACTCTTTTCAATTCCACTGGCCACTGACAAAGATACAGAGAGGAATGGAGTAGCTGACTACACCTTAACGGCAGGACCAGAGGCTGTAGCACTCTTTGGTCTGCAAGTTGCAGAGGACCGGGGTGAAAAATTGCCTCAACTCATTGTGTTGGGAAGTCTTGATAGAGAGCTAAAAGACTCCTATGACCTCACCATCAAAGCCGTGGATGGAGGCAATCCACCTCGCTACAGCAGTGCCTTGCTGAGGGTTGTCATTGCTGATGCCAACGACAATGCACCCACATTTGAAAAATCCTCCTACGAAGCAGAGGTTGCAGAGAACAGCCCGATCGGACACTCCGTGTTACAGGTAAAATGGCAAACATGCTAAGTCAACCTTTAGATCCAAACAAGGCAAGATAAATTGTCTATTGCATCATGTCTGAGTGTGAAATGTTAATGAGCACTGCTGTCCCAACCTCCCAGCTGTCTGTTCTTCACTTTGATGCTTTACATCAATGGAGCGGGGCCTGACTTACCACATTCACTTTCTAATTTTATTTATTTATTTATTCATTTATTTGACAGGGACAGTGTACATTAATTAACATTGCTGCAAATGCACCAGAATTAGCCCAAAGGCTATTTTTCATCCTCTGTCCCTAGACAAAACTTTTAAATTGTCTACCTAAAAAAAAACACAATAATATTATTACAGTGAGCAATACAAATATAAAAAGCAGTAAACAGATATAACTCTTAAAATCCTGTTGATAAATACAGTGTACACGTTTGCTATAATACAGACATTATGTTAAAATAAATAAATATATATCTATATATATATAAATATATATATATATTATACACATTGAGACACATTGAGACACAAATTTTGATCTTCGCATAACACACTCATTTGGTTAAAAAATTAACAAGTAGATAAATTACTGTAAACTATTATAGATTCATTTGAAAGAGATTATTGAGATGAGATGATGATCTGTATAGTTTGTTTTTAAGGAACCCCACTCTCTATAGATAGCCTATGTCCCAGAAATCTTGTTATGCAATACTCTGACTATGTTCCCAGTTTTGTGATATAAATAGATTCCCTGTGTTCAAATACCCAATATTTAATGCCCAGTGTCTAATGAATGTTGTTTTGCAGTCTTGTCCTATTTTTTGTAAATTGTCTTGACTATTTGTAAAATCTATTTTGTTGTTTTTTTTGTTTGTTTGTTTCACATTCTCATTTATTTCACTCCAATATATTTCATATTTATTTTGCAGGTGAGGGCCAATGATTCAGACATGGGTCCGAATGGCGAGATTGAATACACATTACATCAGGCAATTGATCCTGTGCCAAAACTGCTCCGGATAGACCGCTCATCAGGCATCATATACGTCAAAGGCCCGTTGGATCGTGAGGAGATCAACAATTTGAAATTTTACGTTGTTGCACGAGACAAAGGTCCCTCACCCAAAAGTTCTAAAACGTATGTTTCTATTGATGTGACGGACCAGAATGACAATGCACCAGCAGTGGAGATTCGAGGCATTGGTCTTGTGACCCATAGTGATGGAGTAGCAAACATTTCAGAGGATATGCCAGTTGGTACAGCAGTGGCATTGGTACAGGTTTCAGACAAGGATGAGGGAGAGAATGCCGTGGTGACCTGTGTGGTTGCAGGTGATGTTCCTTTCCAGCTTCGGCCAGCCAGTGATTCATCCGTTGACAACAAGAGGAAGTACTTTCTGCAGACCACAACACCCCTGGACTATGAAAGAGTTCAGGGACTACCGGGTGGAGATAGTGGCAGTGGATTCAGGCAATCCAGCTCTGTCCAGCACTAACTCGCTGAAAGTCCAAGTCACTGACACAAATGACAGATTCCCCCATTTTCTCACCAACCCTGTTTGAAGTTGAGTTTGCTGAGGAGAACCAACCAGGAGAAAAAGTGGTAGATGTAGTTGCCTCAGATGCAGACAGCGGCACTAATGCAGAGCTTGTCTACAGCATTATTGCAGACTCTTCAACAAGGGGGCTTTTTGAGATTGACCCCAGCTCAGGCGAAGTACGGTGCTCGAAGCCCTCTTGATCGCGAGCACAAGGAGCGCTATGAGTTCCGTGTTACTGCTGCTGATAAAGGGTTCCGAATCACAGGGGTACTGCCACAGTTGTAATCAAAGTACTTGATCGGAATGACAACGATCCTAAGTTCATGCTGAGTGGTTACAGCTTCTCAGTGTTGGAGAACATGCCACCTCTTAGCCCGGTTGGTATGGTAACAGTACAGGACATGGACGAGGGAGAGAATGCTCAAGTGCAACTTTCTGTGGAACCGGATGTGGGCAAATTTGTGATCCAGAATGGTACTGGCACTATTCTGTCCAGTATTTCATTTGACAGAGAGAAAGAAAGCAGTTACACATTCCGGTTGAAAGCTGTAGATGGAGGGGATCCACCCAGGTCATCATACGTTGGAGTGACCATCAATGTTCTCGATGAGAATGATAATGCACCAGTTGTCACTAAACCATCAAACTCATCCTTTATGCGCCTTTCTCCCATGGCTGCTCCAGACAGTGTTGTAGAAGTGGTGGAAGCAGAGGATATTGATTCTGGTTCCAATGCTGAGCTAGTGTACAGCATTGCTGGGGGAAATCCACATGACCTTTTTTACATCTCTCCATCTAATGGTGAGATCACACTAACAAAGGAACTAACTCGAAAACATAGTGGTCTACATCGACTGGTCGTAAAAGTGAGTGACAGAGGCAAACCATCCCGCCATGCTATTGCCTTGGTACACATTTACGTAAATGAAACCATTGCTAATGTAAGTCATGTGGAGGCACTTGTGGGGCATAGCTTGTACACCCCACTGGACATGGACATTGCAGGTGACCCAGATTATGGTTTGGCTGCCCAGAGAAGCAACATTGTATATGGCAGTTTAGCAGGAGTGGCGGGAGTTGTCACTGTGATTGTTGTGGTGGTCTTCATCAGGCATCGGCTCCAAAGAGAAGCAAAGAGTGGTTATCAGGCTGGCAAGAAGGAGACCAAAGATTTGTATGCCCCAAGCAAGGGCCAAAAAGTGGCAAGGGGAGAAAGGGTAAAAAGGTAAGCCACCAAAGTCACCTAAACCTCTTGGAGAGGATGAGGAAGTCAGCCTTCAAAAGAGTCTGAAATTTAACCTTGATGGGGTCAATGACAGCCCCAGGATCCATTTGCCTCTGACATATCCGCCTGGAAGCCCTGACCTAGGCAGGCACTACCGTTCCAATTCCCCATTGCCATCCATCCAGCTCCAGGCCCAGTCCCCATCTGCCTCCCAAAAGCATCAGGTTGTCCAGGAGCTCCCTGCTGCCAACACCTTTGTGGGGACAGGTGGTGATGACAACTCCACCGGCTCAGACCAGTACTCGGATTACAGCTACAAGACCAATCCACCAAAATACAGCACAAAAACGGTACCAAATTTTTTTTCTGATTTTATATGTATGATGCGGTACTGGGAAAATCTCTTTATATATATTCACTAAATATTATTCTCATTTTAATAAATGTGTTCGCTAAATTCCCAGTGTATAATGTAAGAAGACCATCTTGACATACAAGAATCTGTCTGTTTGATGTCAAAATGACTCTTGTGTTACATTACGCTCCCATGTACTCTGGACACCAATTCACTATCTGAAGATGCACTTCAATTTACTTTGTGAATAGACTATTACAAAGGTTCAGTCATGAAATTATTTCATTGTACCTGATGTACAGTGTAGTGTGGTTGAGTGTAAAATGGCCATATTTGCTAGAGCTCATGCTTTCTCTGATTTTAATGTAATCTGATCTACCCAGTGAGAGGTGCCCAACTGACCTGCTGCTATTGAACGAGTCCAAAGCCATTCTTTGGCTCAGATGGAATTTCAATCTGACCTATTCAGCATGTTAATTTCTGTGTAAAGCAATTGATTCTATTTGATGTGGATCAAGGGGAAATGTGAGAAATTTAAAAATGAGTATAATATCCGATGAGAGTGGTAGTAAAGTTTACTGGGCAGGGGAGACAGAAAGCAAGGGCACATGGGTCCCGACTCCGTCAGTACCAGTCTGGTGTTTGATAAAGCCAGCAGATGTTAGATGACAGTCAGGGTGAGTGCAGGCCTTTCAGACTCACTGACTGGGGAGAACAGTTACCCACGGCATCTCCCACACCGTGATGGACAGCATATGGCATGGAAGTGACAATAGACTCCAGCTATGGAGAGTGTGCTGCATTGCTGTGTATTGTTTGTGAGTATGTGTGTGTGTGTACTTCTAGGTTTCTGCATGCACTCATGTAATGCTTTTGTGTGAATGTGGGCTGAGGTTCCTGTTTGTGAGGGATGTCACGGTACTGAAATTCCAGTAGTCGGTTTCGATTCCATTTTACGGTTCTCTGTACCACGGTATACCCGGTACTGACAGAAGTACCGGTACTTTGACAACCCCAATTTCTACACATGGCTCTTTCCTCCTTACTTAACAACAAGTGGATTTAAAGCCACCACATCAGCAGTCCCGCTGGTCGCCATGTCTCAGTGCTTTCATGAAGGGGACGCAACTTCACTGGGTGCTCAGTACCACCGGTACTTGGTACCATGACGTTTCAATTTTTTTTTTAAAACTGACTTGGAAGTACTGAATATTTTGAAAACACTAGTGTGTGTACTGTGTTTCAGCAAGTCAGCCTATTTGATCAAAATCCCACTTGATGACATCCATTACATAAATGGATATTTGTATCTGTGAGAGTTAACTGATAGGCATATAAACAAGGGACAGATGTTGACTCATCTGACATCTCTTGGCAGATGTGAACTTGTGAGGAAACCCCCGACATCCCATGCAAAACCCACATCAGGCTTAACAGATTGACCAAAATAAAAATTTAAATCTCAGCCAAACTGAGTGACAGATGTGCAGAGTGGAGCATGACTGAGTGAATGGTAATACGCTCACATGACTCATGCATGTGGCAATGCGCTCAGGTGCGTTTGACTGTCTCGGCTCAAGCTCTCCCACTTTAAGCTCTGATGAGTGTAAACACAGTGGCCTTGTTTGCCGTTTATTGCCAGTGAGGATTGAGCGTGATGACTGGCTTCACCGCTTTCCTTCCTGGTCCGTAAAAAACCTCATTAAGAGGAGTTTGTTTGTTCGGAAAGAGTTATCCTGAGGTGTGAAAAATAAAACTCAATGCTCAATTCACAGGGGCATGGCCTGACTCCGTGAGGAGATTTGTTTAAATGTGTTGCTGTGTGGTGTGTTTGTGCATGTGTCTTTCACAGTTCATGGATCTTCCCAAAACTCTCTCCCTATAACCTCCAAATGTGTTAGACTGTGTGACAGTTACCGAGGGACTGTATGGATTTATCCAGTACAGTGTTGATAATTAGCTTGGTCATGGCAAAGATCTAACACCTTTTTTAGTGATGTGTCTCTCGCGGAACAGCCTTGAGTGAGAGACATTAGCGCACAGTCGGATCAAGGGAGAGACCTTCCCAGTTATTTTTAAATGGGCGTGATGAGAGCTTGTGAAGCTGTAAATCTGTGCTTAAATTAAATCCATACAATTAAAATGCCTTATTAGATGAGATGACAATCCGTTTTCCCCTCTCTTTACCATGGGCTGCCCTTCATCTCCAACTGGAGGGAGGAGGATTGGGAGGTAGGGATTCAGGTTCGATTTTGAGGTGTGCTTTAATTAGGGAAACACATCTCTTAACCTTGCAAGAGCCAGTGTGTTGGAAGAACACTCATAAAACAGTTTGATTGTTTGATTCCCTTTCTGTGTCGCTACTTGCAGTAGAATTGAGGTAGATGGAGTCACAGTGTTGCACTGATTTTTATTTATTTATTTATTTATTTATACATTTTAAATGTAAATGAAAATAACATCTATTTTATAAATTAAATTTCCTAAATGACACAAAATTCACTAAAATGTCCTATACATTCAAAACTGACTTTCACATTCTGACTTGCAATTAATGCTAATGCATAAATTCACTAAGATATTACATGCAGATGTTACAGTAGGTGTAATATTCTATTTAGATATATCTGATTAATTAAATATGTTTAGGATGCTTTGGGGTTTGAGTCAAATCTCTGACAAACCGCTTCAGCTCACACAGATAAAGCAGAGCATTTAACGGCAATAAATTATTTAGACCAATAAATTGGTCAATAATAATTGTAAAATCTACATATACAATAAATTGTTGTTGTTGTTGTTTTCCAAACAAAACTCCAAAAACAATGTTTGCCCTTAACAAGTTTAAAACACTGCCTTACTGGCTGGACAAACGGGTTACTCTCTCCCAAACATATTTGTTCAGCCATTGTATTATATCCAGGCCAGTCAAGTCGCTTAAACCAATTGCAATTATGTGTGATGCTGCTAATGGTGCAGAAATATCACACTTCACCTTTAATTCACTAATCCATTTTTTTATTTGATTTCCCAGCAAAAAAAGTATTGTGATACAGTCAGACAATACATATAGCATGTGTCAGACAGCAACAATTTCTCATACTATGATATAAGATTAATAAGATTCAGCTTACCCTTACTCTGTCAAGACTGCTTTTACCATCCAGGGGATGGCAAAACTAAGTAAAAGCAGCGAAGGCTACCAAAGCTGAAAAATAGCTCCAAGCCAAGCCTTTCCCTGCTATCTCAACTCCATCTCCCTATCTTCATATCTACCACAAATATATTCTCTTGCAAGCCCAGCTTTAAGATAAGAGGATCTACCATACACATGTTGCCTCTCTACAGAGCATTCTTTCCTTCTCTCTTTTTTTCTTCACTTTAGTACATTATGCACCTATTTAATGAATCCAAAGTGTCCACAAATCAACCCTGGTACTACCAATATATATTCAGTACTTTTTAGAGCCCCCTGTACTTTGTTTGGCTCATCTCTTGCTCACATATTCTTTATGTGAAGCAGCCCTGCCTTTATGGAGGCTGCCTCAAGGCCCTTCCCAGAATCCCACATTTTGAGCATCTGCTCAACCCAGCTCTGGCTAATATCCATAGCAGAATGCAGCCGTAAACCCCAAACCTGGCACCCACCCTCTCAGATCTCCCTTCAGTGAATACAGCCCATAATACCCTCAGACTGCTCCTCATTAGAGCACAATACTGCCGGCACTCAGCTCCCTCTCGGTGGACCAATCTACTGTCAGGTGCGAAGGCCTCACAGGCTCATGCTCAGCGTGAAGACAACTGCTGCACTTACAAGAATTCAAGATTTCAAGGCCCCCTCCCTTCCTCCAGCCTGCAGGAGCAAACAACTAAGCAATTATCAAGGAATACTTTGCAATGATATTCTACCGAGATCGCTCATACTGAGGGAAATTAGCACAATAAGGCAATTCCATTTCAACTACAGCTGGTGCACTTGTGTCAACACGGAAGATGCCATCTAGACAACAGGAAGGGTCAGCTATGCATTCTTGTTTGTACAGAGTCTCACGAGAGGATCTCTCTGGGACTAACAATTCTCTGCAGGCACTTATGGACTGACTGGTTTTGCCTGACACTTCAGAATCGATTGACCTAAACAAGTGCTCAGGGATTTAGTGCACTGGGCAGACATTTTCCAAACGAGTAATCTTGTCCGGTAGTGATAAGACTGTATAACCACAAAGTTCTTTAGTTTAGTTTTTTTTTCTTTGCCATTTTGTAGTCAACCCACATTTTGGCCAACAACGAATTTTACAATGTTCAAGCCATTCTTTTGCCAAAATAATTCACTAGAATCACAACTCTGTTGGATCTCTACTTCAAATAAATGAGACCGACATGACATTTTGAGTTTGGGCTAATCGATTCTCATGATCTTGACAAGCACACTGGGATTGGCCCTGCAGAACTGACACAGTAGAATTGGATCATCTCTCACTGTCTCTCTCTCTCCCTCTACCTAAATCTCAAAATGACAAACTCTTTCAAAAACTTGGGATTTGAGTAGTGGAAAGGCCTGCTTAAATTTGTATGCCTCTGGTGCAGTCCTTATATGGTTTATTGGTGATTTTAATCTAACATCCCAATGATTACCTGTTAAACGGGATTACAGCCCCAACCCAGGAGGTGCTTAACTGGCAAGAGACTTGTTCTCTGTCACCGAAAAAGATGGCTGATGTTCTTGAGTCGTTCGACAGTGCACCACAGCTGCACACAGATGTGCAACTAATGATAGTGTCGTTGAAGACGAGGATGACAATAATGATAATGATTATGGTAATATGCAAGTGTTCACAGTCAGATTCATTTCCTCCCAAATATATTTCTGCACACAACCACAAGGAGCCTGATTTATGCGAATGTTGTCTGAGAAGCATTTTCGAACATGGGTGTTTACGAAGCAATGCCATTTTTTTTTCACTGCGCCGGAGGCACAGCATCTCTGATTTCATCATATTACATTCTTGCTTATGATATGAGAAGAGAAAGCTACGATAAGGATGAATATAGATAGGGTGGGCTGACACAATCATGAACAATTGTCATACAAATAATGTATCATTATTGTCCCCTTTTCATTAACACAGGAACCCAGCCAACCTGGATAATAATTATGGTGATATATTGATAAAAAAAATAATGTAAAATATACATCATTGCATTTCTACATTACATAATAAATGTGGATGGTCATATGATTGGAATTGCACAACATTCACAATCGACTAATTATGTAATAATCGTGTCAGGCTTATAGACAGTAAAATTCTCTCTAGCTGTTTGCCTGAGCAGATGAAAGGCAGTGGTAGTTGTATTCTGTGCCCCGTTTCATTTCACTGCTGACAGGAACGCGTTCTGTGAGCCGCCGATGGTCAGAATCACACTTAATAAAAAACGAGAAGCTCCTTTAGGTAAAGCTATGTAGAGGCTCAGCTTCCTGATGGCATTGCCTTTAGCTCAAATATTTTATCACTGCTCATTCCAGACTCCTTTACCTTCCGCCAGGCAGATTAGTGCTTTTATCAATAAGCAGCTTAGCACCAATGCGCCTCTCAATAATGTGCTATGCCATTTCTCTCCTGCTGCTGTAAATCTTAGATGATTCTCCTTCTTTCAGTCTTCCTCTATCCTATCCGAGTGGTTTTACTTGTTTTCCTTAACATTGGTAGATATACAGTAAGGAATTGGGGGGAAAGTAATTTAAATAACAACAACATCATTATTTACTTTTTTTAGGTTTTGTCATAGCCAGGCTTACGCCAGAGCACGTATCATTGAGAATAGCCATGTTTCCATCTACTTGTCAATCGAATTATCTGAAGTTCGGTTAAAAATCACATGCGAATAAAGCTGGTGAAAATGTGTTTCCATCAAACGGCTTTAAAGCGAATAAAAACCTGTATGTAATGACGTCACATGCTGTTTTGCGATCAAATTCGTATATCGAATTGATTTGAGACATTTTAAGGTGTTTCCATTGATTTTCGCACTGAATCGAACAACATTCAAGCAAACTTTTGCCAACAAAGTTTTGTTAGACAAAACGGATTGCGCCATCTATCAACAAATGATCAAGTATTTAACAAGTTGAAGCCTAATAATGCTTACCGTTATGTGCCAGCTGTATAATGTATGCAATGATGCGAGGCGGTTGTTGAACTTGGGGTTGTATTCGCTATAACAACCGCCTCGCTATATATTTTCCTGCTTATTACATATAAATCAACCAAATAAATCAATAATTTGACACAAAATATTGACTTAAAAACGAGTTTATTGATTTAAAAACGAGTATTGCTTCCGCTAAAGAAAATCTGTTTCGTCTCTGAACTGCGTCCATGGCAACGGTGTGTTAGCAGCGCCGCAGTCTGTTAGCCAGAAATAACAGACCACATTATACATTAGAACTCAACCAAGTCACATAAAACCAACCAAAACTAACCTAAGAAAAAAACGACGCTATAAACATTGCTATGATGATGCTGATGCACGTAAATGCCCGATGACAGCGGAGGTGACTGTGGTGTGGGAACGACAGCGATCCATCAGTTCTGGGAGATCGTGGTTCATAACCCTTTGGTTGAAGCATTTTTTATTTTTTATTTTTTATTTTTTTTGCTTTGTCCACTTTGTTGACATCTGCCATGTGTGCGCAAACAGACTGGCCAGAAATGAACTCGTCTTCTGACGTGTTGCAACCACAAAAGGTCATAAAACTTAATCGCAATTCATTATTTTTTCGGCAGATAACGTTTCCATCAGCTTTTATCGCATTAGCCGTATATCGATCAAGAGAAAATCCGATGAGACCGATCGTATTTCATTTGAGTCGATTTTCATGAAATTTCATTGAATTTTACTGTTTCCATAAGGCATTTTCCATTCGATATCACTTAATTCGGATAAAAACGTGTCGATGGAAACATGGCTAATGAAACGTGGTCTGGAAACCACGTTAAATTTCTCGTATTTAAGGTGTGGTTTACGAATACCCAGAGCCGTATTATTGGGTGCTACGAATGTCTATCAAATGCGCCTGTACGTCTATCAAATGCGCCTGTGCTCCCTACCCGTTCTGTGATTGGTTCCCTTTTTCAGGGGAAAATTTGGTTCATAGTATCCAGACTGCCTAGCAGCGCGAATAAAATCGCGTTGCGGCTGGACAAAATGGGGAAACCCAGGCTAGCTATGTCAACAAATGTCTTGAATTGTCTTTAAAGGAATAGTTCACCCAAAAATAAAAATTCTGTGTGTTTGTGTGTGTATGAGAGAGAAAGAGACAGTGTGTCATTAAAAAAATAATAATATCATAGAGACTGTTTAAATACTAATATCAGCTTACGAGGGAAACGGAGGCGGAGTAGTGGTGCTTCGGAGTGGTGGAGATGATTTGGGAGAGGTCCGTGCACCGATCAGAGCACACACTGACACGGAGTAAAGCCTTTATCCTCGATGACAAAATGACAAGTTGATCGTTTCGCCACTGCTTTTTTGTAACAGCGCGCACAGCGCCGGCCACATCCGAGAATAAACAACTTAAAACCGAATATGTCCGAGCTTGCTCTGACTGTCGCAACTCTGTCGTCATTTTGTTAAGCCCGCCCGCCGACTCTATACACGATGTGATTGGCACTTCCAGAGTTGGTGTTTTACAGCTAAAACCCCTATGGAGAGTTGCTAGACCACGCTTTGCTGCAAAATACTTTTTGCTGCCACTAGGGTGCGTCTAGATTTTCTAGGCTTGGTTGGTGGTTCAATCCCCAGCCAAATGGTTCAATCACTAACTGTCGAGGTGTCCATGAGCAAGACACCTAACCCCATCTGCTCCCGACGAGCTGGATGTCACATTGCATGGGTGACACCGCCGTCGGCGTGTGAATGAGTGAATGAATGGGTGAATGTGAGGCAAATTGTAAAGCGTTTTGGTAGCCATTGGGTCTGGGTCCATTTACCATGTTATCATAGGGTTACATACGTAACCGAGACGTTGTTAGTTCTGTCTTTTGTGTTCTGTCTCCCTGCTTTGGTCTCGCTTTATCTTTCACTGTGCAAATATAAGTTATATTGCTCATTCAAAGGCAAACAAGGCCAATCAGATTTCTGAGGTGTCAGTAATGAAGTGACTCATTCTCTCGGAGTGATGAAAAATCAACTTTGCATGATGTAATTGCCTCGTCATGGGCTTTGCATGATAACCGTGAAACACATTTCTCTGTTAGATGTGTTGCCATGGAGAAATGGGCAACAGCTCTGCATTTGCTGAGGCTTATGTGGAAGTATTGATGATATTAAAATGGAAGACACTGTAAATAAAAAGGCAAACAGTCTCCCGAAGACTGAAGATTCCTAGAGTCTCATATATTTCCATTTATTTAATATGATATTCATATTTGACAGACTGAGAAGATCTTGATTTGCCATCTCGCTAACAATAATTCATTTCAGCAAGCGCTGAGGAAACCACCGGGATTGGTAATAATATATGTTTTGGAAGCTGACCTTCCCACAAGGCTTCATAACTAGCTTGACCAGCTAAACTAACCAGGTTGAGTAGCACAAAACCAGCATGAACCAACCTGAAGAGTCATGTCTAAGATGCTTTTGTCAGAGAGGAAGAAACCCCAAAATTGGCAGCCATTTTACTGCATTTTCAAGAAACTTGCTTTTGACTCTCTAAATCCAACAGGAAACGGTTTAGTGGATACTGGCCTCAGTCTCGCCTGTGGGTCAGGGGAAAGTTTCAACTGCAGAGAGTGAAGTGAGGACAAAGGCCTTTCAGACATCTCACACTATTAACGTGGTAGAGATCTGAACACAATCCATTAAGGTCCATTAGAGAGGGATACATTCACACACGCATTCACACCTTAACAGCCTTGCAATGGTGTGTTGTTACACTTGCAATCAAGCTCCATTATTCAGACACTTCATTCATATATAATGCAAGTTACAAACTATCAAGAGGAAACGCGGTTTCGTATTTGGCCATGATACGTGTCACTGTAGAAAAGACGCCTGGGGCAGACTTGGTAAGAGCTTGACTTTTATAAACCTACTGTTAATTTCACTTACTGCAAGTATACTCCTATCATGAATGCAATTTGCATTGGAAATCAACAGGACATGCTTTGTGTACAGGAAGAATGACAGGAAATGAAGACACAGTCCTGCAGCCATGACGTGGTGCTCTAATTCTCTGGTTTTGAGCTGTCAGTGACTCAATCATGCATCACACCCTGGCACAAACAAACAAGAAGATAGAACTAAATAAATTCTTCAAATCCAACATTCATCGTCAGAGGCTTGTCAGTCAAGCCCCTCGACAGCCCCAAGACGGCCTCGCTTGTACTGAGGTGTCAACGAGCTGACTCAACTCCTGACCCCGTCAAAATAAAAGTCCTAATAACATCTTCCACTCTTTAGCTCTACCCCTGAAGAGAACTGCTACATAGTGCAGTTTTGGAGAAACCAGCAAACCAATTATGCTGAAATTGTTCAACCCACATCTTCAGCGCAGGCGTGTTTAAGGCCTAGTTTAATATCCGAGGCTTCAAAACTATGCGTAGTCATGATGGAAAACATTAATTTTCTTGTGTCCTGGATTGGAGAATAATCCACTTACCGGTAAAAAAAAAGTGC
The DNA here is from genome assembly GCA_030378365.1 of Hybognathus amarus. NCBI lineage: Eukaryota > Metazoa > Chordata > Actinopteri > Cypriniformes > Leuciscidae > Hybognathus > Hybognathus amarus. Next base: position 215,817 of record JAQIUQ010002980.1, on the reverse strand, counting down.
GAAACTACAAAAAAGTGCAGAGGAGATATGCTGTTGCATAATTCTCTCTCTTGCTATTGCTGGCTGACATGAGCAGTGATCATTATTTCTCTCACTGTCTTCACCCCACTGGGAAGGTAGGATATTAGAATATTTCATGAATATTGAGCTCTCTCTGGCTTTTTGGCAGTGGCAGAAATTATGTTTGCTGCTGTTTCATGTTGGCAGTAAAAGGAACAAGGCTTAATTGCATAAGTCTATAAAATGGGGTGAGAGAAAGAAGAGCTTCTGACTATGTGAATTGTTCTGATGCGCCTAATTGTATTAGTCTCAAAAGCAACAGCATCAGCCAGAATATATTCCAGGATTTGGAGGAAATGAAAGGAGCGCTGAATGTGTTCAGACACAAGCCGGCTCTTCGAGTCCTCCGCAGAATCAGTTTTCAGTTGTAGTCATCTGCGAGATAAACTTTTTAGGTTCAACTTGATGTGGCGAAACATGCTCAAATCCCCCTGGGATCAAGGAATGGTACATTTGTAATTGTATATTGGTCTGTGTGTGTGGTGTTGATATCTATTTAAATGGATGATATTTCTTACAACATTGATTCCGGAAGCTTTCCCCACCCCCTGTAGATATGGTCACTGGTGTTGAATAACATGACTATACTTGATCCAGATCCAATATTTTCCACAAGATCCCATGTCTGCAGGGTGTGATTTGTGAAAAAAAGAGGGGGGGGGGGTGTTCTGAAGCATTTTTATAAAAACAAAAAACAAAAAAAAAAAACATGTGAACATGAACATCACTGCATTTGCAGGAATTGTAAAATATATATTTTTTTCTTATTAACTCGTGAAGTAGCCTAGCACAATATTTTTACTCTAATAGCTATCTTTCCCCACACATATGAACTGTGATCATGCGCAACGAACATGCTATTTATAAATGAAGGACATTTTTCAGCCTCTGCTGAACACGATTTGATTGTAAAGTTAAACCATCACAGTAGAATTATCTGTGGTAGTCAATTCGCCTCATGGACATCTAGACACGTGTAAATGCGTCATTACATTGACTTAACATTGAAAGCACTCGCGCCAGACACTCAAGAGTTACGAGTAATAATAATAAAAAAAACCTTTGCTTTAGCCTCAATTGAGTGTAACACCAAATGTGCAAATTATCAGTGGTGTGACTGGGACACTAACTCTGCTTGTCATCAAATAAACAGATTATCAGATTGTGATGTTTATTCCCGCTTCAGTAATATGCTGCTCCACTGCCCAGCTGACCTGCAACCGTCTCGCAAGTGTTGATATGCAATTACTCGTGAGGTGTAACCAATCAGATTGCGCCATTGAGTTGAATGGTTTTACAGAAAGGCTGCGGCAGCTATAGTAGAGCCAGGAAAGTAAAATAGCAAGACATTTTAAAATAAATTGACTTTAATCAAACCACGGACCCATGATAAGTTTTTTGATCCGTCTTACCACTAGTGTAGTAGGGGATAAATAAAAATAATTAAGCAGAGGCAGGGATACATTGACCAGATAGGGGGAAATCCCACGCATACTAAATCCCAACACCCCCGGCAATCGCACCCTGCTTGTCTGACTAATAACTACCAACTGGTGTGACAGAAAGCAAGAGAGAAAACGAGAGACGAGACACGTAGAGAGAGCGTCCACTGCAGTCTAATCCTTTATTTCCTGTGGTAAGAGATTCTTCGTGTGAGTGCTCTAAAGCACATTCAGAGATGATTATTTGCATGGCAGTCTCACGCTCTTATCTGGATAGAAGGCATGTTTAAACACAAAAGCCACTGAGAAAAAGAGGCAGAGATAGCACTGGACAATGCACCAGTGATAATTGTCTGTCCAAAAGCGCTTGTCAGGATGACGAAATCCAATTAAAGAGCTTTTTTTAAAAAGTAAAAAAAATGGGATAAAACCACAAAGTTGATGCACAAATGGTGGTCCTTTTGGGAAAGGAGGATTGGTTTCATTAGCTCTGTCATCTCGCACCATGGTGGACATGTTTTGCTTGAGATTTTCTTTCCCTTGCTTTCTCAAGCCACAAACCTTGGCAACACATACAACATGCAATTGCTGCACTGTCAGCATAGATTAGACAAACATCCAATCTCTTTTACTCATGTTTTTCTGTTTCCATAATATGAGAAGATAATTGATGATAATAACACATCATTATCAGCGTTATTTCTATGACTGTAATCAGAATGCAGAGCAGATGCCCTTATCTGCAGTCGCTGACATGGCTCTCAGTTGTCCATTATGCGCTTGGATAAACAGAAGAATTCAGGTTAATTATCTAGCTGCTGGAAAACACTCTATTCGTTCCCAGTTGGAGCCTGAACCGGCAGCCTGCGGGTCACCTGCTTGACCGTGCACCATGAAAGTGAGGAAGAAATAATTGTGTTATATTCAGAAATTGCTCTACATTGCATTGGTAATATTGTAGTTTGGACAGTCACACCATTAAAGCTCCATTGGAAGTGAATTTGAAAGACACAGAGAAAGAGTTTATTGCAGATGCTGTGCTCTGCCATTCTTTACACATTGATGCTCTTTGAGTGGACACACAATACTAATAAACAAGTTTGTGCATGCTGGACTGCTACCTCAGCTGTGGCCTTTCTCGCATCCTACAGCCATCTCAGTCCCAGCAGGATAGAGAAAATAGTAAGAGAACATAAGAGGGAGGGAGAGCGAGTAAGAAAAAAATGTTTTCGACCTGTTGCCACCTCTGTTTCATAGAAGAAGAAAACCTAGACTTGTATATCACAAATATTTTAAAGTCTCCCAGTAATCAATCATTTTATCCCTTAAACCTCACCTTCACCAAAATTACTAATTTAAATATTTATTGGTTGAAAAAAAATGCTTCATGCTTTAAAAAAGCTTGGATGTAACTTTACACCCTTGTCTAATTTAGTAGATGCTTTTCTATGAATATGTAAATTAGCCCCATCCCCACTCACACCAGCTCAGAAATCAGCCTGGTCTTATTGTTAATACGTAGGTATTTTACGTTTTTACAAAGATAGGAAACTTACTTTTTAGTACGTTTTGATAGATGCTGAAACGTATAATATGGACGTATCTGCAACATTTAAACGTAACATTATTACGTTTTTACAGCTAAAAAAACGTAAACTGTTTACGTATATTCTATATTATACAGATATCTGTATAATTTCCCTTTTTACCATTTTATAGATAAATGTAAGATCCCGTAACCCTAATCCCAAACCTAAACATACCCATTTTATACATAATATAAAAAAAGGATAAAACGGAGTTGGGAAAGGGCAGTTTTATTAACAATATAACGTTAGCATTAAAATCTATTTTGAGCCACCAATCCTACACCTACCCCTAAACCTACCCATAACAATTCCTTAAAACTAACATGTAACAAACTACAATTATAAAGAAAAACATAACTAACAAACTAGTATAATCACAATAATTTATTTATTGCGAAAATGTCAAAACCGATACCAAAAGCCGTTCACATGATGAAGCGTTGCAGTCGCAGTCTTCTCTGGCAGTATTGTAATGCGACTGAAAACTTAATTAATAAGACAAAACATAATGCTACGATATTAATATGAAAAATTGTGATACATCATACATACAAATGTGTACGTCGGTGGATTTGTTCATACTGTAAATAAATGACTTTTTTGTGCTGTCAATACAGTAAATATTTTACGTTTCAATACTGTAAATATGTCTGTATTATACGTTTCTGCGCATATAAAACATAAATATACGTATGATAGAGCGACACTTTATGTACAAATACATACGTATTCTCATAAGATCACCTTGCAGAAATCCACTCGTTGACGATCACACGTTGACGTGATTGGTTAGAGGGTAGTTTGTGACGTCAGAAACACCTGTCATTTCATGAGACTGTCTTTGGTTCACTGCAGTTTTAAGGAGAAAATACTCAGCAATGGTGTTGACTTTTGAATTTGGACATGGTTTGTCTTGAAGCATATTAAAAACAACACATAGACACAATAAACAACATTAAAAGCTGGATTTTCAACACAAGTAGACTTTACCAATAAAGAAATATAGACAGCCAACCTCACTACCATTGTGGCCCACCCATAGTCCTGTATAGGGATGGGAATTGATAAGATTTTATCGATATCAATGCCACTAACGATTCTGCTTATCGATCCGATTCTTTAACGATTCTCTTATCGATTCCTGATAGCACTGTGTGGGAAAAAGTTAATATGCTTTTTCAGGGGGAAAACAAGTGGTTTTATTTGTTTTAAACCTTACACTTGATTAAGCAAACTGTACTTTTTATGTTATTTATGTAATAAATGGAACCTTATTAAAAAGTTTTACGATTAGTTATTCAACGATTATAAGTACCGTGAGTTCAGTGTTGGAAGATCTAACCATTGATTAAAACGAATCGGTTCAAATGTGTCATAAGTTCGCGAATTGAACGTGTCATCACCGGATGTGTGCACTTTGTGTGATTATCCCGGCGGTTGGGACATCCCACAAGATGTGTCATCAAAGAAAACATTTCATTCCTGGATCGTTTTTTTTCTGTTTATTTGAAGTATGGTTTATATCAGCTGAATGTGCGGAACGCTTTTCAGAAAAGATAAGGCAACGTAGGCTTATTTTAGCATAATTCACGGTCACCGGTAATTCTGGAAAAACAAATCTCCGAATGCTCCACATGAAACTTCAGTCTCCTGACCTTACCATCGTGTCGATTATTTTGATTAATATGTGCGAGGGAGAGAGAGAAAGCAAGACAGCGCTTTGTTTTGAGACGGTGAAGCCTGAGAGAGTGCGCGCGCACGACCGGGGCACTCTCTCGCTCTCTCTCCCTGCTCGTTCAGTTTAACATGCACGCAGTCTATAGCCATGTTTCCATCGACACGTTTTATCCGAATTAAGTGATATCGAATGAAAAATGCCTTATGGAAACAGTAAAATTCAATAAAATTTCATGAAAATCGACTCAAATGAAATACGATTGGTCTCATCGGATTTTCTCTTGATCAATATACGGCTAATGCGATAAAAGCTGATGGAAACGTTATTTGCCGAATAAATAATGAATTGCGATTACGTTTTATGACCTTTTATGGTTGCAACACGTCAGAAGACGAGTTCATTTCCGGCCAGTGTGTTTGCGCACACATGGCGGATGTCAACAAAGACAGATGTAAGTGGACAAAGCAAAAAAAAAAAAATCCTTAACCAAAGGGTTATGAACCACGATCTCCAAGAACTGATGGAGCGCTATCGTTCCCACACCACAGTCACCTCCGCTGTCGCCGGGCATTTACGTGCATCGGCATCATCATAGCAATGTTTATACCATGTTTTTTTTTTCTTAGGTTAGTTTTGCTTATTTTTACGTGGCTTGGGTGAGTTCAAATGTATAATGTGGTCTGTATATTTCTGGTTAACAGACTGTGGCGCTGCTAACACACCCTTGCCATGGACGCAGTTCAGAGACGAAGCAGATTTTCTTTAGCAGAAGCAATACTCGTTTTTAAATCAATAAACTCGTTTTTAAGTCAATATTTTGTGTCAAATTATTGATTTATTTAATTATTTGGTTGATTTATATGTAATAAGCAGGATAATATATATCGAGGCGGTTGTTATAGCGAATACAACCCCTTCAACAACTGCCTCACATACATTATACCATACATATGTCGCTATCAGCTGGCACATACCGGTAAGCAACTTGTGAAATACTTGATCATTTGTTGGTAGATGGCGTGATCCGTTTTGTCTAACAAAACTTTGTTCGCAAAAGTTTACTTGAATGTTGTTTGATTCAGTGCGAATATGAATGGAAAACCTTAAAATGTCTCAAATCAATTCGATTTACCAATTTGATCGCAAAACAGCATGTGACGTCATTACGTACAGATTTTTATTCACTTTTAAGCCGTTTGATGGAAACACACTTTCACCAGCTTTATTCACATGTGTTTTTTAACCGAACTTCAGATAATTTGATTGACAAGTAGATGGAAACATGGTGTCAAGTCACAAGCACAGCGGTTCATCACTACAGACAGTTTTACTCACCGATCAAATAAGGCTTTGGCGGTACAAAAATTCGCTTGGGACAGTTGTGAAAAAATACAACAGGGAGTTCACGGTCTGCAGCCTACATATGCCTAACGTTACTATGGTTGAGTCAGAGCAAGAGCATCGATAAGAGGAATCGTTAACGTCGAGGGCATACGATATGAATGATGGATTAAAACTTAGAACCGAGAACCGGTTCTCGAGTTCCCATCCCTACCTGCACTTCCGCTACAGCATGACATGGTCAGCTGTCCAGCTCAGTGGAATGCAAGGTTTGTCTCACATTTAAAACAAAGATCTTTTCTGTGTTATCAAGTTTAAATAAACTATTTGGCTAGGATAAAGATAATCAAAAGGATCCTCGAGAAGCTCTGTAGAACAGGATAGAGGATTTCCTATAAAGCTTCTCCTCAGGGCTAAGCGAGAATAAGAGTTTGTGTGTGTGGGTGCACTCATGCCAGTGGGGGGACTTTGATCAGGGGGGGTTTGGAAAAGGATTAATTCTTGCTGTTATGAGGAAAAGGCAAACCAATCGGACAGTGTCAAATGAACCATAACCTTTTCTCCTCAAAGTGCTGTCCCCCGTTAACCCCCTCTTCTCCCTCTGTCTCCAGCTTATATTGTCTTTGTCTGCTTCTTTTGGAATGCCTTTGTGTTCAGCGTGTCCCTGAAGAAATCGCCCAAGGCAAGGTCCCAATGTGGCATGAGTAACACTGAACACTTCATTCAGAAATAGGTCTGAATCAGGTTTGTGCGCATTTCTTGAATTGAGATGTTTTTTTTTAATTATTATTATTTATTAATAATGCCACCTCAATAAATTTGTATGCGTAATATTTTAGTAATAAGTATATAATTATTAAAAATTATACATATATTTTTATTCATTAAAATTAATTAAATGAATTATTATCAATAATAATAATGGCCTTGATGCTCAAAAACCGTCTTAAACATGGAGCTAAGATACAAGAAACCTTCAATTCAGTTCAGACTTCAATTAATAAATGGAAAGGGAGCATATTATATTACATATTCTAATACCAGCAGTGACTTCTTAATATGTATTTAAAATAATATGGTCCTGTCCAAATGGGATTTTAGGTTCGGTAAGAGGGTGGGTGAGGAAGCTCTTTTTGATCTATAATTACCATCCTTATAATAGATATTTTTGCTTGAGTTTTGAATTGAAATGCCAGGCAAGCCGACTATTAATTGCTTGGCTACATCTGCACTTGCTCTCTCTCTCTCTCTCTCTCTCTCTCTCTCTCTCTCTCTCTCTCTCTCTCTCTCTCTCTCTCTCTCTCTCTCTCTCTCTCTCTCTCTCTCTCTCTCTCTCTCTCTCTCTCTCTCTCTCTCTCTCTCTCTCTCTCTCTCTCTCTCTCTCTCTCTCTCTCTCTCTCTCTCTCTCTCTCTCTCTCTCTCTCTTGCACTTTTTGCTTTTCCCTCCTCTCTCTTTGCATTTTTTTTTTTTGGATTGCAAGCACTGCCGGCTGATAAGAAGAGAAGAGCAGGGCCACCCTGATGCTCACTGAGCCTGTCTATCTCCCCCTCTCCATGCTCACTGTGGTAACGCTAATGCGATGGGCCAGTCCGCTAAAGCCTCTACACTTCATAACCAGGAACACACACCGCGTCACACAGCTCAACCGCTTCGCTTAGCAGCACACCAGTATCTGCTCCAAATTGTCAGGTTTGGTGTTAGGGCTGAGGTCAGGACTCAAACAAAGGAGATGATGGGATTTATTTAAATGCCAAAAAAAAAAAAAAAACACAACAAAACATACTCTGTAGGGAAACACACAATATCCACCAACACTGCAAGGCAGGACAGGGCTGAACAGAACACAATAAGAAAACAGCAGATATATTCAACAACATCTAGCACCACAACAAGAACATAGGGACAATTAATAAGGGAGCAAATGAGGAAGGTAACGAGGGAGGACATAGTGGATAAATTAATAATTAGATAAAAATGAGGACATGACCACCCTAAACCCTCACAAGCCGCATGCTACACATAACAAGAATACACACAAACCCTGACAAGAGCACACAGTGAAGGAATGAACACTCAACTTGCATGCTCGCAACAAAAGACAAAACATTAAGAATGAATGTCCAGACCCACCGGAGTGGCAGAACCCTGACACGAATACTACATCCATATCCGCCACTCTAAAAGAGTGGTAGCTAAAGATAGCCTCTGGTAGATTACAAAAAAAAATATTGGCTGTTTTCAAAAGGATGATAGAAGGTAATTAACAATACCAAAATGCAGTATAGCATGAAATGGGAGAGTTTTGGAGATTGGATTCTCGGCCCCTTTGAGAGGGGTTTCAGCGAGCTTTTAAAATTATCTAGTGTTCACTGTGGCGTGCAATTATGTGTTAGATTGTTTGTAAGACTATCATGGTTCTTCAGCATTTATTGCAGCCCTTAAAGACCTTGGAGAGGCAGATGTTTTCATTACTTTGCTAATACATGAACACTTCAGACAAAATTGGTCTGAATTGCTATACTTATTTAATCATGTTCTAAAAGCAGATGACTGTCTTTTGCTTTCTTTTGATGCCAATCACAATTTCTAATCAAACTTTTACCCGTACCTTAATCTTCAGCTGCTACCCCGTTCATATTTACAAAATACCCCTGTAAAGCACAAACTATTCCATTTTGTGGACCAGCTGTACACAAAACATTCGTGTTAAATGGAATCTGTGCAGCACATGCCTATTTTTTCCCCAAGTCTGACATTTTTAAAGGCTTATCGGAAGATGAGGAACTACTCGCACCTTATCTGGGTGGAAAACTTACCAAGGCATAATTGTTAGGTATGCGAAACAGTGTCATACTCACACTCCAATTTCCATCTAAAAATATCAGACTAGAGAAAGCGGCACGAAGGCAGGAGTCTCCAGAGCACTAGTCCTGAAAATAGACAGTCTATTTCCATTTGTTTTATTTACCAGTTTTTCATACTCTCGTTATCTTTGTTTGCAATCACTTTCTGCAGTCTTTTGGATTTCTTCACACTAAATACCTGTTTAGAAATTCATATCTTCCCCACTCTTTCCCTTTTGGATTGATGTCAGAATAAACAAAAGACCAGAAATGTGAAGTCCGAGCAGCAGCTCTGTGGGTTTTTGTGCTCACAACAAAAAGATTTGCGGAAACTGCAGGGTCTCGCCCAGGGATGGATTGTCTCTGATTAGCAGTCCATATGAAGTGTCAACCGGGATTTGACAAGTATTATATGAAGCAGGCAATCCCCGCTGGAGATTTCTCCTGAGCTGGAACATATTGTCTGCTATTGTTCACCAAAGAGGGAGATGCGCCCTCCTAGACGACCCATGTCATTGTCTGATAAAGCTAATTATTAGCTTCAACTCGTTGAGTCGCTTTGGCCGTGTTTTCTAAAACCTGTCTGTGCCAGTTTTTTGGCTTTTGGAAAGAGGGAAAAGTAGCATATCAGTGATACATTGGCAGAACACACTCTGCCCCATTTTTCTGTGTTCAAGCTTTGTTGTTGAAGATGGCATCATTACAGAGTCATGGATTGGCTCCAGTGTAGGGGAACCCTGTGCCCTCCATTTCAGCTTGGCGTACATGGCTAGGGGGACACATCTGTATCACCCTTGGCTTTATTTCTCCATCACAGCTGGGGTTTTGCAAGGGTGTGGGCTGAGCGGTCCTGTTTTCCGGCATCGCCCTGGAACCCAGCTGGGGTCCAAATGAAGTATGAACCACTTTTGTCCTGCATTTGATTGTTGCCATTGCAGCACAGCTGGGATTTAAACCAGCCTGCCCTGGTTGTGTTCTACATTCCCCATCTCCATGGAAGCACAGCTGGGGAGGGATGCAGCCCCCTATACCACCTCTGCCAGAGCATCACAGCTTGAGCCTCCACAAGTCTTAGGGCAATCCGCCTGAATTGACTGTGACTGAGAACCTCAAACGCAGCATATGAAATGAGCTTCCCTTTTTAATCTTTAAAGCGCTGCTCATGGAGGAAAGATCTTTATTTGCAACTGTTGTTTTTCCTACCCGTCACTGAAATACTTTTTCAAAGTTATACTGGTATGTTTTGAACCATAGGCATGGTTGGAATTAGGGCAGTATATTCATAGTAAAGTACACATCGCAATAAGTATATTTCGATGCAATATATTGCAATTCATTACAATATTATAATTGCATTGCAGTTGAACTCCATTTCAATACTTATGTAAGATATATATATATATATATAAAGTTTAGAAACCAGATGGTGCAGGCTAATTGGTCAGTTTACTCACCTGTTCATAATCACATTGTTATCTATAGGGAATAGCTGATTGGTTCCTGCCAAGTAGTAGCCAATAAGCCTGCTGTTTAAAGGAGTAGTTCACTTTAAAAAAAAAAAAAAAACTTTTGCTGATAATTTACTCACCCCCATGTTATCCAAGATGTCCATGTCGTTCTTTCTTCAGTCAAAAAGAAATTAAGGTTTTTGATGAAAAGATTCCAGGATTTTTCTCCATATAATGCACTTTACTGGTAACCAAATGTTTCAAGGTCCAAAAGTGCAATATCTTTAGTGCAAACTGCAAACTGTTCAAAGGGCTTTAAACGAATCCAGACAATAAATAAGGGTCTTTTTAAAAGCGAAACGCTCGCTCGTTTAAAAAGCGCATTCGTGCCTCTCCTGTTCGAACTCGTTCATCAAAATGAACAAATCTTTTTCCGAGTCAATTCGTTCATTTCATTCGTAGAATTAACCAAATGACACGAAAAAGATTTGTTTATTTTGATAAATGAGTTCAAACAGGAGAGTCACGAACACGCATCACAGAACAGAGCAAGGTAGATCTTTTCTTTGAAGTTTCTTAGTCTCTGTTTCTTTAGTCTCAGCACTATGCGCATTTGTGGTTGATTTAAGGCGGCTGCTTATTGATAGAGCAAGCATATTTAATCAGAGTGCTGATTTGGAGGTGATTCAGAGCTCATTTGATATGGCCTGTATTAGCTGTGTGTAGGGGTGCTGTGTGATGAAGTCTCTCTGAATTTAATGTAATTTAATGCAAGCCCTTTGTGCATTTGTCCATAATAGGCCAGTATGCACTTTCTAGCACTGCTGGAGGCTTATTTGGTTGAAGGCCATCACTTGGCCACACACCCCACGCTGATGCCCGTGGTCACTGACTCAGAAACAATTACTTTATGGGGAACTTTAATGATTTGAAAGTAATTCAGTTTATTCTCCATGATTCCACTGGTAATAATGCTTGCTTGCCTCACAGTCATAATGACTTAGAAATAACAAGTGAAGGAATTTATAAGAATTGTTGGTGTTGGTGAAAGTGAGAAGTTCATCAAATGCTCCAGGACCAGTTTTGTTGGTCCAATAGAACATCAGATTTGATTGACAAGTTTGTAGTTACTTTCTTAATAATTGTTACTGGTCTTATAATACGTAAGTCATTGGGTCATGCTATTCTAAAGAAATATGTTTATTTTAATTCACAACATTTGCTTTCATCAAAATGTAATAAACTTTTTTCTGCTCAAATAATTATGAGTGTGCAGGTGGTAAAAATAACCATTAAAATAACAGCCTAGGGATCACGGTCCAATCAAATCCTGATGGATAAAAACTAATCCTGCCTTGCATTATTTCTTTCACTCAGAAATATGTTACATTATGAGTGGTAAATGCAGTGCAAATGCAATATCATGTCTTTAAAATCAACCAAATTAACTTTATTTACTTTCTTAATTAACATTTCTGGTATAATTAAGTATGGTCTTCATAGTGCCTTCATCAAACTCTGAAACGGCTTTTCCTTTTTTTAGCTTTGTGGGCTACTGGATAACGTTAATCAATAGTAAAATATTATTAAGACACTGAAAGAAATTAGCATTCTTTGGTGCCTTTTTGGCATGTAACACCCATTTTTCACATCCAATCTATTCCCAGTGAATAAAATAAAGTCCTGCCCTACTTTATTCCCTCAACCTATGCCGGGCTTTACTCAGAAATGCCATGTTACAGAAGTTAAATGCATCTCGAACGACGTTTCATGTTGTCTTTTACAGGAACACTGGGTTCTGGATACATGTAGTGTTTTCAAGATCAGAGATTAACTATAGGGTGCCTTAGAAGGAGTAATAGTCGGAGACGGTGTACGAAAGAAACAAGCAAACTGAAAAGAGAGTAGCCTTGGATTGAGATGGTACAGAGAGAGTACTCATGCAAGAGATGGGGTCACATCCCAAATGCGGAATAGAGGTCAACTAGAAGAGGGGGTGGAGGGTAGAATAAAAGGGGATAAGTCATGCCGAGTGAAGATACGAGGGAGCCTCATGGGCCGGAGACAGCCGGGGTTGCTAGGAGACAGTGGGATGAGAAGAGATGTGCCGAGCACATACAGAGAGTTAGTGTGCCAGTTTGAAGACGGCAAGCTTTGTGCCAGTGATTTCAGAAAGCTGCCGTTGTGAAGGCATCAGACTAAATGAGCACAAGATATACCAAAGCGAGATACTAAACTGGGATCTATCGGCACACCAGCAAACACGGGCATCTGGATAAACCTTCACTCCCGACTGCAGGCGCGCTGGTCTCGACACAGCACGGTGTCAAAAGGGGAAAATCATTACACGCAGCAGCCCAGCCCTGTGTATGCATAATTTAGATGGAAGATGTATCAGTAATTGGCAGGGTTTAAACATCGTGAGCTGAGGTAATTGAACAGTCTTTCTACTAATGGAAGCATGTCAGACATGAGCTTCCACCCAGCCGACAGTGAGTGACATGCACACTGCAGAGCCAAGAGAGAAGGAGAGAGAGATACAGACTTGGAGGAAGGAAGTGAGTCAAAGAGAGTGAAAGACAAGTCACTCTTCTCTTTGAGAGGCTGTTGAGATGAAGATGTCATAATGAGGGAAGAGTGTGCTTGGCTAGCTCGCTGCCACGAGGCTGCCCGGACAGATTCTGCCTTCTTAATGTGAGTTTTAGTCAGGGTTGTCATTTTGCTAAGCAGGCCGAGGGAGAAATAAGACAAACCTTAGAGTCCCTTCGGCCTCACCGGCGGCACCCACTTTGGAAACGGTCCCATGTACCATATAACAAAGAAGTCCATCTGTGTAGTAAGCACCAGAGACACTTGGATTATATAAAAACACAGAAATGGATCCAAAACAGCTGTCACATGCAGGAATTGTCAGTGACAAAGAGAAATGGAGAGGGGTGAACAATTCAAACCTACTATTAAATTCTAAATCATTCCAAAAGCATACTATATTTGTTGCTCTGTTAATGTATACTCTACCCGTCAAGAGTTTGCAATCATTACGATTTTTTTTTACGTCTTTGAAAGAAGTCTCTTATGCTGACCACCAAGACTGCAGTGTGAAATTATATTACAATTAAGAATATATATTTTTTTTATTTAAATATATTTTGAAATGACATTTATTCCTATGGTGTCAAAGCTGAAGTTTCAGCATCATTACTTCAGTCTTCAGTGTCACATGATCCTTCAGAAAGCATTTTAATATAATGATTTACTGCTCAAGAAACATTTATTATTATAATTAATGTTGAAAAAAGTTTCGGAATTTTTTTTTTTTTTTGAAAAAGCTCAATTTGAATAAAGTGGCCACTGTTTACAGCTCAATTTTAAGGGTGTAAATATATTCAGTATTTGTCTGCCCCTTGACGCTAGAAGTGTTTCAAAATCCACAAATGCGTGAGGGGATTTACAAATGCACAGAAAGCAGTTTACAAATAAATACCAGGCCTTGAAATAAGGCAACCATTCTCACCCCATAATGGTGTTCTTTACTTGGGATTTGGCTATTAAATACGACGTTTTAAAATAACCAAAATTTGACTGATGGCTTCAACCGGATTAATAACATTGAAGCTCAAGGTGGGTCTGTCTTGAAAGGTTTATACAGAAAATCAGTTTCTCAATTCTCTCTCCGTCCCTGATGATCGCAAGCAGAGACTATTTATATAGAGACATGCCACTTCCTCAATCCTTAATAGAAATGTATTGGGAAAATCCGTAACACCAAAGATTGCGGTTGTATGTAAATGTCCCGCCCCTCCCGCTGGACAGCCAATCATCTGGTTTTAACAGTCAAGCCGGGAAACATTTGAGTCTATCATCTGGTTCCAGAAAATACGTTACTGTTTGAAAAGACAGCAGATTTGACATGCGGTATATGTATGCGTTGTGTAAATATCAGACATCCCAAGTCTCCCAAAAGTTCCGGGTGTCTAATGTAGATTTATAGCGGCTCGCTGATGCCCGCAATTAGTTCAAATCTCCTGGAATCTAGAGCGAGCGAGCAAGAGCGCGCACATACTGTGTTTCAAATTGTGTAGCGCGCGCGACAGAGAGTGAGAGAACCCTTGCGCATGTGTAGTAAAAGTATAACCTGTGGGAAAAGCAGCATTTTAAACCTTATTTTGGGGCAAAGTGATCAAACTTTTTCAGCGATTTTTATCATATTTTACTGCTGTTTCTATACATGCAGTTTTTATGTCCCGGTGACCAGTGAAAGTGCATTTCTGACTCTCTGCCCATTCATTTAGACAGAAGCCTGGTCTTGTTAGTCCAAAATAGCTGCCCGGAGCGGCTGCCGAGATGGCGGCCAAGTGGCACGACTTGCCTAAAAGAACTTTGTCGCAAGCAGCGGAGCGTGCGAAGCGGAAGCACACTCATTTCATGTGTATCCCCACCCATTAAATAACGCGGGCAGGGAGAAGCACACAATTTGAATGACTGCTTTTGTTTCACCTTAAAATACAAAGTGAACAGACAATACAACAGTCAAAATAACAGACAGTTTCAACATAGAGCACTTGCTGAGGCACAGAAGCTAATGCCGTCAGACTGGAAGTGCTTTTATCATTTCCTGGTCGTGACGTCATCTGCCAATGACGTTCACTCTCGCCATTGGACTAATTGACATTTCGTGCTTCAGGCGTAAACATGCAGGGGCGTTTCCAAAGCATCTACGCAATGCAAGTTCCTTTGAAAGCGAACATAGTTTGACAAACTTTGTTTGTTTCCTCGTTAAAGCCGATAGCTGCACTTGTATGCGAAGTACTTCATTCTGAAAGCAACTTTCACGCCAAACGAATGGAACTCTCACCAAAGCCCAAAGCATCATCAGGTGAGCAAATCCTCATACCCGAATTGGCTGTGTAGGAAAGGGAAGTGGTGTGTGAGCAATGAGCTCGGAAGTAGTTTCTGGAGTGGCTCATGGTGTACACTCCTCTCTTCTGCTCTTTTCTCCTCTCTCCCTTCCATTCATGAATCAGAGCCATGAGAGCACCAGCAGCCCTCATACATAAAGCAAGAGGGGAGGAAGGAAACCTCTCTCTTTAACTCACTCTCTCTTCTTCCTCTCTCTTCTGAAGTCACACAGCATCGCTCCGATCCCCATTACGTAACCATTTAAAACAAGCCAAGCAAAAACCTTTTGCAGAGGCCTGCGGAGCATCCTAAGAGAACCGACCAAATTATTGTTTATTTTCACACACGATCAGAAAGCTTTAAGGTCGGCACAAAGAGTGCAAATGGAACCTTATGCATCACAATTGATCAGATATCCTTAGAAGTCTTTTTCCTTTCTCAGCCAACTGAAGACCAAGCATTGATATTGATCTTTGATGTTTGTCATAACTATAAATGCACACAGAGAAGAGGGAGTTTTATCTCTATTGGATTTCTCCTCCCCCTCTCTCCTGGGACCCTTCACGCACTCGCATCAAAATGCCACTAAAATGCCAGCAGGGAAATGGAAGCATTATTCATCGGACCGCCATTCATAGCGGGAAGATGCTGGCAGTTGCAGCCCTTCTTCACATCCTCTTCATTATCTACCTCACCTGAAAATGCCACTGCCTTTCATGTGACTTATCCCCACATAAGACATCCATGCAAATTATAAAAAGAAAAAACGAGCCAGATTCAGAGGGCTTTCTTTAACGGTTTCAAAACCTTTTTTTTTCCTCCAGGATTGTCATTTAAACAATGCAGAGAGCGCAGGCTCAATATAGATAGACAGAATGCAAGGGAGAGTGGAAGAGGAGGAACGAAACGCTCTATATTTGATGAAGTGGATCAAAGCACTGCCACCCTGGCGTCTTTGCCCTTTTTATTTATATTCAATACATTATTTATTTTTAGCTTGACAAGTTAATGTGGGGTTCTTTGATAGGAATTCTGGTAAAGCGCAAGAGGCTGTATCTTTTCATACATTTTCCTTATATGTTTGTGGAGAGCATTGAGAAAAGAAAGCCTGTCAGATAGACACTGATGAAAGCAGCTCTGAAAATGTCACCGAGCCGCCGGAGGTGGGATGGGTCCGCAGACATGCGACATCTTTAACTGGAATGACACAGATCACCGAAAACAAAGTGGAAATTAAATCAAGCCTCACATTTTCTCGTGGGTGGCAATGAGGAGAGACAGGCAGACGAACGCGCTGCCTTGTCAGACATGCACACGTTCCTTGAAACACCTTTAGTCAGCCGAGTAGATCGCAAATAGGTCCGGGGAGATTCGTCGGGCTATCTCGGCATCCCCATGAAAGATACCGTGGTGACAGACCAAATGACGGAGGAGATTTATGGAGAATTCAGGCAGCTTCGGTTCTGCTAAATTGGTCTTGCGTTGTTCTGCAGAGCACAAAAAAACGTGCTGTTATTAAGAGAGAGTTTGGTGCACATGCCAGGCAGGCCTCATTAATCTGATGTTAGGAGCTGCGTTATTGAACACAGTCTTGGGGGAAGGACTTTGACGTGTTATATCCGAGAAGATGTTGTGTCTGCAGTGTTGGAGGTTTAAAGATAATGGCACACACTCATTTCTTTTTCAGATGCTTCAGAGACAGCAAAGTGCAGTCATGTGATGTGATTGTTTGGTCCCCGCTTTTCAGATGCGACCGGCGCATTTATGCATTTACACTCCAAATCACTCCCACTCACCCATGTTCAATGCCGAAGGAACTCTCTGGATGTCTCTCTGGATGGCTCTCAAACACAAGAATTCCATCTACTAAGCGTCTTTGCAATGAGTTTCTTACCGCAGCTGGTTTAGGCTAATGAAACGTGTCCACTGAGGACGGTGGGGAAAACAGTGAAAAAAATAGAGACGTTGTCGAACACGTTTTCTATCCTTAAATCCAAACGCTCTTTTCCATGGATTACCTGCTCACTCAGAGAATGATCAGGTAATTGAAGATAACACCACTTCAGCTTCCAAATAGTACCGTGTCAGTGTTAATACCAAGTTGGCATAACAAGTGGGTCTCAGATTGTCAGGGCGCATTTAGGAATTCATAGAGCACTGGTATTCATTTCTAATGCCTACTGAGAGCTAAGGCTGAGGTGGAACACAGAAGATATCTCCTTTATTCTTGCATGTGAAGTAGAATATAACAAATCAACACTGAAAAATAAGAAACCGAGGCCAGACTTGGGTGGAGCATGGAAGCAGGTCCACAATGGGGCTTGTTTATTTTTGGCTACCTAGATTTAACAACCTGCAGCGTTTACAAAGGCTTGTTTGAAAACTAATAATGAATATCAATAGCATAATTACGGCGCTGATGAAATAAAAGAGGATGGACACCATGCGCTATTTTCCATGAAAAGGGAAAATGGACGAGAGCTCCGTCCATCAGTGTTAATTACATGGAGTTTTATTCAGCTCATGAACTAATTAATGTCTTTTTTTAGGGGAAATCTAATGGACCACCTGGTCATTTCATTAGACGCCAAAGGCCTTTATGGGTTTAAGAGCCAATAAAGCTTGTTCAGGAGCATTCTAATCCAAACCTTCATTACAAACGGATAAAAAGATACACTCATGAATATGGATGTGTTAGCCGTATATGTAAAGCCTGGTAATGAGGCCTTTTGTGAACACTGACTCATTTCTCTCCATCCCTGATGGACAGTGATAATAAGTGAAGATAATGGAGCCTTATAGATTCATATGAGCTTTCAAAATTTTGAACTAAAGATCTTGATGCTTGTCAGTTTGTTTTTCATTGGCTCTTCCTACAGCAGTTTATACTGGCAGGTAAGACAGCACATCACTTTCAACTTGATATTACACAAGCCTAGTAACACAGATACAATCTACACACTGGCAGCACATTGTGTATATGTGTGTGTTTGTGTGTATGAAAGGAGAGAGATCACGGTCTGTCAGAAACATGTCTGTCTGAGGCCTTCCAATACTGTGAGCTAATGCTGTTTGATGTATTAACTATGAAGATGGGGGCAGTGGGTGTACGTCAGCATATGTGTAGGAGAGATACAGAGAAAATGAATTGTGTTTTGCCATTGTGTGAAGTTGAATGAAAGGGGAGGAGTGTTGAAGTCGTTTGATGTTTTAATAATGTTGCCTGATTGAGTGTCTCTTTGGTTGGTGGTTTCAAGTTTCAATCAATCTCTCATTTCGACCAATGAGTAAACACTTTCAAAGAAATATAAACAGAAGTCACTCAAATGTGACGGCTTTGCTACGACGTGTTCGTGTATGCATAGAGTTGCATGGCATATCATTACTATAAAGTACCGCAGTACCACAATTTCACTGTGATTATTATCGTTTTTGCAAATTTCGGAACCTGAGGCGGATGACAATGTGCCGCTATTCAGCACAGTTCAGCAGTGCAGGAAGTGTGACGTTGAAGCGTATGTTAATGTGATTACCCACGAGATTCATTAAATGTGTTTTTATGCACTAGCGGATTTGACATTATCACTGTTTCATTCTGTAATTTATCCATGAATCAAATCCAGATGGGATGTTTAGAAAAGTGAAGTCATTTGCACTCTTTGTATGGTGGAATTTGATTATCATTGACACTCAAGTACAAAATATATTTTTGCAAAACATTAAGATGCAGCAAAAACCATTCACTCTTACTTTAGATATGTGTGGTAAAAGTTGTTATATTAGAGAAGTTGTTATATTAGAGCAGATTTGCATTGAGCGTTGGCATTTTCTTTATGGTTTAATGCAAGAGAAATATCCTGCTATGTCATCCAAATATCTGAGTATCTGAAGACAGTAATGTTATCTACAAAAATTCTGAGCTGAATCTTAAAGGGGGTTGACTGCTTTTTTTCTTTGCATGATTGTATTTATGGGGTGCAATATAACATGTTTTCGTGTTTTTTTCTTTTTTTAAAAGTCATATTTTTCATAAACTTCACCTTTATTGTCAGCCGCGCTCTCCTCTGTCCCCTATACGAGCGGTTCACTTCCTGATTCTTTGAAAACACCCCCTTAGAAATACGTCATGAGCTCAAATTGGTTCGTTTGGCCCGGTGTGTTGTGATTGGCTAAACTGTCGCTCACATTGTCCAGAAGATCCGAAGTCAAACAGAAACTCACCACACACGGCTCTTACTAAACGTTTCTGAATGATAATTTGCTACATTTTTTAACTTTATACACGTTTGTTTTACACAATAGCATCTGACTGGCAACAATAGCAACTGACTGGCTACTAATGTTATACTCAAACAGCGTTGGCATGTTTACGTTCTTGATCAAATCGAAAATAAGGTCATAAAGCATACATGAAAAATACGTTTAAAACATTAGTACTTCAGGTCCATAATGTTTGTACGTGTTTGTCGTAGACACAAAATGGCATAGTCTAACTAGTAGTGGCTAAAGCCAGTGCTGACATTTAAAAAAAATAATAATAAAACACAAGGCTACGTCTTGAATTATACATGCAAATACATTTCAAATGATTAAGTGTTAGCCTACTTACAGATTGTGGCCCAACAACTGCTGCCTCTTGTTTTAAAGTTGGAACTGCTTCATGTTTTAGTAACAGTTTTTTGTTGAATCTGGCGTTGAACTCGCTAGATTACGATCGTCATTTCAGGAACATAATCAAACATAAATTGTATCCATTGTTGAGGAAGAATAGCATCCATGGGAAGCCCGAAACACAGAAGACCTGACAGCTGCGTGAATAACACAATCTAACGAGTCGACGTGCCTCAGAAATATGCGCATTGCGCATGCCATTTTCTGCATATTCTGAGGGAGGGGTTGATGCAAATGTGTAGGTTAGTGACGTACCATAACCTAGCTGTAGTCCCAATCGAGTCGTTTTTGTAGGCAATTATACTTCCTGATTTTTAAAAGACGATATCTCTGCTTACACTGAACTTTCAGCGCTGCAACTTTGCAGATACTGTTCATGCACCAACAGCAACATTACACACTATTTAAAATCAAAAAAGTGAAATCGCAGTCAACCCCCCTTTAAATTATTATTAACATTTGACTGAATCTGCTCAGATCCCTAGTTTAATTTCATCAGTTGCTCGAGGGTGTTTATTTGTTGCATGAAGTATTGATTTAGTATCAGTACTGAAGAAACAGAGGATGGTATAGTAATGTAGCCAAAATGTTGGTATCGAATCCAACTTTAGTGTATGCAAATATTTATGTGTGTAGGGTGAGAATGAACATACTGGATTGTTGCCAGCATAAATACTGTGATTTATCTTCAAGTTGGCATAGATGTATCTTTAATCAAAGCCTGTTTTGTTGTTATGCACTTCAACAGTATGTGTGCGCCTTCATCACAAGTCAGATGAATTTAAGTTATTGGAAAGGTTTGAGTTATAACGGCCACACATTATGTTCTCAGAGCTGCCTATTCCTTTAGTTCGATGCTTGGAGTTCAAAGGAGCAATGGCTACTGCAGTAAGTTAATGTATTATAATGCATTAACGGACAATGTGAATGTGTGATCAAAGAGAGTGTTCTTTATGAACCAGCACAAACAGTTTACAGAAAAAAAAATGGTGCTAACAGTTTCTCCTGAGAACTAGCACTGAATAATTCTGTTTCACAAGGATATTTAACCTGCGTTTCAGAAATTGTCTACACCAGTCCCCAGCCACATAGGTTCTAGCCTGGCAAGCCATCCCTGATGTATCGAGTTAGGTCATAAACACTATAAAGCGAGGCTACTCTCTCCAATTCGCTCACAGACCCCCAAAGTTTCAGGTGGTTATCGAGACCTTGTGAGAAGCGACATGGGTCACGTGCTTTGCACCGAAGTGCTGAATTTATTAGCAGAAGGGCCAATGAGAATTCTAAAAGTCTAAACAGGCGGCTTTTCACAGCTGTTATTTTCTAATTCCGAAAGAGACGGCCTCAGACCCATACTAGATTTGAGGCATTTGAACAAGGCTCTCATGAGACGGCCCTTCAAAATGTTAACTATCAAACATATCCTTGCGCAAATTCAGGGAATTGGTTTGTCACAATGGATCTATTGAGTTATTTTCCTGTCAAATGTCGAAAGCGCATTATTGTAGTGCGACAGTACATTAATGGAATGCACGAGCGAGAATCTCTCTGCTCTCGCGCGGAGTATAATGTGCCGAGCGCGATTCTCTCTGCTTTCGCGCGGAGTATAATGTGCCGAGCGCGATTCTCTCTGCTCGCGCACACAATATAATGTGGCGAGCGTGAGTCTCTCTGAGCGCGCACTCTCAGATACATGCTGGTCTTGTAAGAATTTTCTCTGGGCTCTCTCAGAGAATATGCCTGCACTTAAAACCTGTCCTGTGCGTTCGCAACATGCCTAAGTATTTTCTTTGCTCTTGGCATAAACGCTGTCAAAACGGCAACAACTAATCCGAAAGGCTTCAACGACTGACCAATGAAAGTGCGACATCGTACATGGAATCTTATTGACATGCACTTATTGACATGCACATGCACTTCAGCTTTAAAGGATTTCAGCTATTTCTATTTCAGCTACTTCAGCTTTTTAATGTATAGTGTTTTCTTGTTTTGTACTTTGTTTTCTTGGCTGATTGCATTATTGTGTTTATAAGCGCGCATCCAGTTCCTCTGATGCCTCTGATTCCCTGGCCCCCGATTTCCTGGCAGGCTCAGGACTAGTACCAAGAGGGTGTCACACTGGGGAAAATATCCAGAAGGAAAGTGGTCTTTACAGACGCATCCAACCTGGGTTGGGGAGCACTACACGAGGGCGCGCCTGCATCCGTCCTCTGGTCGAACATGTAGCATAGCTTTCACATCAACTGTCTGGAAATTAAAGCAGTTGGTTTGGCCTTGAAGACCTTTCTGTTCGAACCTCAGGGGTCATCACATCTCAGTCTGCATGGACAACATGTCAGTGATGGCCTGCGGTTAGTCTGATATGGAAGGTGTTTGGTAGAGCCAAAACCTGTTCGCTTTGAAAGACAACACCCACGGAAAATTGGTCTTCTCAAAGGACATGGACACGTTGGCCCACGTCACGCCCAACCGTCCCCTTTATGCTTTTTGGCGATGATTCCACTGGAAATCTGGAAATACAGAACGTTGTTTCCGGAGCTGGTTCATTAATCGGACACAGCTCCATGGTCTGTCCTGATGAGGAAAGACCTCCTCACACAGGCGAAGGGGACAACGTGATTTGAAAACATGGATGCATGTTTAGTCCTGTGATGCTTTTTGAACCGATAGATGTGCATGTTTATACTGCTCTTGTGCCTGTTATGTTTATAGTTCCATTTCAGTCGGTATAACGTTGGACGTAGTCGACAGTCGACTGAATGGGGATTGCGTCAGAAAGCCAATGTTCTTCGAAGTACTCAGTGAACGAGTCATATGTAATTGGCGTGCGTGATTCGCATTACATACTCTGCCAAAAAAACGAAAGTGGATGCACGTACTAGTTGCCTTTCGCATCGGAGCTGATCGAATTGATGTCTCTTAAGAGTGCTATTGTCAATATTGTGGATGAACCTGTGGATGAACATCTGGAAATGTATCTCAGGGGATTCATAATGTGCTAAATAACAGCATGAACTGCATGACATAATATTCTTTTTCAGTATCTTAAGACAATGTGCTTGTTTTACTGAAGCAAAGCAAGATTAATATACAACTCCACAAAGTCAGAATGTACAGCAACACGGACAAATGTGTGGGTTTTAGGTCAGGCTGACAAACGGAGCACAGAATATTTGAACCAAATCATATGACCCACATACTCAAAACAGACTCAGATATGATAATAATAACATTATTAGGTGAAAAAAATCTTTCTCATGCTTCCTATAATAGACTAAAAAGTATGTATCTTGTGGTGTACATTACCTATTTTAGATTGGGCTGGTTTAATAGATTTATAAATATAGTTCAAAGATGTAAACTGTGTCATGATTTACTGCTGGTATTTTATGTGATTTTTCTCTTATTCCATAGAACAAAGGATATAGAAGAATGCCCTTGATGCTGTTGCTTTTAAATCTTGTTTGTCTTTGTGTACATTCAAGAGATGCGTCAAGATACGTATGATGTTATTGATGTTAAACAAGGCACCATTGTTGAGGAGTAATTAAATCAATTGTTAACACTTTACAATAAGGTTCATTAGTTAAAGGTGCTATATTTATTTTTAGCAGCCTCCATCGGTGATGTTTCAGATTGCAACCAATTTTTTACAAGAGCACCTGCGCTCATGCTCAAACTCAAGAGTGAGCACTCATGTGACCGGCCACACTGAGACTTTTAATACACCAGAGATAGCATCACACAACATGCTGGAAACTCATGTAAACTCCTACTGCAACATTACAATAATAAGCTACTTTAATCAGCTTGACGTTGAACTAATGCTCCATGCTCGTACTGTGATATTGTAACATTGACTGCATTTAGCCGGCATGTGGTGTTATCTAGTATTAAGGCATTTCACTAACTATTTGTGCATATTTCAAAATCAACAATGTCAACATAGATGAATGTATAATATGATAACAAAAACAGTTAGTGTACTAGACTGAACAATTCCAGTGTAACAGTAAGATCGTATGAAGTAGTATTTCTGTAATGAGTGTGTCTGGAAATGTATATTATAAACAATTTGAAAGTAGTGGGATGCGTGAGGTTAGACAGTAGTATATAGTGCATAAAATAAAAGTTACATCCAAAGCACCAACTTTTTGTTATCCTGGAACAGTCTTTTGTATTCATTTTATGTCTCATAATATAAAAATAGTGGAGGTCTCTCCATAATTTAAACGCTCTGCCGATGTTGATCCGTGTTTTCGTCCTATGTCGATCCAAATTGACGTTTGGCCTGACGCATGCTTCAGCAGATTTTTTTTTTTTTTTTTTTTTATGTGGAGTTTGTGTCGGAGTCTGTGTTGTGCTGGAGGGCAGGTCGTTATTTTGGTGTAATCAGACTCTGTTAGCTGCAGTGCCGTTGCATAGACTGTACACTCACCTAAAGATTGTTAAAAACACCTGTTCAATTTCTCATTAATGCAATTATCTAATTAACCAATCACATGGCAGTTGCTTCAATGCATTAGGGGTGTGGTCCTGGTCAAGACAATCTCCTGAACTCCAAACTGAATGTCAGAATGGGAAAGAAAGGTGATTTAAGCATTTTTGCCAGACGGGCCGGTCTGAGTATTTTCATCACAGTCTGCTCAGTTACTAGGGATTTTCATGCACAATCATTTCTAGGGTTTACAAAGAATGGTGTGAAAAGGGAAAAATATCCAGTATGCGGCAGTCCTGTGGGCAAAAATGCCTTGTTGATGCTAGAGCAGTGGTTCCCAATCCTGGTCCTGTTCGAACCACAGCTCTGCACAGTTTGTACATCTCCCTCATTTAACACACCTGATTCAGGTCATCATCTCGTTAAGAAAGAGCTTTGAACTGAACTGAGTGTGTCAGATGAAGGAGACTTATAAAATGTGCAGAGCAGTGGGTCCTCAGGACTAGGATTGGGAACCACTGTGCTAGAGGTCAGAGGAGAATGGGCCGACTGATTCAAGATGATAGAAGAACAACTTTGACTGAAATAACCACTCGTTACAACCGAGGTATGCAGCAAAGCATACTGAGTTATGGTCTGGCAAAGTTTCATAGACAAATAATTTCCAAAGGGGCATCAACAATGGACGTAGCTCAAGTCATATTTGTTGCGCGCTCATACGGACGCATCGAGTATAAACAAGCCTTTACTCTGTGTCAGTGCGCGCTCTGATCAGTAAATGGGTAGAGATTTCACACCTTTGTTTATTAAGGAGATCTCCAAGATTTCTCTCCGAATCATCTCAAGAAGTAGCAGCCTCCGAAGCACAACTAACTCCGCCTCCGTTTCTCTCGTTAGCTGATATTAGTATTTAAACATTCTCTATGAAAAAAAAAATGTTTGTGAAAAAATATTATAATAACATGGTTTTGCCAGTTAAAGAGTTCTAATGATGGTGATCAACTACAGTATAACCATCACACCCCAGTTCAGTCGTTTTGCTGTCGTCATTATGCAAAGGCCGCCCAACATTTCTGATTGGTGCCATGATTTCCATGGATTAGAAATGGGCTTGAATGAGCTCTTTGCCAGACCAAATTGCAGAGCAAATCTTAATTTGGCGGAAGTTGTCTTGGTTTTCCCAGGCTAGTGCTTTTTGAAAATATCTCAAATTTGATTTCAATGGCTTTATTTATAGTAGCATGCAAAATAGCATTTTGGTCAAATCTGAATATATTTAAACCAGATATATCATGGTGAGATTTTAAGCAAATAACACTATAAAGCTTTATATTGCTTTTCTGTACATTTGTGTAGCTTCTACAGAGAGTCTCAATTCTTGTCATTCTTTAAAGCAAATCCTTTTTGTTACATAAAAAAAAGTAATTTAATTTTTTTTAGGTTGAAAACTAAAATTTAATTGCTGATCCGTATTAGCTGGAAGTGGTTTTAACACACACTGTTGCCCAGGTTTTCAGAGTGGAAAATGTGCGCGTGGCCTGCGTGTGTCCGCAGGAGTCGAGACCATGTGTCGGGTCCTTTTTATGTTTTTGTTCTGTTTCTTTTTTTCCAAGCCAATTGTGAATGTCTATCCCAGTTACAGTTTAGTGTGAGTCTGTGGATGTTTTAGAAGAGTTGAAAGCGCTCTGTGTATTTGACACGATCACTGCACTGATAAGGTCCCTGAAGCTTTATGGCCACGGAAGTGCAGTGTTACATACAGACTAAGGCCAGACTCTGCTTCCAATCTGCCTCAGAGTTTGTGGTCAGAAATGTACTGAAATGAGTTGCTTTAACATGGGACTAATGGGTATCTCTGTCTGTCTCTCTCTCACTATTTCTTTTAATGTCCTGCAGTAGTGTAATGGAGGTCAGTGTGCGCTGAAGAATATCACCCCTGGCTCCCGATTAGTCCACTGACCTACAAAACCCCCAATAAAGCCTAGTAAAGCCATTGCCTCAAATCCCAACATACTCGATTGGCTGAAAACATCTTCAATAAAACTAATGTAGATTTAAGTTTGCAGCTTGGAGAAGCCTCCTTTCACTCCCATCTGCTATTTTAATCCTCAACTAGCTGACTCACTTGATTTCCATGAGAAACGACAGGCTATCTTTGAACCAAATCCAGAAAGAAAAAAGAAAAATTCAGAGTTCCTTCTAAAAAAGAAAACACCGGTCCCCAAAAGGTTGGCACTTTTCAATCCCTGTCTTATCCACTGTTGAGGGAGCAGGTGACAGGACCCTCAAGCATATTAATATTAATTAGCAAACTAAGTGTTGAAATGTTGAAACTTTTGCGCTCTTGATGATACAAAAAAAGCTGATAAAATACTTTTGTAGGTCTACACCTGCCAAACTTTCTCACACTTTTTGTGCTAGGAGAAAATCTTCGGAATTAGTTTATTTAGAGTTAAATTATGTTCAAGTTAGCCAATCTATTGAATTAACATGCATGCACAGGAGATCCAGTCTGACATAATTTATGAATAATGACTTGTCAAGGAGCCAGCACGAGTCAATATAGAAGACCATATTGATCGCTGCCCGATGAAACTCGCGTATGTCCAAAACGGTTACTTTTTCAGGAAGTGAAAAAAAAACATGTAATTTCAAAAGCAGCTGAACGTCAGCGTTGTCATGCTTGGCACAACATCTTTAAATGTAACCATATTCTTGCCAGTGTCATGATATATCCATATCCATATTTACCCAAAATTGAGTTAAAATGGACATACGTGCATATTGTATAGTAACGGTGGTCAATACTCGTTCTTCCGATCATTAATTAGAATGACCAAATCGCGTTTCATATTGACAGATGAATAGGCTGACGCTCAGTTTATTAAATACGCTCGGTTTATTAAATATCTCTTGCAAACTATGAAGAGACAATGAATCAATACACTGGCATGGATGGCAATGCTAGACTGATACTTTATTTACCCAATCCTACCGTAATTTTGTCAGATATGAGCTGCATTTTATTACAGATATGAGCTGCATTTTATTATCAGCTAATTTCAATATCAAAGAAATACATCAATAAGAGATGTGGCAACAGCCTGCCCTGTAATATCACTTCCTTTCTTTACTTGAAGATGATTGTGTGATTGTGAAGATGATTGTGTCTGTGACTTACTTTCACTTTTGACGCAGCTGCTCATCTGCGGTGATGCATGTCGCAGTAGCGCCGTCATATCTGACTATAACGTGTCATAGCCTATATATCACGCTCTCACTCGTTTATTTTTTTTTTAGCATTTTTGGATGGAGTAAAATATACATTATGTGGTTCAACCAGATTGCGTTTACACCTAGTAAAGATCTGAACACAATGCGAGCCAGACTACCTCCAGAGGGTCAGGCAGATCCGATTACAATCCGATCACGACGTATTTATACCTTGCATTAACATGTCTTTTTTATTATCCGGATAACTTATCTGGATACAGATCACATTATAATACCAGGTGTATGGGGTCTCAGAGACGAGACCGCGAGAAACTTCACGAGACTGGCGAGATGCCTCCACAGGCGGGGAGATACCATACTGTCTATGGGAGATACGCTGCGTGATTGACAGCTTTGACAGCAAATGGAAATACGTGGAAATCAGATGACATGATTTCACAACTTTTCATTGGTCATTTAGATAATGTGACGCATGCTGTATACGGAAATGAACCTGGACATTCTATCCGTGAAAAAATCTCAAAATCGTCAAAATGGACATACGCGATTTTCATCGGACAGCGACGATATGCAGATACTTACTATGTGTTGCTCTGCAAGTAAGAAAATGTTTTATTTTACCACCAAAATGTGTCACACACAGCTATTGAATAATTAGCCTACTGACAATTCAAGTAACAAGTTATTTTGTTTTCCCATTTATTTACTGACAAATTGGAAGTAAGGCCAGTTGATGAATTACAGTTTAAGTCAATTCCGTATTGGCTTCATGAGAGAGACTGGAAGGTTGCCACTTGGTGTTACCCAAAATGAATAAAAACAATGAAATGCAAACTTTATTCTTCTGTGTACTATTATTTTGTACAGCTGAAAGGTTTGTTTGATCTGCGCCTTCCTTACTTTCCATAAAAAGTTACTTTTTTATGGAGTGAAGCAATATTGTAACGCATTACTTTCAAAAGTAACTTTCCCCAACACTGATAACCGTACACTTTGATACTAGAGACTGAAGAGAGTCAGAGCATATATAATTTAGTCAGGCTTTTATGCAGCATTACATCTTTACAAACAAACAGAGCAGCCTTAACTCAACTGTGTAAAGTCTACTTAAGACTACTTAAGTAACTTAAGTCTACTAAATCTGTTTGATATGTAGAATTTTGATAGCCGTTTAAATCTGAGTAGATTTTTGTGAAAATTTGTGGTAGTTCATTCCATGGGTGCTCTTGTATGCATTAACTGCTGCCACGTTCATTTATTACACTGTACAGTATAAAACTTTGGTTCGCTTGTTTTAGTTTGAATTCAGTAAATGCACAGAAACAGAAGCGAGAGAGGGGAGCGAGAGAATGTCTCGACTTTCAAGCCATTATCACACCACACTAAGCACAGACAAACACTTTGCCTTGCACGCACACGCATGAATGCGTAATCACAAACTCCTCAACTCTACATGCGTCCTCACTTAATTGGAAATGTCGGATCAATGCTTTCTGATTACCAGGCTTCACAAGATAGTTTGTTTCTGGCTTACGGCAGTGGTTCTTTATCCCGCACTGTTTTCCTCTTTAGAGACTTACCTCTTCGCTCTCTCTCTCCTTCCCTCAGCTCACTTGCAGCCCCAGCTGTAGCCAGAGCTATACTCACCCATCTGTAATCAGCTTTTAATTCATTAAGAGGACAGAGCTTTGAATTCATCAGCTCTCCGCCGTGTGTTTCACCCACTGGCTAAAGTGGGCGAAGGATGAGATGTGAGCAGAATCATCGAACTCCATCAATTCCTTTGATATTTGCAAACAGAACTCAGTACAAACATCCTTCTGATTTCGGAAGCGAAGGGAGGAATCACATGAGCGAGCCGGCCTCGCAGCAGATAAAAGTATTTTTTCCAAGAGTCATTTTTACGTCTGGTTAAACACAGTTAGGCAGCTGCCAAACCACGGGTTTGCTCAAATGGATCAATAAAGAAATTTTGTCCTAGTTCCATTGCCATGGCATATAGCTCTGAGCAAGAGATGAAAGAGCTCTCTGACTTTCTAATTAAACATTTTTCTTTAATATAGTATCTCTTTTTTATATGTTGAAGAAATTCAGAGTGTGGTTAGTCATTTCTTTTAAATTAGAATGTAAGGGAAATGTACAGCAGTGGTGCTCATTTTTGGTATTGATTTGTGTGAGGAACGGACCAGAATTATTAAGTTATTGTTTACTGCCAATCTTGCCTTCCACCATTTCAATCTGCCATGTTATCCCTTTAAAAATTAAAGGAGCTGTATGCAAGATTGTGGCCAAAACTGGTACTGCAATCACTTTCAAATTAGGGTGTATCCCTGCCTTCCCCCATGACTTGAGGTTGCCAGATATGCTGCAGGTTCCAGCTGGAATATAGGCTGCTACAGCTTCAAATTGCACGTGACGAGTCCTACACAGTGACTTTTTTTTTTTTTTTAGTTATTTCGGACTTTGTAACAAAGTATTTCGGATTCATATCAAGTTTTTTGGGTTCCGCAACATTAGACTTTTTTTTTTATCCGATTCCGACATGCTAAATCTCCCCAATAATAATCCTAGTAAGATGATATTTAAATTATTAGTTTTATTTTACTCTGTAGTTTTTATTATGGGACCAAAAATATAATGCAATGCAATACAATGATGATTTAGAGACGTCAGTAACACTTTACAGTAAGGTTCATTAGTTAACATTAGATAATGTATTTACTAACATGAACTAACCATGAGTAATACATATGTTACTGCATTTGTTCATCTTTGTTAATGTTAGAAAATACAGCTGTTTATTGTTTGTTCATGTTAGTTCACAATGCATTAACTAATGTTAACGAGATTTTAATCAAGTGTTAGTAAATGTTGAAAATAACATTAACAAAGATTAACAAATGCTATATATGTGCTATTCATTATTTGTTCATATTACCTAATGTAGTTAACTAACGAACCTTATTGTAAAGTGTTACCAAGATGTCTTTAATCAAGTGAATCTTAGTTGCTTCAATCCAGTAAGTGTTTGTATTGAAATATTACTAACATTTTATTTTATCATTAAAGATTTCACATAAAAAAGAAAGTGTACACGGCCTAGAGGTGAACATTTTTAGAATACTACTGAAGGCTCTTTTACTTGCTAAACTAATATAAACTATGAATCTGATGACAAAAGGCATGGAATGGATTGTGTACAACAAAATTAAGTCAGATACAGCAGACTTTATAGAGTTAATGATACATGCTAGAACGTCTTTGTTTACACGCACATTGCAACACCATAGGAGCATGAGAAACCTCACCCACTTTTCATTGGTTCTCAAGTTTATCGTAAATGCGTCAGATTTAAAAGTGTAAAAATGTACAAGATTTGAGAACTAGGGCATTCTCCCACACCACATTTACAGCATTTCTTCAATACTCATCCCACACTTTGAGAAGCACTGTAATACAGCAATTGTCTTTAGTAGTATAATTCTTAACTATGAACCACCTTTCCGAGCTATTCCATCATAGTCTATTAATAGTGATGCAAAAACAATTCCAGAGGGAACTCCTAAAGTCTAGCGCAAGCTTGAGAGCTTTGTCATCTCTCCCCACAATCCCATTATATATCAGGTCCTTAAAGCAATTTGAGGCTGAGCTCCATGCATGCCTTCCAGCCAGGAGCTTTAGGGACTGAGATATTAACTCTGAAATGGAGGTTTAAGAAGGAAAAAGGTGTCCACTTGGGAGTGGATACTGAGGATTAATTTCTCGAGTGCTTTTCTCCCTCTTTTTGTGCCTCTCTCCTTTCCATTCCACCTCCTCATCGTGGTTTAATATTCCGACCGCCTCTCCCACTGTCACTCAATATTTTCAAAACAAGGACTTTCAGAGCACCGCCCAAATGAAATGCAATTTCAGGACACCAAGCCGAAGTGTTTGCCTATCTCTGAAAGCAAACACTTGCAGTAGGGTCAACCAGTGCATGCCTCTGGATGAAGACTTATTGCAGAAATACAGCTGCCTGATCCACCCGGATTAAATGGTATTCAGAAAACTTGACACTTACAGTACGCACCACTGCCACAACTCCGCTTCTAATGTTGTAAAAGAGACCGGTGTTATTATTTTATGTTATCCTGTGAAGGATCCGCACTCTCTCGCTGAAAGTCAGATTTTTCACATTGAAAATCGCAGGTATATACCTCTCGTATGTTATGAAATGTTTTTTTCTCCCCAGCATTAAAAGAATCGGCAGATGTCTCGGGTGCCCTCTGATATGAAAAATTCAATTTAAAAGGATGAGCGAGAGAATGGTGCTCGGGCCTATTTTCATTCTCTCACACGAAGAGATATGAGAATGATGTTCTATTGTGAGGGGGAAATGATGCCAATCGAACTGCAGAGAAATTCCTTCATAATTCAATTCAATTTCCTCCGAATCCCAAATGGCGGCCTACAGTTCCAGAGAGGTGGGGTTGGGGAGAGATGGAGAGATTGTGAGGGAGGCAGAGAGGGAGTGACGGATGCCAGGTGAGAAAAGGGAGGATAGAAAGGTAAAATATAGTGGGTGTGAAATAACTGTGTTGAGTAAGGTTAAAATGTAGATGTGTGAAGAAAGTAAAGGTGAGATGGGAGAGTGTTATAAGGAGTGACCGATTGGAGTGTTTGTTTCACATCTTGTCTCACTGATAGACGGGACGCTGAAGAGTTTGAAAGGTTATGGGTTCACAGCAAGGTTAATGTTGACAGCCATGGTGATCTATAAAATAAATCCCAAAGCTAGATCAGTGCTTCTAAAACTTTGCAAATCACTCACACAGACTCTTTCATCACTGGGGCCCAATATAAAAAGGTAGACTTATTCATTTTAGAACAATTTAATTAAGACATTGCTACCTTATATAATTGCATAGCTTTTTTAGCTGTCAGTGTTTGCCGTTTGACATAAATATCCTTTAAAAGTGGTCTTTTAAAACATTTGTAGTCAAAAAATATCTTGCAGTGTCCTGTTTTATCAACAGTATTTTTATATTTAAGTATTTTAATCATCATGTTGTCACAAGCCACTGTTTTTAGTACCATTTAATTGCCTGTGCTGTCTTGTTTAGTGGTCACTAAAGAATTATGTTAATCATAAAGGTGTCATTCTCTTTATAATGTGATCATCATTGAATTAACAACTGCAATAGAAAATGTGCACAAACGTCTCTTTGTCATAAAATTATGTTTCCAACCTGCCTTTCTGTGGGTGGTAATAGCACAGTTCAAATAGCGCTGAGTTTTGTGAATAAGGCTAGAAATAACAAGTTAATTCATGTACTATTTCAGCACATTCATGTTCGGAAGTTATCAGGTAAAATGATTTGATAAGACCATTTGGTCCCACTTTATATTAAGTGGCTTTAAGTACTATGTGCTTACATTGAAACGAATAATTTGATACAATGGACTTATTGTGTACATACATGTTTATACATTGTACTTATATTTTAAAAATACCAGCATGTAATTACAGCTGTAACTAATTTATGTAATTACATCTGTAATTACACAGCTGACCCATCCCTTACACTTTAACCTACCCTTAAACCGACCCCTACCACCACACCTGTCCCTAACCCATACCCTCAATAGCAGCAAAAGTGTTTTACAATACAACATGAGCACAATAAGTACAATAAGTACACTATACTTATTTTTCAATGTAAGTACATAGTACTTAAAGCCACTTAATATAAAGTGGGACCGACAATTTTACATGTAATTCTGTTCCCTTCGTAGTTATCATTTAACACATATGCCTAGTACTTTTACATTTATGCATTTGGCAGACGCTTTTATCACATTTTCAAGATACACATTTACATTCTTATCAGTTCTTGCATTGCATTGCTTAAGCTTGTATTTATTAAAGAATCTTCTAATTGTTGGAGCCGATAGCCTTGTAGTGCATCAAAATGTAGCTTGGTTGTGCTTCAGGCGACATGAGTTTGAGTTCCGGCTTGGGGACCTTTCCTGATCACAATAAATAAATTCATATTTAAATATCTTCTAATTAAAACAATACTACTGAATGTTAAATAAAAGGGAAAAACATGTTTTTTAGCTTTCAGAGAAACTTCAGTTATTCACAAATTTAAATAAGAGGTGTCAGACTCTTT
This sequence comes from Hybognathus amarus, assembly GCA_030378365.1. Taxonomy (NCBI): domain Eukaryota; kingdom Metazoa; phylum Chordata; class Actinopteri; order Cypriniformes; family Leuciscidae; genus Hybognathus; species Hybognathus amarus. The sequence goes on along the minus strand of JAQIUQ010002980.1, from coordinate 182,018 downwards.
ATAAAACAGCTGATTAGAGAACATGGAAAGAAACATGAAAGATAGAAAATATCTAATGGTTGAAAATTGCTATAACAAGTTTTCCATGCCATCAAATGAATCTGAACAAATTATAAAGAATACATTCAATGCTTGCCAATGCTTGCCATATCGAGAGAGTGACACTAATAAATGTCATATTGTACAATGTTTCAAATTTTTAACTAGACATATCAAGTAGCTTGTAGAAATTGCAATGCAGCTATTAGATTAGTGATCATGCCATGCTTGTTTAATTATTTCGTGTATCATATTTTACCATTTTACCAACTTATAAAATAGTAGAAAATGTGTAAGATTAGTATTTTAAGATTATATTTCTCTTGCCAAGCTTTGCTATTTCATTTGTGCTCATAAAATTCAAAGTTTATACTCATTCACTTCAAACACTCAATGTATAGACCATTTTGCAAAATGTAAACAAAACTGGTCCAGAAACACTTCCTGTTTTAAGTTTGTAACTGTTTTCTTTATTTAACATGTAAAGAAAACATCTTAAATATGTTTGTTTAACTTTTTGATTCAGTTTTATATGTTCTGTTGGTTATATTTTATCCCAGCTTTTATGTAGTGTTAAAAAACTGAAACAGGAAGTGCTTCTGGACCAGTGTTGTTTACATCTTGCAAAATGGTCTATAGTGTAGTGATTTTAGAGATTTATTATATTGTGTTATCTCCTGGCTCACCTGTTACCCTGCAAACACGAGGAGTGGCTGTATCTGCCGAAAAATAATTATATTATTCTGTGAAATAGTGGGCCTTGGTTTAAAACTTCTGCCTTAGACCATTTAAGTAAAGTACAGTATTGCTGTTTTCTTTGACTTTTTGCAGTTTTCTTTGACATTTTTTCAGGCATTAAAAGCAACTATTTGTATAGACTTTTCAATGACGTTTCCGGAAAGGTCTGTTGTGCTGTCTGCTGTGATATATTATGTGGTAGATATTGAAGGTTGTTTTCTCAGCTGCTGTCCTATGGTTAATTTAGAGATCTTTCCTGCCCTTGTGCACCCACACTGAGTAGGAGATGTAGTGTGAACCTCTGTGCTCTCGCTTGGTTAAAGTCGGTGGGTGAACTCTTGCCGCCATGCGTTAGTCAAAGGGGATCTGAGCGAGCGTTCAGGCTGCGGGGCTGCAGGCGTGTGCGAGGATCAATGAGCCGCTGCTTCAGAAGGCATGTAGAGCAGAGGAAAAATGAGCTGCGCAAACAAACATGACAATGAAGGAGTGCACCTCGGAAGAGATGCAGCCAGCATAAAATCACAGAGAGCTGGGGGTGGGGGTGTTAGGCACATAAGGATCCGTTCTTATTTTCCATCCGACTCTCACCTCCTTGGCTCTTTCCACTTCCATCTTTTAGAGTTGTGTTTCTCTCTTTCTCTCTCTCTCTCTCTGTAGGTGCAATAGCTTGGAGGCAAAAAGTGTGACACGAGGGTCTTCAAAGAGTCCAGACTTATCAAAGAGACACAGGAAGGGAGAAATGTAGAGTTGGGGAGAGGGCACTCTGGAAATGTGTTGGAGAATAAAAAAGAATGGAGGGGGTAGTTGTGAAAAAGAGGGGAAAAGTCAAGACATGAACCAAGAAAAAGAAGAAGAGTAGATGATTGAAATCAGAGAAGGCAGGAGAAAGCTATTGTCAGACCTGTTCTAGCATTCACTAGTGGCTAATTGCACCAGCAAAGCTCGGTAGATACAAACCCCTCTGTGCATTAGAGACATGAGAGCTTGTCCCTCGATAGATCTCCCTCCCTGCCTAGAAAGGTGCACTCCTAAAGCAGAATGTTTAAAACTCGTACATGGTTGTAGGCTGCAGCAGCACTGACACAGTAAAAGCCTGCATTGGCCGTACGCAGAGTACAGGGGATCGAGCTGCCACTTCTGATGACAAATCTCATAGTTCACGCCATTTGGTATGACAGCATGCAGGAGTAATAGGCTGAATGAATCACTGGTAGGAAAAGCTCGGCCTCGCCGCCCTGCCTGCAGTTTAAACCACCCTGTGTATCGGCTATACATTTGTGGACTATTTCACCCTTAAACCACACCTTGTGCATGATGAAAAGACAGATATCAGGTGGCACTCCATTATCCGCTCAGAGGCACAACACTCAAGCCCCGCAAACGCCATTTTTTCCCTATGTCTCTGTTCATGGGACTTCATTTTGATGTCATATCTCTGCTGGGATTATATTCTATATTCAGTCTATATTCAGTTTTGCATGTTTTAAAAATGAGTCCATTTTCCCAATGTCCACGTTATGTTTATTTTTTTATTCAAATTCCTTCAGGGCCTCGTTGTCTATCTTTTCTACATTGTTCGAGTCATTTTGCAAAAGGTAATTGAAACATTTTTTGGTTTCAAGTCCAGTTTAACAGCCAGTCCCCCAGTAACCCTTTTTATAATTCTCAATTTCTGTCCTGGAGACAGCAGATTAGCACTCACCCTCTCCAGTTACAGTCTTCAGTCCAAAACCCTCTCCAATCCAATGCTCCCTGCTTAGTTCTTGTGCCTCTTTCTCCTAAGCAAGACTGTATGCCTGGTCCAAACTTCTCTCTCTAATTCAAATCCCTTTACAATCCAAGACCTCTCTGCCTGATTCTAGACTGCCTCTCCAATGCCCTCTCTCCAATCCAGGACCATCTTCAATCCAAGACTCTCTGTCCTGTCCAAAATTCTCTGCCCAGTCCAAGGTACTCTCCAATCCAAGACTCTGCCCACTCCAGGTCTCTCTAGATCTTAGAATTCTCTCTCAGGCTCTTCTCCCGATCCACTTTATTATGAGACCTCTCTCCACAGTACCAAACTCCAGTTATCCAATTCACAGTCATCAGAATTCATGCAGGTTCGATTCTAATCAGGGATCCATTTATTCCAGGCATCAGTGCAAAATTCAAGCCAGCTAGATTGGCGACTGTCCTTCTCACATTGAGAGCCAATGCTCTGTTCCTTTATCTTGGTCCTGCTTTGCCAAGACCCCACTACAACAACCCCCCTGCCAGATCTGCAGTGCTCCCCCTGTAGGGAGAGAGACTGGACTTGGTGCTAAGACTATATCCCATCTGCAGAACTGCAGAGCTGCAGCTTCCAGCGCTAAGGGGGGATAAAATTGCTGACTCGTGAAGCAATGCCTGTAGGAGCAGTTTAAGCAAGAATCCATATTTAAATAACTAAATCCCTCTCTTAGGTTTAAATAGCAACGTGTCTGAAGTACAATTCCAGTCGCCGAGAATGCCATTATTCCAGGATGGTACCTGGGATGGCAATGATATTAGCAATTAAAATATCATAACCATTATAATGCGCTTTCCCTAATAAAACCGCACTTGAGGATTTTTCTTTTCAAAGTCCCTTACTGTAGATCAAACACTACAATTTGCATACTACATGTGGCCTTGTAATCACTACATCCCTTTACAGTGATCAAGCAGTTCCATTTGCATTTTCTACAAAGCATGATAAGCACATTTTACAAAAGATAAAACTGACTAAAACGTGTGCCACCCAAAGAATGGTGTGCATGCAGTCCCTTGCACATCAAAGACTACAAATTAATAAGAAAATTAAAAAAGGAAATACATTAAAAAGTTTCTGCCCCAAGACAAAAAGCCCCATGGTTCTCCTTTGTATCTCTTTCTCTCTTCCACACACGCACACACTCGTTGAATGAAATCTTTGACAACAGAGGGACTCATGCTGCGAGTCCATGTCTGAGTTTGCTAAGGAAGTCGATTTAATTACTGTGCAGTGAGAATTTTTCGTCTACGCACTTCAGTGCCTCACTAACCGTAAATACCAGGGCACAAGGGAGCGCACGAAGAACAGACCAACAACTCACATGAGCGTGAGAGAAAGAGAGTTCAGTGGAAGTGTGTGTATGATGAAATGAGGGGATGTGTGGAAGTGAATAGATGTGGGATGGGACAAATGACCAAGATCTTGTATCACTGTACAAGTAATTGTATATTATGGTAACAGTATACAGTATATCACAATATAGTTAATGTTTCTGGAAATCCAACCCCTATAGTACAGTGTGTGTGTGTATATATATATATATATATATATATATATATATATATATATATATATATAGGGTTGGATCAATTGAATTTCTCAACTCTGATTCCTATTGATTCCTAATTTTAAATCCAATAAGAAAAAAATAACATATTCGCATTTAGTCTTATCGCAAAACATTTAATTATTGCTGAATATACTAAAAACTTTTAAAAAACTAAAGGCTTTTGCCTTTGGTTTTCAAAAACAATTAGCCTAAATAATATACATTTCAAACATTATTAAAGACAAGTAAACACTCAGTAATTAAAAAAGAACATAAAAATTGATTAATCGATCAATTACAATTGAACTAATATATGATTGAAATAAACAGTTTTTTTAATGTTCAGGTATGCAGGTTCAGAAACGAATCAAATGTAAAAACACTGCACTTTATAAATAAAATGTATATTACAAATATAGTTACAAAAGTTATTCAGTCAATATCGAATTAATTTTATCTTTCTGTTGTTGTTTGATTAGTGTAATTTTAGAGACGGCAGCAGAAACATTATGCTGCAGTCACTTTAAGAGTTGCACAAACATCCAAAGCGCTGCTACACAATTTTAAACCATTCAAGCGCGAGACAACTCAAACTACGTGTGTGAATCGCCTCGTACTTGAATGGTTTAAAATCACATTAAAATAACTTTTTCTGTGTGCAAGTTTCGAATGTGTGCAGAGCACAGGAAAAAAGTGTGAGTCTTTTGTGCTTGAATGGTTAAAACTACATTAAAATGCACACACAGGAACCAATAAGCAGAATCGAAATGTGCGTTTCTTATCGAATCACTGGTTCTTGGAAATTCAGAACCGGTTCTAAAATGGAACCTGTTCTCGATACCCATTCCTATATTCTACAGTTACACCTGGTGCAGCTCAATGCAACACGTCCAAACAAAATCACTACCATTATTATTAACAAAGTTGGCTATATTTGAAGTGAACATCAATGTTTTGAGAGTATGCTCTCGTTTTCTTCTTGGTGTTGGATTTTTAGAATTGTGCTGCGGATATATTCCGCAACCCTATCATGAATGTAAATTAGCAATACCTTGCATGACTTGCTATGCAAATGTACAGATTAACAATATTTGTATGTGCAATGCACTCCTAAAGCATTTGGACATTAGTTTTTGGGAGAAGTCAAGAAAATAATGCGCATACAAATTGATGAATGAGCTAATAAATAAACATGCTGAATTAGAAGGGGGAAAAGAAAGCCTCACAACTTTGGGATGGTGAAGTACGTAGCCTTAATGGCCTCTCTATATGTTTTAAATGGCCATGTTAATGGGCTTTTTATATGAACTGAAATTGCTCTCTTAATGGCCCTAATTCCTACTCTAAAATGGTTCTGTTTGCCAGTCTGAGTGCGTGTGTGTTTTTGTTCGTGTGTGTGCAGCCTGGCACTATCGATCCCTCCCTGCAGTTGTCGAGCTTTGAGCTCACACGGAATTGGGAATGGAGGCTTTTCTGCAGGATTCTGTGATTTCCACTGTTTTATGAGCTCTGCGCTTCTGTATTTCAGCATGAGTGTTTGCCCTCATTGGCCTTGTGAAAAACAATGTGGTCACCTAAGCAGTGATATCAAAGGAGAATTATTTTGCTTTCCCCTCTGCCAAGAGATGCTAATAATAAGTGATTCCCTCTTTACCATTTCCCCTCAATTTGAACAAAACGTTTCCTCATTAGCCGCCCTTCTGGAAATTACATATTGAATATGCCCGTCTGCTGAAGTGTGATATTACAAATTTAGTGGTCAATTAGCCTAGTTTTGGGGCCTAAAGTTATAATTAGATTGTTGTGTGACTGAAGGCCCCTCTTTCCTCTCGATTGCAGCTCCCCCATCGCAGAGTGACGTTCTCCACAGCCAATCCCGTGCAAGATCAGCACGACTCCTCTCAGCAAAGTTACTATGACAGTGGCTTGGAGGAATCCGAGACCCCCAGCAGCAAGAGTTCTTCAGGACCCCGTATCGGCCCCCTCGCCCTGCCTGAGGACCACTATGAACGGACCACCCCTGATGGCAGCATCGGAGAGATGGAACACCCAGAAACTGGTAGGAGCTTTAGACTTCTGTTACATCTCATTTGGCATGGTATACTGGATCCAATGCAAAGTCAGAGTGTTTTTTTGATTTTTTTCTGTCAATACTGCTTTGTTTTGGCCGCATCTAGATCTATGTGTTTGGGGTCAGAAGCAGACTCAGCAGGGTCTGTGTCTTGCCCATCAGCAAGCCCTCAATCACAACAGCAAATCATTCTTAATGACCCTCTCACACAAGTGTGCTAATTAAAACTCCGACTAATGGAGCTTTTGGTCTCCAAATAAATCTGCACTTTGACGTCTGCCCAGACAACAGTGTGCTGATCGTAAACAGCTTCTTTGCTCAAGCCAAACTGCTCTCGCAGCACAGCTGCTGGGGTCATAAAACAATAAGACGGAAAGCGAAACCAAAAAAGAAAACGCAAGGACTAAGCAGGATAGTCTAACGTCAATACCACTCAGCCATTACTAAATTCCACAGGAGACGTACTACACACGCTTTCTGTAATTCATTTATATTGTCATTCTCATAACCAGAAACATCCTCTCAGCAGCTGCCATTTTAAATGTTGCCCTCGCAAATTTGTCCCTGTTCAATTTAATCTTCATTACAACAGCATTGCTTCCATTATACCACTTTTTCACACCTATCTCCTTTAGATTTTTCTCTATTAGGGTTGAATTAACATGTTGATATTCCTCTGGATGCCTCTGAGCTTCTGTTAACATTTTAGCTGTGAAATATACTTCAGTCTTCTCACGTCAGTGTTTTAACATGCTCTGTGAAACACAAAGTCCTGTTGATTTCACAATGGGAACCTGCTCCACGTGTAGGGGGTGTCTGCCAGCCCCACAGACATGCATCAGATTCTCAGGGGAACCGTTTAGGAAGTGAAATGTCAGCACCGCATGTGACTGGCTCTGTGTTCTGCAGTGAAAATCCTATGGCAAATGAACACATGACCTTCTGTTTGTTCATTGCCTTTTGGGTCTCACCTATGTCTGATGTGTTATCTTCAGGAATATGTGAATAAAGGGCCTTTGAAAAGAATATTCCAACCCCAAACAATATCAGAATATTAATTATAGCAATAAAAAAATATTATTTGATTAGTCCCTCACCATCATGTTGTTCGAAACATGTTGCTCATGTTGTTGTATATAAAACTGAGTTTCCCTTTCAATTGGCATCTCTTTCACCTCTTTGGGAAGCGGGTTACATATGTAACCTGAGAGTTTTTTTATAGGGCTATCAACATCTGAAAAGAATTAAAAGCACCAAAAAACTTTTGGACTACCAGTCTTCTGAAGCCATTTCAATAGGTTCGTATGATAAAGTCATTATTCACTGATAATCTTCTTCGCCATGGGTCTCAAATCAAATATGATGCATTATCAGTCAGGGATCCAAACTTATTAGAGATGCAAAAGATGTGACCCTAGAGCACCAAAGACTTTTTCAGGTTTTGTTGTTGTTTAAACAATCTCATATAGGAGCGTATATATACACTCACCTAAAGGATTTTAAGGAACACCTGTTCAATTTCTCATTAATGCAATTATCTAATCAACCAATCACATGGCAGTTGCATCAATGCATTTAGGGGTGTGGTCCTGGTCAAGACAATCTCCTGAACTCCAAACTGGATGTCAGAATAGGAAAGAAGGTGATTTAAGCCATTTGAGCGTGGCATGGTTGTTGGTGCCAGACGGGCCGGTCAGAGTATTTCACAATCTGCTCAGTTACTGGGATCATCTCTACTACCACTCATCTCCACTACAAATAGGGAAAAGAGGCTACAGTTTGCAAGAGCTCACCAAAATTGGACAGTTGAAGACTGGAAAAATGTTACCTGCTCTGATGAGTCTCGATTTCTGTTGAGACATTCAGATGGTAGAGTCAGAATTTGGCGTAAACAGAATGAGAAAATGGATCCATCATGCATTGTTACCACTGTGCAGGCTGGTGGTGGTGTAATTGTGTGGGGGATGTTTTCCATGGCCAAAATGTGCATTGTTTCTGACTATGTCCTTCCCTTTATGGCCACCATATACCCATCCTCTGATGGCTACTTCCAGCAGGATAATGCATCATGTAACAAAGCACAAATAATTTCAAATTGGTTTCTTGATCATGACGATGAGTTCACTGTCCTAAAATGGCCCCCACAGTCAACAGATTTCAATCCAATAAAGGGTCTTTGGGATGTGGTAGAACGGGAGCTTCATGCCCTGGATGTGCATCCCACAAATCTCCATCAACTGCAAGATGCTATCCTGTCAATATGGGTCAACATTTCGAAAGAATGCTTTCAGCACCTTGTTGAATTAATGCCACGTAGAACTAAGGCAGTTCTAAAGGCGAAACGGGGTCAAACTCAGTATTAAAATGGTGTTCCTAACAATCCTTTAGGGTGAGTGTGTATATAATATTCTTCTTATTATTATTCTTATCACCATACTAATTAGGGATCCAGTGAAATTGTATATATATATATATATATATATATATATATATATATATATATATATATATATATATATATATATGTGTGTTGATATTTAATAATTTTTTTTTATTTTCACTAATAATTAATAATACTATTGTAATGTAAAATAAAACAATGAGTATTTAATAATAATAATTATAAGCGACCCAAACTCACAGCGCATGTGGAGATGAAGCGTAAATTAGTACGTTTTTCTTAAATTGACTTTTGTAGGGTTTTTTTTTTTCCTGTTGAAGTCTAGCAATTCTTTTTGTGTGTATTCTGTGGGACAACAGCAAAAGCATAAGGGTGTCACAAAATGTTTATGTTTTTGTGTTATTTAAACTCCTTTAAAGACTAACGTGGCACAAACTTGAGTTTTGGGGTAGTGTCACAAGAGTGAGAAGGATTGTTGGCATCTTTAATTTGATCCAGTTTGATCTGAGAGTGATCGAGTCTGACAGCACCGGCGGGTGGCCACGTACACTGATCAGGCAGGGAGGGGAACTGTTAACCAGAGGTAGACCTAATTAAAATGTGATTCTCACCTCAGGGAGATTATACAGAAATCCCTCATTGAGAAACGGAGGAGAAAATGATTTTAAAAAGGCTGTTGTTCCCATTCCCCCACCCCTCGAGCCATCTACCGTACGGCGCTGCTTCCTGCCCCCTATTTATTTTTGCAGTGGGATTTGAGTGACAGGGTGACAAGCAGGGCTGGTGGAGGGTTTTGTTCGCTGCCGTTGGGCTGATTGACAGGTGGGGGGTGTGGGTTGGAGTGCTCGGTGTGTTACTCCGTTTAAGCTGGGTGAAAAGCAATATGTGAACTTCACACACACACTGTTCCTGTGCGTCTGTGGCCCACAACAGAAATGACACCGCGGATCCCGAAGCAGTTTGGCCTTTGGTTATAAAAATCTCCTTTTTATGTTGCTGATGTTGGCCCCTTCATGCAGGAAACGTTGGTGTTTTATGATTTGCTCTGACCTTTGTTGCAGCCCCTGTAGATTCTCAATTCTCAATGACAGTCCTGGAACACAATGCATTGTTCTCTTACCTTATTTTAGATATACAGTGAACACCTGTGACCGATTCAGTGAACGACTGCAACTCTAAACATATCGCTTTCTCCAGCCCTGGACAACGTGTTCAATATCGTCCATCTCTCAGGCTGAGCAAATGGCAGATGTAACATTTCATATGCCCTTCACGGGATATTTGACACAACAACCATTGTTAGCTGCCATCAATACAGAGTGCAATATACATGATACCTCTAATCCATCCATAAGACCGCAAACTGACGTACCAAGAGCTCCACTAATGTTTCAGCCTGTCACTAGACCTCTCATCTGTCAATCGACTAATGATTGATCGGTGTCATCTTGACAATGTTACGCAGCACATAAGAGAGCCTAGTGATTTATAATATGCATATACAGTACATTGCTTTCACCACAACAGCTACAAACTGTCGATCACACAGTTTGACAGATTGGTCGACAGATTTATTGGTCGACTTATCGAGACTGTTTTCCAAAGATGGCTCCTGCTGTGTATACACGAAGTGGACTCTTTATAAAGTATCTTCTTATTAAAAGGTTGTACACTTACAAAGTTCTCATGCTTCGTTTTGCATGTAGGGACCCTCATTATGTTACCACCATATTATATAGTTACCTCTATATAATCACTAGTTGACATGATCTGAATCAAAATATATAATATTAGAATATATTACAATTCAAAATAAAAGTATGCATGCTGTTAATAAAATAAATGCTGGGTTGTTTCAACTCATGTTTGGTTCAAATATGGACTATTGAGTTTAAAAATATAATTTAAAAATGTGAACCAACGGTTGGGTTTATTCATATTAGACCCAAACATGGGTTAAAACAACCCAACATTTTTTTTTTTTAAGTAAATTATTTAAGCTGTAACATGCAGTATTAAAAAAATACCAATTATAAATTGGATAGTTCCGGTCCTTGATGCTGATTGGATGATCTGTTGTCAAAGCTGCTGAAAATTACTTTACAAACATACACGTGACCTCATTACATCAGTATTTCTGCGCCACTGCGTTTGTGTGTTTCTTGGCAGCCATTCCACATTTTTCGCACCTAAAACGTCCCTTAGCTGTTCTAAATTCACTGTAAACCGCGGCTTTACAGGGTTCATTGCTTTAATAAACAACAACAGAGGTAATTTATGCGATTTGCATTATGTTTTCCATTTTCCTAGCAATGCAGAGTTTCCACAACTTTATGAAAGCTTGTGGCAGGGATGTATCTAACACATCTCCAATTTCTTCAGTATGGATTTGTTTGGTTAGTGTGTGCTACGATACAGGGCTGGAATTTGTTTTTTACTGCTGTATGTTGGTTGTGTTTCTTATCAGTTGTGGAAAGTGACAGCAGCATTTTCTCTCAGACTTCCGTTCTACTGACATCACAAGAGAAAATGCAAACAAATATCAACCCAGTCCTGATATAAAAAGTTGTATTAGTGTGGATTAGAACTCACAGTTAGAATACTGGACCATGAAGTCAGTTACTGTTCAATTGCTGATCTTTGCACTTATCCACTGACCTGCAAAATCCCAGGAACGACAGTGGCAGATCAGATTAAACAGGTGGCGAGGTGAGTCGACTACTTTAAAACTGTACAAGATTATGTTAAATTGTTTGTGCATAACCTAATTCATATGCATGCAGACAACCCGACGCCATTTTGTGACATCACAACCAGCACTTCTGTGAATTCTCACAGTGACACCCATGCTAATCAAGTCTTATTTCGTGCTACAGAAAACACACTTCTCTCTAACATCAATGTAATGCAAGAATTTACACTTTTGACAGTTCTCATTATGCAGTTTGCAGCAGAGTTATATCGTTCCATCAGTAAATATCAAATTTGAGCTGAGGCAGTTGTCAGACATATTCTTATTCTTAAGAAGTCAACAAAACCCGCCGTCTCTTCTGTGCGAACACCAGTCAGTCGCAGAGGTTTACACTGGATGCTGGAAGAGGAAGTCTTTGAAGTGTGTTTCCATGGCACCCGCGCAATTCTTCTTTGATCCTGGATCAGATTGAAGTGTATGATGTAATTTGGTGGTATGTGGTGGGGGGGAGAAGGGGCGATGGTCTTAAATTCTGGAATTCAGTGATTTAGGCGAAGGAAAATGTTTTGTTTTGTGGTCTGTTTCTTGTCCTCACCCTCCCCTTTTTCTGTCTTTCTACCTTTCTCACTGAGTCTGTGTATCTTTTGCTGTCTCTCTGCCTTCCCCTTGTTGTTGGATCTCGTTTTTGTCTCTCTTCTCTTTCAATCTGGCTCTCTCTTTTGCTCAAGGCTTTTCTCCTTAGAGAAAAGGCTCAGACGGGCTTCCTGAGATCTGTGATACACAATTTGATTTTCATGTAACATGATCTTTTACTATTGATTTCTATAGTTCTCATTTTGGTGTTAACATTATCTCTGGTTTTGGGTTGCAGGTCCTTTTTGCTCTGTACTGTTTCCCTGATCTTCCTTTGTATATAAAAGTACTGAGGTGCAAATCCACAAAAAAAAATATACTTTTTGTATGTAAACACACCTCATTGCCATTTAAATGAGGCTTAAAATAAATTAGCTTTATTTTAAGGTGTCCTTGTGACAGTGTAATTATACATTCAAGTTCTGAATAATATTAATTAACAATGTGTACTTAGAGTTAGGTTTTTAGGATTTGGTTTAGGGTGTATGGCATATCATTATGCATAAGATATACTGTTGTATCTATTATAGTAAGTACATGTAAAGTGTAACAAGGACACTGTAAATAAAAGTGTTACCATACATTATGCATTATTTACAAAACTACATGCTTGGCCCAATTAACGTCACGCTATTACTGGAAGACTAATGTCTTTAGCGTTATTTTAACGTGCGTGGTGGAAACACCTATGTTAGTGCTGTGACCAGGATGTTAGTGAATATTTAGGGGGGTGAGTGTAACGGAGGCCAGCTTGTAAATGTTGTGCGAGTAAACCACACTTCCCTGACCTCAAGAGGCATACTAGCGACTGCCTCCCATCCTGGAAACACCGCTTTGAAATTTTGTTAGGAGAGGATGGTGCAAGTAGAACCGGAGAGGTTAAGTTGGTGCCGTGACCCGGGTGGGAGTGAGATTTAGGAGGGGGTGAGTGTAACGGAGGCCAGCTAGTAAGAGCTGTGTGAGTAAACCTCACTCCCTTGGTCTCAAGAGGCACACTAGCAACTGATGCTAGAGAGTGCTGTCTTTAGCGTTCTTCTTAGCATGCCTGCCTCCCATCCTGGAAACGACATTTCAAATCCCGCTCGTTGTGGACGGTGCAGTAGAACCAGATGAGTTACAAAATGCATATGGTAAAGGCAATATTATTTAAAAGAGATGTTTGCATAAATTTGCAAATTGATCACAGCAACAGTTTTTAACATTTTAGTTACTTGAGGTAAAGTACACTGAGAAATATTTGGTGCAGGATTTAGTTTGAAAGTAAATTTCACAAATAATTGCAAAGACACTGCAAGTAATACATAAAATATTTAATCATGATTAATCGAATTAATGTCATAGTTAACTCGTATGTAAAAAATAGTTTGTAATAAAAAAAACCGACAAAGTTTGCTATGAAAAAAAGACCATTAATCGCACAATAAAAAAAATTGATGCCGGTAAATGGGTTTGCGTTAACGCCGTTAATAATGCATTTAACTGACAGCCCATATGTATATATATATATATAAAATTGGAGGCATTTTTTTTTTTTTTTTTTTTGCCCTGCTACAGAGCCTCGCTAAAGACTTCCCATTAACCAACTCTGTAGAAAAGCATTGATTTTGTTAAAATGAACATTTGCTCAAGCAGCCATCCATATTTATGTAGCAATGAGTAATTTGCATTGCTGCATCACCATATGTAGGCAGATAAATGATACAGTGCTGTATAATAATTAGATTAATGTTAATTACAAATCATTTAAGACTCCATAGTTAATAAACAGGAAAAAGTCGTCGCTTCCCTTGGACTGAATGATTGTCAGCCTTTTTAGTTGTATTGAATGCAATCTTTTCATAAATCTGTCATCATCGTGGACATTATTAGAATTGATGAGCATCATTAGTTAAAGTGCTGGCTAATGCTTATTAGTATCATATTAGCATTATGATGAAAAATGAACATGAAATCACAAGTCCACAGTATCCGACGGGACACTTTTTCCTTGAAGATCTCATCAGTGGTTGTTTTCAGCTGTTGATGTGTTCGTATGTGGCCCCATCTGCTTGAGTTACAGTAAATTTATTACAAATGATCTCGCCTGTGTAGAAGCTACAGTGGCGACAACACAATTTCAGTGTACTATAACAGCTTGTGCTCTAGATGTTATTCTGTATTATTAGTACTGCAACATGGAGGCCACCCAGAATAAGGATTTCTGGACTAATGCGTACAGGCGCACCCGGTCCTGAAATGATTATGATTTTTCAAGACTGACAGCGCTAGCGGTGAGGACGTCTTCCATAACAGGTTCAGAGTTTTAATCTTCTCTCTTAATTGGACTCGTTTGATTGGACGAGCCAGGTGTACAGAACTCATTTATGTAGGCAATCTGAGTGACAGCCAGTGAACAATGACATGCTCACAAATGCTGATTTTCTCTTTATTGCGGCTTCCAATTCGCTTCCTCCACTCGAGAGAGGAGGGATTGACGCTGATGAATCATTCCTTCCTGATAAGTGGTTGTTTGACTCTGATTAGGGCTGCTAATTTTGATTTATGAAGGAACTATCAAGCATGTTTTTTTTTTCTTTTTTGTATCGAATATCGCAGTTTTCTAACGACAATCCAGTCTTGCGTGCGTCTTGAATAATTTGACTCTCAGAAACGCTTTTAAAGGCTCATTAGACACGATTGTCAGAACGGTTTGTCTGTAAGTCACTAATATTGGGTCCTACTCGTGTTAGATTGCTTTTGTACTCTTTAAGACAAGCACTCACTCGCCAAGTGTAGGGTCCCAAAGGGAGAGTAAAGTGCACATGTTTCCTCCCCGAGAGCTCCCTGGGAGTTTTACACAGGTCAGCGGTGACGTTTGACCAGATCTCAGAGCCCACAGCGCGTCAAACGATCGGGTTGGGCTGTTTGATCCCCAGATTGGGGTATTTGCATGTGGCCTGGCTGAGCCTCTGTTTGAAGCCCCAACATGAGCCACAGCACATATGGCCAGAGTGGAAAAAGAGACAGAGATAAAATGGAATAAAATGGCATTTGCATAATGATGAGGAACTTTAGCAATGCTGTGTGATTTTTTTTTTCTTTCTTCTTTGTTCCTGTGATGTTTCAGTGCCTTATGAAGTCCTAATAATGTAGCACGTCTTTTGAACTCCGCTGACAGCTTCTCTCTTAGTTTCAAGCGCTGGGTTTTAATGAAATAATTTTTCATTGTGTCCCGAGCTCATTTTCGCAAGTTCAATCGCACGACGCATTCAGATCTCGGCCTTGTTTTGTGAGTGATTTCTGTTTGTGTGTGATTGTTCGCTAGTTTGTTGGGTGTACCAAAGATGACATGTCTTTGTTTGTTCTGTATGTGACAATGTGTGTGTTGAAAGAGAGGAAGTGAGAGGGACAGACTGAAGAACAGAGTGTTAGTCTGAGGGGGCTTGTTTGTCTTGTGGGTGCCAGCTTGGGCTGTTGCCCGGGTGCCAGCGTGGCGTGACGACGCGGGGCACGGCTCTGTTCAGACAGATGGCGTTGGGCCTTGTCAGAGTCCCTGCCTGTTAGTAGAATTGATTGCAGAGGCCCGAGCCAGCCTCTCTGCTCTCTGCTCTCTGCTCAACCTTCCCCACAGGAGAGAGGCGCATGTGATGCTCTGGATTTTTCAGACAGTATTATTTATTTATTTTTTTTCTGGTGGTTGTTTCAGGTGGAGGGGGGAGGGGTAAAACAATGTGTCCTGGTTCTGTTTACCCTCCAGAGGTGAGCTGTCAGCTGCTCGCTGGCCTTAATGCCAGTAGGTTCCAGCACAGCTATTGTGCTCATTGTGCTATCATTCATTTTCTACCCTCTTTATTGTTCTGTACTGCGCCGTTTACAGTTACAGGGCTGTGGCAGGAAAGAATATCCAACCAGTGATCAGGTGTATCTGTGTTGCAGAGATTTGGATGAATGAAAACAGACTGCAGAAAGATCGAGAGAGTGGTTTACGCACAGTTGAACACTTAAGCGCATACTTCATTCGCTACCCTCCTCCTTATTCATTTTTTTTAAAGCTAGACATCAACCTTCTTAGTATTACTTAATTGAATCATTATAAACAATATAAAGTGTAAAGGTATGTTTTTTTCTGCACAACAATAATTTAATCTTTGATGAAGGAATATGTGCAATTCACCTTTGTTCCACAAGGTGGCAATGTTTGATACACAAGGATGAAGGGACGTTTCACTCACAGTATCTGCAGGCAGAACAAAAAAAAGAATAGGAAGCATTATCCGTACGTCACACCGCCGCGGCGAGAGCGGCAAAATTCGCTCTTGCCGCTCTGTCAACGACGCCGTGAAAAGATTCGTGGATGCTCTGATGCTCTGACGTAGATCGAATGCGTGACTTTTTTAAAACGGTATTTAAAGGGGCCACAAAGCAAGCAAGCATGTCGGTCATTATTTTTGAAGAAAATTGATCGATGGAAATAACTTTAAAATTATAGTGACATGTTTGCTAATGAAATAAACAAATGAAAAGCCATATGTGGGTGGTGTGGCTTTTGTGTTCATGGTTAAGTGCTATTATAATTTGCATTACCGCTGAAAAAGTGTTCTAGCATGATAATCTTGCCTATAAATAGTGCTGCGCGCCCTCTTATCAAATTCAGATGATCAACCTCCTCTATTTTGCTTGGGAACTAATGTGGCCGGAACCAAAGTTTACAGGACTGCAAACGGAACACTTCTACATTCTGATTGGTTGCCGCTGGTTGCCGCCGAACCGCGTCATTGCTCATTACCATAAAGTTGAACTGATTTCAACTTTCCTTGCCGCTCTCACCGTCCAAGACGCGCCGCCCTCGCCGGAGCTCGCCGCGGCTCTCATTGAAAATGAATGACTTCCGGCCACTTTGACGCTCTCGCGCGGCGGTGTGAACGTACGGTTATAAGCAAAACTTGATATGGTTCAGCGATTTACTGCAGAGCAACAACTGAACACAATCAAATATTAGTGTTACTGTCATTTCATGGTGGAGCTGGTGAAGAAGCTGTCAAGAAGCATTCAAAATATTGATTTTGAAGATAATGAAAATTATAGTTTTGACAATTCATAGATGCCACCTACGTCACTACAAATAGAACGCCGCCATATTTGCGACCGACTCGCCGGTACGGCCGACCCAAACTGCCTATTTGAATGAGAGAGAGAGACGGAGATACCTGGAGAAAATTTAAATTTTAGGCTCCGATCCTTATTTGTTACCCCCAATTTTCTTTAGTCCATTATTATCTGCCCCAGGCTTGCCTCAATTGGCCTTTCATGACATCGAAATACTTAAGTCATAGAGCGTACGCGTTCATGAGAGTCGAGGCGATGTCATGAATGAATCTTCTGCAGCAGAATGCAGCACATTTTCATTGCTTGGTACACTGTAAAAATATATTTTCACGATTTGTAAGCACAACATTTTTTCTTTTGTCAAATCAACTTAAATAATTTAAGTAGTTCAGATAACATGATATTTTGAGTTTCTGATGATTAAATCAATCTCCTTCATTGTATTAACTAATTTTTTACATTTCAATGAACTTAATTTTTTAAGGTAACCAGGTTACTTCATTTTTTAAGTTAAACCAACAGTATTTTTTAATGCTTGTATTCACTGCCAATTTCTTTTAGTTTTTGTTTATTCATTTATTTTACATGTACAGGTGGGTGTTGGTTGAAGGTGTTGAATTTTACTGTAGGTGGAATTGGTTGAAGACTTCCTTTTCAACATGTTTTTCTTTTTAAAAATAAAGAGATGTTTGCTTTATTTATTCATTTTTCCTGTTTATTCTGAAAGCTCAATGCATTAAAAACCAAACCAAAGGGCATCTTTCAGGTCAATCGAACACTTTCTGCTTGCTTCGTTTCAGCTCGTAACGGAATAAAAGGAATGTTCCAAGATTTAGATACGAATGATTTCAACAAAGAATTATTTAATTTTATTAGCGGTTTATTTTTAATTTCTAATTTTTAATTCTGATTTTCTAATTTCTAACAACATATCTTTTGAAATAAACAGGGAATCATCTGTGGTCCAATATTATCTGCACAATATATTCAGGTGCATGTGCGTCTACTCTCTCCTCTTCTCCAGGAGTCAGTTTTTGACTCAGCCCTCCCTTCACACATCGCTCCGACGTTTACCCAGGATTGTCTATAATGACTACGGGGCGATCTGGCCCAAGTGGTGGAGATAACATCTGTCATTAGGACAAAGTGGATCATTCAAAGTACAGCAGCGGGTTTAGGGGTTGATGGGGTCTCGGCAATGTGAGCCGATCATAGATAAAAATTAGATGATTATCGCCTTCGCGGAACGTCAACATCAGACTTCGTTTTGCGCCTCAATGAAACTGATTATACCCTCATCATGTCACATTACAATAAAGCGCAAATAAGCCCCTTCAAACCTCTCGCCTGCTCCCAGCTCATTTTCCAGCAAATAACGCCCAATTTTTCCCTTAAGTTACATCATGTGGACTGACAGGCCTGGCTGGATGTTGTATATCGAACCATGGTGTTACAAAGCGCCTCCACTGCGGCAAGATTCCTCATCTTCATGCTACATATAATTCATCTCTGATCCAAATTCCATCTTGATCTGCTCATGTGGCCCAGCCAGAAGTTGTTTAATCCAGCGTGAAAGTTCAATAATATATCATTCCTTTATGATTTATTTAATAGGTGTGAGATATTAGTTAATTCATAAACAGCAGTAAAGCTGAAATGTTGGTGCTTCAATCAGTTTTTTGTTTCAATAGATTTAATATTCTTTTTGTGGGCGGTCGATTTGAGCGTGCTCTCTGGGAACATTAGGATATATTCTTGTGAGTGTGTGTGTGCCTGTATGCTAATCAGAAGTGAAACCCATTATACTGCCATGTGGATTGCTCACACAATAAACACCTTTGATGATCTGACAGATGGAGAACATTACAATACACATAGCACAACATAACCCAATAAATAACGCACAAAGTTGAGGAAGTTGACATTATAGACGAGTGAGGGGAACTGTTAGACATTATAGAGCACGCGGGATAATTTTAAAAAGCTCATACAAATACTCAACAGTGTTCGTATATGCAGTTGTAGCGAACTGACCTTGCAGAACACTCGCTGATGAGATGTGATGAGGTGAATCCGGACAGAGGATTAGCTCAAAACAAAGAGGAAAGAACAACATATCTGAGCTCTGCAGTCCCTGTGAGGGGTTTCATGAGCAAAGCCAATGGACCCTTTTCACAGGCTTTGTGATTATGCAATCTTACCATAGTAAATCTGGCCATTTTTAAATAAAATAATCTTCATTGAACACTACACTTGTGCTTGGATTTAAAGGGATAGTTCACTCAAAAATAAAAATGTGTCGTCATTTACACTTATGTTAATCTTCTAGATACAAATTAAGATATTTTTCAAAAAAGTTTTTTGTTTCTACTTTGAAAGTCCAAGTAACCAAAACACATACACAAATGAAATTTTGATTATGACCTTTTTGGATCTTTGGAAGTTTTGGTTACCTGAAGGAGGGACAGAAATGTTTAATATAAAATATCTTGATTTGTGTTAATAAGATTAACCAATATCTTATGGGTTTGGAATGACATTAGGGTGAGTGATGTAATTACAGTCATTTTTGGCTAAATTATCCCTTTAAAGCTGCTGTCGGCAACTTTTTTTTATCATATTCAGTGAAATTGACACTATAATCCGACAGAAACGACATAAATAAAGTGGTTTTAGAAAAAAACTAGCTTCTAACTCCATCTGGAGCATGTTATTTGTTTTGCAAAAATCCAGCGCTCCCAATCATCGGGTGCAATCAGCACAGGGGGGTGTAAGATCTGACTGTCAATCACAGATCGGGCACACGCCACCCCTCGCGCATGTTATAATCACATGCACAAGCCTGAAGTTCGCACAGTAAGGAAGAGTGATGGCGGAACACTAACAAACCAAGTAAGCTTATAAATGACGTTAGCAATTGCAATATATTGATAGATTAGCCAGGGCAGCATACCTCCAAATAATCCATGGTGTTGATGGATGCTGATGAGACGGTCGCGTGCACAGATAACCTGGTGCGCACGCACTCGACTACGAACCCTGTTGGAGGGCATTCGTTGATAGTGGGGGAGGGCCAAATGAGTTGTAAACATTCAAAATTTCGCCAAAGTCCATTTAATCTGCCAGACTTGCCGACTGCAACTTTAAATTACAGAATAATGGATAATACTGCTGCATGAATTTTTCTACAATGGCTGAGGGAGTGATGGCAAATTTGATGTATTTTCCTCTTCTGACCAACGCAATCAATCTCTCTATATTTTTTTTTACCTGTTTTGTAAAGTCAGAGAAACGTTATCTATATATATATATATATATATATATATATATATATATATATATATATATATATATATATATATATATATATATATATATTGCTATTTGAGCAAATGGGAACTCAAGAATGATATTCAGTAGCTTCTGTTCACCACCATAGATGTTTAGCCAACTATGACGATTTTTTTTCTTTTGAGAACCCATGCAGTGAAATGTGAAAAGAGTCCATTAGATTCGTGCTTCTCAAACTTGCCCATTTTACATGTCTCCCTCATCTAACACATCTGATTCAGCTCATTGGGCCCTATCCTACACCCATTGCAATGTGGCGCCATACACGATGCTACTGTTTTTTGCTAGTTTCAGCCCAACGCAATTATCATTTTCACGTCCTACTGTTGTTTAAATAGCAAATGCACTTGCACCCATTTGTACGCCCATGGGCGTGCTGGCCTGAAGACGAGATGTGTTCAGGCGCATTGTTGTCAAGTCACTACTTTGAGGTAACTAAAATTTTCTGAATTTTTTATATTTATTTTGTTATTTAAAGGGTGCATTAGTAATGTGCGCCTATTAGGGGTGGGGGAAAAAATATTATTCGATGCATCGCGGTGCGGACGTGGTGATCCTTAATTGATTCACAAATGTCAAAAAAGAAAAAAAAAAGATCCCCCAAAACCCCCCCAACCCAATTTTGTATTTATTTGTTTATATACATTTATAATAACGCAATATTGACGGAGCGCGAAAGACGAACTCCGAAGCGTGGAAGTGTAGTGGCCGGACAGTCTATGGCGTGCACATAACAGAGATGCAATGGCGCGCGAGATCCAAACACCCTACTTGTTAGGTTAAAAGCTGACGTGTGGAAATATTTTGGCTTCTGAAGTTGAAGGAGGAAAGGAGCTGGACAAGAGCCACACTAGTTGTAAGCTTTGTAGAATAAAACTAACGACGGAAACATGACAAATATGAGAAGTCGTTATTGTTTTGCTACAAGTATGCTCCTATAGTTCAGGCAAACATTTTCCTGTTGGTTCTTTGCAATGTTAATGAAATATATTGTACGTTTATTCTTTATGGGTCATTACATTGTACTTTTAAAGCAAAGTATTTATAGTCACACACACAAAAGATTCAGATAATCGATTTGTAACATTATAAATGTCTTCACTGTAACTTAATTTATTCTTGATAAATAAATGTATAGATTTCTTTTTTTTCTTTCGCCCCCAAAAAATAAATAAAAATTCTTTCCGACTCCAAACTTTTGAACGGTATTGTTTAATGTTACAAAAGCTTTATATTTTAGATAAATGCTGTTCTTTTGAGTTTCTGGGTGATTCTCTGAATCAGGTGCCCTTCAAGTCCCCCAAAATTGCTTCAAAGATTTTCAATTGAAGGAAAAAAAATACATTTTAATGCTGTCAATTAATAGAACCAGGGGCCTCATTTATAAAACTTTACGTAGGATTTGCCTCTGAAGTGGCGTACGGATGAAACATAGGACGTGCTTACGCACAGAAATATTCGGATTTATAAAACCGTGTGCACGCACATCCTACGCATTTTTCCCTTAATAAATCACAATCAATTCTAAATGTAGCGCAGCTTTGTGGCTTCATGTCACGCCCATAGTTGCCCATAAATAGTCAGTGAAACGCCCACAAGTTAATATTCATTGATTGCGAAAACATGTTAAACACAGAGAGGAAATAATAAAAATGTAACTTCACTCAATGTGAAGTAGAATTTATTGTTGGCGAGGTGGAAAAGAGGAGAAAATGTAGTTTGGAGGGCACAGTGTGGGCATTACTAATGCCAAAAAGGCACTTGAGTGGCAAAAGGTTGCAGACGCCGTAAATGCTGTAGCCTCACAACCTCGGACTGTGGCCGAAATAAAAAAGAAATGGTCTAGTCATTAATTCAATTAGAGAGGTGGCCAAGGAGTTGGGCGAAATCAAGACTGTCCTGAAATAAACTGCACAATGAGGGAATTATTGAATAAATTATATATTTTACCCACACCTTTTGTTGTGAAGATGATGCGTTCACTCCGAATCCTTCCATTTAATCGCCACATCTTCTAAGAGTGCAATATCAGCCATTGTGCGTCATTACGCATTGTGATGGGGCATTTTATTTCCATCCATTTAATTCTGCATCTGCCAAGTTACGGATGTCGGTTTTAATCTACTTGGAAATGGGAAATAGTTCAGCGCAAATGTAATTTATTGCAGCTTTCTGAATGGATGAGACGTATGTTAGCTATTTTATCAAAAATAAAACAAACTAAAGGCATATGAATGAATATTATGATTCCGTAGCTGAGGAAGACATTTTTACTATGAAAACAACTTTCCCCAGTGGACAAATAATAGCCTACATCTATCTATTTATCAATCTATCTATATATCTCCCTAATTATCTATCTATCTGACTGACTATCTAATTGATATATATCTGCTCCGTTAGACATTGGCGAGAATATCAGTTTTGTACATTATTTCGTTCTGTTTACCATCTTATTTATGAGGATGAATTGTATAACATGCCAATATTATTGCAGAACATATTTCACTTTCTTTTTGGAAATAGGCCTATGTGTTAATTTGCATTTCTGTTGCATATCAATCAAACGGGTGTTTGTGTAGGCTGTTAATTGTAAGACTGGCTTTGTGAAGTCTTCGTGTTATTTATGAGAGGCAGTAGGCCTATTGCCATTTATTTTACACAACGGTCTACAATTTGACACACTTTCACGTGTTTTTTCCATTCGCCGATGGTGTCGCCATTTCTCATTTCACCCATTTTTTGTGCGTACGCCTGGGTCAGAGCTTGCTTGAAGGACCGCACATTTTACCGTCAAGTTCGCTTTTTATAAATACCAACTATTGAGTAGAGAGCGGCATACGCCTTCTTTTGTGCGTACGCAACGTTCTATAAATGAGGCCCCAGGTGCCTTTGCATTATAACGCAACACAATTGCTTTTGAAAAAAAAATGATAATAATTTAAATACAATGGGCCTAAGTAGTAGACAACAAGCAGATTTGCATGTCCTCATTACATTTTCATTGAATATCAAACAAATAAAAAGTGCAATTAATATAAAAATGTTGCTGCTACTAATATGTTGGTCTAGTGTATTTTCGTTTACTGTTGTGAATTGGAAAATCAATAAACGCTAATTGAGAATCGGTAATAATCGAAAATCGACTGTAATCGAATCAGGACTTAAATCTTATATACGATTATCAATAATCGTAATTCGAATCTGGAAATCAGACAGATTAACCACCCCTAGCGCCTATAGGGGGTGCACTAAGCGCATACACTCTGCTTATTACACACACAGGGATGCACAGCAGCACACAAACATCACAAATATTAAAAAATAAAAGGATTACAATGCAAAAGATTATTGTTGTGTACATAAAGATATGGTGGAATCCAGATTGTCCCATACATGGTATGCTTGCGCACGTGCAGATCCGTTTTCTCTATGGAGACGCATTCAGTCTTTCCGCTTGCAAATTCCGCCATGTAAATAGCAAATCCGCCATTGCGTGGGCAAAACTGGCTTTTAAAGGGGATAGGAGATGAAACTCTGATTGGTTTATTGCACGTTACGCCCAAACACATCCATCACGTTTTAAGAAAATAGGGACAACCCTTTTAGGCCATGCGTCGGGCGCGCAACCATTTTTCCCGTTTTCCCATTTCGGGCACGCCCTGAGGCGCACTTCCACCGTGCGCTTCAGACCATGTGCTTAGATCGTTAAAATAGGGCCCATTAGTACAGACTGCAAGACTTGAATTGGGTGTGTCTGAGGGGCACATTCAAAATGTGAAATGTGGTCCCCAGGACAGGTTTAAGAAACACTGCATTAGATAATCAAGAAGGGGTTAGGCGTCATCAAAACCCATGCAGCACTTCTGCACTGCAATGCCTTGCCCAGAAAAGCTCTCTTAGAGCAGGTAGAGCAATGGGCACTTTTGAGAGACTGCTGGCTTACAGCCAAATCCTCTTCCACCCCAGTTGGGCTGCTCAAACAGGCAAAAAAGACCCCGGGGCTCATACCCTCCATCTCTCTCACACGCACACACATATAGAAAGCCAGCGAAGCGCTCTCTAACTACTGAACTGGCCTGCCATGATGGATGGGACTAGAGGGAGCGGAGCTGTGTGGCTCTGACATGTACTTCCTTATTTTCAGCAGTGCTGAGAGGAGCAAGTCCACTGCGGCCACTCTCCATCTTCACCAGCAAGCCGTAGGGCAACACGGTCCTTGCAGTCAAACATATGTCGTAAATCTGCAGAAAAAAAACATGCTCACTTCACCTTGCACTTATTGATGTGGCCATACACACCAATGCCCATTCGCTCCATGCTCTAATGCTTTGTGATTATACATTCACACACCAGAAAGCCAGACTTTAATTGTAACCCCATAATCCAACAGCAAACTGATAGCGCCAAAGTGGGTTGCATCAAAGCCAGATATGACCATACAAGTGCCAGCAATCACCATAATAAAACCCAGGACATGCCACAGCCAAGCAGCGCCGCTCCAGCGCCAAGAGGAAAATGATCCCTGAGTCCAAAATTTGCTTCCACCAGGATGACCTGGCAGAAGCGAGTTGCTAATCAGTTCATCAAAATGGCCGCACCACTTCCCAACCTCTCTCTCTTTCTCCTTTCATGAAAGGATCTTTTAGAAGAATGTTCTCATCCATTCTATTCATTCTCAAACGGAAAGGCTTGTGACAGCACACCGAACGCTAGAGGAGGAAAACAGAGACCGAGCTGCAATCAACACATTTTTCTTACAAGTTCAAAAATAGAGTAGCGCTGTGTTCAATAATGAATCAATTCTTCCTTGAAATCTTTTTTTTTTTTTTTTACTTTCCGAAAGTGAAAAATTTAGAGGCCGAGATTAGCTTAACAAAAGCCCCACACTGAGGTGGTAGAGATTGAAGTCTGGGTAGACATGATCAGTTGGTTGAAATGTTACTTGCTGTGCCCTCAAAAGTGCCTCTCGCTCTCAAATACGAAAAGTTGTGTAACCTATACGGTCACGGAACAGCAGAAGTGTCCTTGTCACGGAATCAAAACTGGGATAATAGACATCCATAAGGTTTCAGCACCTGAAAATTTGCCATCAGTGCCTCTTAAATACGTACCCTTCTTGGAATGCCTTTGCCATTACGTGAAAGATCTGTCTTATTTTGTGTTATTTTCTCGGCTGATTTCTCTCATTTTCTTTTGTCTTTCCTGGTTGCTCCTGAGAGGAACATGATATACTCGGCAGTGCCAGCTTGTTAGAGGAGCTTCTGTGTCTGATAATAACCTCAGCATGTCAGGCAAAACCAAGCTGTGTCATTTTCCCTCAGCAAGAAGACGGCTGCCACAAATTATTACAGAAATACAGACATCATTGTTTCTTTCGTGGTTAACCACAGGGCACCTGATTTCTGATAATAGATTCTTATAATTACCTGAGAATTTTGCACATTTGATTAAAACCGTGGACAATCGGGGAGTCAGACAGATTCTTTTCATCTGCCCTGCTTCTCCGTGAACTGGGCTGTAATTTCCAGCTGATTAGAGCACAGCGGCGCACTCAGAAGCAGCAGGTAGAGGATGGAGGGAGGGAGGGAAACGAAAGGAGAGAAAAATGTGGCAGACTGGAGAGAAAGTAAAAGAGAAAGGGAAGGGGTGGGAGACTAAAAGGAGAAAAGCAAGGTAGAGAGAGTCATTGGGCAAAGGCACTGGAAAAAAGGAGGATCAGAGAGACAGAGAGAGGGCAAAAGGCTGAGGGTACGTTAGAAAGTGTGCATGCTGGATCAAACAGGAGGTGTTCTGTGAAATCTCACGAAGAGCAACATGCCCGTTTCCCCTCCCCAATACCCCTCGGCTGGAGATCAGAAAGAGAGGAAACCTGCCACAGATCCACGGGACCAGTCATCCCACTGGTTTCCTGATGCAAGAACACTGCAAACCCACCCTTACATGCGTCTTAAAACGAAAGGACGGGCAAGTTTTGCATGCCAAGGTGGTCACGGCAAAGTGCCTGTAGTGCGCAGTTTACCATTTTTGTGCTCTTTCATCTTTCCTTTTTTCTGCTTTTCCTTTGGTCTCTTCCAGGTTGTGTGCTGTGATTAAGGCTGTAAACCCGCATGGTTTTAAGCTTTTGTTGCATAGAGAGAATACCAAAGTGTGGCCCAAACCCCATACGCAATGCCAACCACAGCAAACATCAAAACACACACCACTTTAAGATATGAAATGACATTTATGAATGACATTTATGAATGTCATTTCAGTAAGCTATATAAGTAGTAACAACTGAACTACTCGAAGCTTTTTATTAAAGTAAGAACACTTTGAAGGGCAGTTATAATCGAGCTACAAGTCATCATCTGACAATTAATGCCAAAGTCAAGATACAATCACATAATCCTGGTCTGTAAATTGAAATTTTCAGTCTGACTAAAGCATTTACTTGACATTTTAAAAAGATAAATTATTGCTTTAGTCCAGCTGAATAAAACCTGTAAAGTAAATGTAAACATACATGTGCAAAAAAATAACAAAAAAATAATAGGCCTAAGAAAAAATTTGTATCCATCCATCTCACAGCCTTTAAATCGATTCACTGATTGTGTCTTTATTTATTGTTAATCATTATTTTGCCCATTAAACCTAAATAAAATATAAAGCCTAAAATGTTTCTGTAAAATGAACATCCCATAAAATTCCTGTGCTCCAGAAATAAAGTTATATAATCAAAGCTTTACTGGCATGACCTTAAGGCATTTAGAGTAGGATTTATGGTACTGTAAGTAGGCTATTAAGATATTAAATTAAGATAGCCTACATATCAGTGAATCGATGTAGATAAGGTTACAAACCTGTTTATTTACTCATGACTTGGTCAGTGGACTGCATGTTTGCTAAATATTTTCTATAAAAAAACTCTTCTGAAAAATATGTCAGCTTTCATTTTAGATGTTCATTAAAGCAGCACTATGTCATTTAATTTTTTCAACCTTTACAATATTTTTCCAAAACCGTTGAGATGGTACATCGACTTACAATAGATTGAATGACAGGTCCTACCCTATCTCATGACCAATTCGTATGAATTCGATGAATGATTAAAAAGTGGCTAATTCGTACGCACCTCACTCGTATCGAATCTGTATCGATTTGGCACATGGCACCTGTTATCGTTAATATAACACGAGCTGTGAGGGGTAGGTTTAGGTGTGGGGTAGGCTAGGGTAGTCTCATTTACGCTAAAGGATTTATGACGCCTTGGGTGCGCGTGAATATCAACAATACAGTGTGCCATGTACGTATAGTGTTGTTTTGTCATATAGTGTTCTATGTGACGCTAAAGGATGAGAACGGCCTGGTCATTCGTACAAATTCATACAAATTGGCCAATTCGTAAAATATGTACGATTTAGCAAAAACATACTAATTCGTACGAGTGAGGTCGTATGAATTGTTACGAATTAGCCACCTTGTAAAATTCGTACGAATTCCCGTGAGATCAGGCTGACAGGTCTGCCATAGCCTGACAGTGTCTGTATCACTTTTACCAGCACTCTGTAACTTCAGGGAGCGGGTAGGAACCCGGGCACAAAAAGAACTACAAAATTCGACGGCATACATCACTTCCCCCACTTCCTTAAATTCCGATTCGAGAGCCCAACAAGCGTTTTTTGTGGGGGTTTTTTTACCTCTGTATGTTGTCATGGCTGAAGCAGCGAGTAAAACCAAACGTGAAGAGCGTCAGAAACACAGCGCGCGGGCGATCAGTTTACTGTTTGCAATGTGTTGTGTAGCTTCGCACCTTGTAGTGTGAAGACTGCATTACTTTCTTTTGAGGGCACTTAAGACACTCAAGCATCCCTGTAGAGCCGGGGCAGCCAGCTCGAGACGTGAAAGTATACTGATTACTGAGTTTGGTTGGGGCTACATTCTTGCAAGTAAATAATACATGATTAGACAAACAAAATAATCATTCAGAATAACTATCCTATGTCTGCAGGCTGATAAGTCATGATATGTTATTTATTTTTCTGGTGAAAGTGTCTTGCCTCAGGCTATAATGCAAATCGATTTTTCAAATTTGCAGATTCATCTATGGTAGCTTGATATTATAATATTGATAACATGGCTATTATATACCAACAAATATTGAATTGAATTAGCATATCCATTATGTTGAACAGTAGCCAACAGGCTAACGTTAATATAAAGACGCTGGCTTGTAAACGTGAGCTACGCCATCTTTCGACGTTTAAAAAAAGCCCATGACACTATATTCATAAGACATGCTGAAAAATATGCCAATGTACCTGGGATGAAGACATTTCACACGCAAACGCTAGTAGTCTGCCCAAGATGTGAGAACTCCTTCCTTCTGCAAAATTCGGGGTATCGCTTGTCAACAAATGCACGCATGTATTCCCTAGTGTAACCATGACAGACTTTACAACAGTAGTAGTCAATATTGTTTCCCAACTGTAGGGGGACCCCGAGAGCAAAATGTAAAAAAATAACAGAATGCTGCTTTAATGTAAAAACAACAATTATAGTCACAGTAGCTCCGGTGGCATCATTGCAATGTTCTGAATATGCCGTTTTAAGTTTTATGTCAGAATACATAAAAGCCACATGTAAACGAATATGCGAATCGGCTTGCAACATTCAGGGTTCATAAACAGAACTTTCAGAATCTGAAATCAGATTGGATTATTTCCGAATGATGTTAATTAGTGCATGTAAACATATCTTATGTAGCATATTAAAGCTGCCGTCGGCAAATTTTTTTTGATCATATTCAGTGAAATCTACACTATAACTATATCTAACTCCATCTGGAGCGTGTTATTTGTTTTGCAAAAATCCAGCGCTCCCTGTTAACTGTGTCCAATGAGCCCAGGGGGTGTGAGATCTGACTGTCAATCACAGATCAGGCACACGCCACCCCTCGCGCACATTACAATCACATGCAAACGCCTGAAGTTTGCGCAGTAAGGAAGAGTGATGGCGGAACACTAACAAACCAAGTAAGCTCATTTAGAGTATAAATGACGTTAGCAATTGCAATATATTGGTAGATTAGCCAGGGCAGCATACCTCCAAATAATCAATGGTGTTGATGAATGCTGATGACGGTCGCGTTCACAGATAACCTGGTGCGCACGCACTCGAGCACAAACTCTGTGGGAGGGTATTTGTTGATAGTTGGGGAGGGCAATATGAGTTGTAAACATTGAAAATGTTGCCAAAGTCCACTCAATCAGCCATAGTTGCCGACGGCAGCTTTAATTACCTGATTTGTAGCTTGTGTATGGGTGTTTTGAAAAGACTTCCAATCAGAACTTAAGAGTCATAACTGCAGTACTTGCTTTATAACTACTTTTTTAACTTAAAAAAAAGCGAGAAAGCGAGAAGGGCAGGATTGGATCATGAAATATCAGGGTGTGATATTATTTTTCTCTGCCAACTTGAAGAAAGGCAAAGCTATTATTCTGTTCTCTTATTTATGTTTTTCATTTAGGAAAGTTTTGATTCCATGTCGTCTTTAACATGCTCACATCTACCATGAACCCATGCTTTCTTTTCCACTTTTCAGAACTCCAGAAAGATTAGAAAAATAAATGTGCATTTATAAACAAGTGTTTGGCTATTCTACCATTTTAAAAATATTAATTGGAAGAAATAAGATGAAAGAAAAACTGTTTTCACACCTGCCTACAAGAATATCACACACACACATTTCTACCCTCCCAACACCTCACCTTTCAGACACCATCTGTAGCACACACATCTCTCTTGCACAAACGCTCTTACTTCACAAACATGCACACAATCCTACGCATATCCTATCCCTCGCACGCGCACACACTTACATTGCGCCTCTAACACACACACTTGATTATTTTCCGAGTTCACCACATACTTTTTTCTCCCACACACTTTAGTCCTCACACACACAAACAGGACTTCAGGACTCTAATGTGTTTGTTCCAGAGGGCGAGTTGATCTATTCCGCTTGGTGAGATATAAAGCCTCTTTCCTCCTCCAGCAAACGCCCTCTTTTACACCATTCCAGACCTCTTTGATGTATTGACCATGTCGGCTCCTGCTTATTGCGAGTTTTTTTGAAGCCTACGTTTGTGCGGCACAGTCTCTTTGGTGGGGTCAGTGCTGTGTTTTCGTGCAGAGAGAACTGTCAGTTATGTTGTGCCTGTGGAGCCTTACAGAGCTCTTTTTAATGAGTGCATTAAAGCTGCATAGATGTTCAAGGCCAGTGGAGGTACGTCCCTGGGCCCCGGCGTCTGCCTCAGGGCTGCCATCTGTAGATCTCTTGCACATTTAAGGGTCTCCACTACTTTTTTCTTCATTTTCTCTGTCTCTGGAAGATGAAGTAGTTTGGAGCTGTGGTGAGAATGAATCCAAAGTGGAGAGAAAGGGAACATGGCAGGCAGAGTGTGCAGATCAGATGTTCTCACCCTTCTGCAACCTATTTTTTTTAGGATCCACAATATGTGTGAATAGGGATGGGAATCATACATAATTTAGTGCTTCTGAGGCTTCCTTAATGATTCTGCTTCCATAAACGATAAATATTTGTAAATAAGACATGCAATTTGATTCCCAATTGATGTTTTGGATTATGTAGTTTTCACTTTTTAGCAGTGTTGTAATGCACTTCAATAATTGACCTTAGCTTTAGGATACAACTGTGCTAAAGGCAGACTGGAGTAAAAGGCACATTTGATTTTGTTATGGAGCGAATTATGTGCCAAAATTACTAATTGCATGTAACCTTTGAACAAATACCAAATCTAGTGCATACAAATGCATATCTGTCTGTTATGATTGTAAGATCTCTCAGCTCGATTTTCTCACAAATGTGTCAAGGCAGATTTTCTCACAAATGCAGATGAGGAACTTCCTCTTCTAAAACAGTAGATGTCACTAAAATAAGGCGATTCATTTAGCGCTAGTCTCCTGGGTTAAGCACTGATTTGAAACGCGCTCCTTTGCCGAGGGAAAAGTTTCTGTCTTTATTTATCATAAACACCTTGAGGTTTCCTTTTGCAAGGCCACTTTAACATTGTTGAGGACAAAATGCCACAAGGTAATTAGATCTGTGATTTTACACAGATATGAGACACTATGAGAACGACAGACTCGTTCAGTGTAGACACAATCACTAATTTAGTCATTTCGCACACGTCCAATGAAGAAAAAATTTAAAAAGTAACATATGATGGCAGAGCTTTCCGCTTAGATTCCCAGAGAGAGTGAACTTCACACATGAACATTATACGTAAATTGTATTGGCCTATTTTCAAAGAAAAATCTTAAATATTATCTTTATACTTAAATGCATAAATGTTTCGCCAATCATTATTACATATTCGGGTCTTTAGCGACCCAAATCTACACTCACCGGCCACTTTATTAGGTACACCTGTCCAACTGCTCGTTAACACTTAATTTCTAAGCAGCCAATCACATGGCGGCAACTCAGTGCATTTAGGCATGTAGACATGGTCAAGACAATCTCCTGCAGTTCAAACCGAGCATCAGTATGGGGAAGAAAGGTGATTTGAGTGACTTTGAACGTGGCATGATTGTTGGTGCCAGAAGGGCTGGTCTGAGTATTTCAGAAACTGCTAATCTACTGGGATTTTCACGCACAACCATCTCTAGGGTTTACAGAGAATGGTCCGAAAAGAAAAAACATCCAGTGAGCGGCAGTTCTGTGGGCGGAAATGCCTTGTTGATGCCAGAGGTCAGAGGAGAATGGCCAGACTGGTTCGAGCTGATAGAAGGGCAACAGTGACTCAAATAACCACCCGTTACAACCAAGGTGGGCAGAAGAGCATCTCTGAACGCACAGTACGTCGAACTTTGAGGCAGATGGGCTACAGCAGCAGAAGCCACACCGGGTGCCACTCCTTTCAGCTAAGAACAGGAAACTAAGGCTACAATTTGCACAAGCTCATCGAAATTGGACAATAGAAGATTGGAAAAACGTTGCCTGGTCTGATGAGTCTCGATTTCTGCTGCGACATTCGGATGGTAGGGTCAGAATTTGGCGTCTGACAACATGAAAGCATGGATCCATCCTGCCTTGTATCAACGGTTCAGGCTGGTGGTGGTGGTGTCATGGTGTGGGGAATATTTTCTTGGCACTCTTTGGGCCCCTTGGTACCAATTGAGCATCGTTGCAACGCCACAGCCTACCTGAGTATTGTTGCTGACCATGTCCATCCCTTTATGACCACAATGTACCCAACTTCTGATGGCTACTTTCAGCAGGATAATGCGCCATGTCTTAAAGCTGGAATCATCTCAGACTGGTTTCTTGAACATGACAATGAGTTCGCTGTACTCAAATGGCCTCCACAGTCACCAGATCTCAATCCAATAGAGCATCTTTGGGATGTGGTGGAACGGGAGATGTGCATCATGGATGTGCAGCCGACAAATCTGCGGCAACTGTGTGATGCCATCATGTCAATATGGACCAAACTCCCTGAGGAATGCTTCCAGCACCTTGTTGAATCTATGCCACGAAGAATTGAGGCAGTTCTGAAGGCAAAAGGGGTCCAACCCGTTACTAGCATGGGGTACCTAATAAAGTGGCCGGTGAGTGTATATCTAACACAGATGGATCTATACCTATCATGACAATACGATATAAAACTCTCCTGATATTAGAGTAACAATTACAGAAGAATAAAATCAAGACTGTGAGGTTGAGAACTTCTGATGTGAAAGCACAGGGGTGAGGAACATCTACACGGAGCGAACAGCTCCTGAGAAAGAGCACATGTGGTTGGTGGATTACAGGGGGGTGTGTGTGTGTTAACGTAGCTTTGTGTGTGGCTCTGTCACTGGGAATGAGGTCACTGGGTCTCGGCCCTATTTAATTAATTAGGGAACAGTGGAATGGAAAATGAATAGCAATCAGAGGCTCACTAATTTCAGACCTGCCAATCAATAAGCCTTAGCACTGAATTTTCCTTCAGGGCCCTTGATGGGTCTCATTTAGCGTTGAAATAGGATACCAAATGCAGGCGTGGCTGTATGTGTGTAAGTACATAAATATTCAAGACATGTATATCAGGGGTTTGCAGTCCAAGGGTCGTAAATGCAGTGAAAAGTTAATTGCACTTTCACTCTTCCATTTATGTATGGGCATAAACTGATGCTAAGAAAGAGGTTTAATTAACAAAAACTCAAAATATTATTTTATCTGAGCCACATAATTTATATAAGTTGATTTGACAAAAGAAAAAAAGTTGATGACATATCGACATATCAACACTTTGAAGAAACCATTTCCATTCACATCAACCCAGACGAATCTGACCCACGGTAGCCACTGAAGAAACCCCAGTGTGCAGTACATAACAACAGCACTGTGAATAGCAACAACTGTCTATCGCATAGCAACCACACCACAGTGCATAGCAACCACTGGCAGCTCTTTGTGTATTCCCTGTTAGTTGCTTGCTTTTGACGCTAGGTGAACTCCAGTGTCTCTGTGACTCACCTAGTAGACATTAACTCAAGCGTATCAAAACAAGTTTTGATTTGTTGTTCTTTAAAATAATTTACTGTGATCATTAAAGACTGCTTTTTTTGTGTGTGTGCCTTCCTCTTGCAGATATTCGCTCATTGCCTGACGTTGCCATGACGGGAAACTGCAGCCAGGAGTGCAGCGAGCTTGGTCACTCAGATGCCTGTTGGATGCCAGGTCAGCCTTCGCCCGTCCGCAAGACACGCAACCCCCCTAAACTGTCCACGTTGTTGTGCCTTATCAGGAGAGGGGGAGCTTGGGACGCCTGGCCAATGGGAGCGTGAGGTTGGGAGGAGAGGAGAACAGGCCACGCCTCCCACCTTCCCGTAGTGCCTACTCCAGTAGTGACCACACCCCCAGTGACCACGCCCCACTAGAGGAGGTGCCTCTGAGGGTGACATCAGAGTTCCCGCCCACCAGCCCCCCCTCCAATCACGCCTCGAAAAGAGAGATATATCTGTGAGATAGCACCACACCCACCATCTGTGATTGACACACATCAGAAGTTACAGAGACACGGTTGCGAAAAGAGAACATCGGAACTGCGACAGGATAAAATATCAATTGAATAGTGGAAAAATACGCTATTGTCATCAGAGTAGATTTATTTATTTTATTTATTTATTCATTCATTCATCTATTTATTATCACTTTTAACACGTTATTTCTTTTTTGTAACTATTTGTACTGTGTTTTTTTTGTTTTTTTTTTGCATACCATTAAAAACAACCGATAAATACTTTTACGTGACTAATCGACGTTTAGCTTCGCTAGCCTACAGAATGTTCATGGGTTCTTTTACTAGATTACCAAGTGCTGTAGTGGGCAGGAGATACTGCTGTAAAAGGATCTTGAGCCACATAGAGTGTCTAACACTCTTTACTTGATCCTGTCCTCAGAGGAGAGCAGTCTTTATACATGTAAAACGCTGTAAATACATTTGTATGGTGTATATATGAATATTACTATCCGGCTTGGGTTGAAAAATAGTGCAAATAAATCAAATAAAAAAGGTCAAAAGTTACATCTAAATCAGCCTGAACACCTAAAGTGTGTGTTATACTGCTGCTTTTGAGGGTCTGAACGTTTGTGACGGCCAGATGGAAGCGTGATCAGACGAGCTGGATTGGAAGAATTCCTGACGGCGTGCCCCGTCTAGGACCCAGATCCTCACCTGCGGTGCTGTGTGTCCATGTGCACACTCAAACCGGTGTATAGTCTGTGTGCAAGTGTGCGTGTGGCGAGGGAGGGCGGTGGGTTTAACAGCGATTAACTCGCTATGACAGACCTTAGCATATGCCGGCGTGTGCGTTGGTGCGTCAGGGGACCTACTGTCACGAAAAGTAACACATGTGGCTTCTGGCACATTAACACGCTATTCAACAGAAGAGCATACTTTTGTGTCATGTGGCAGAACTTGTGTTTTTTGGCACTGTGAATCTCCCCTGAACTCCCACGGCGTATCGCAAACGCTGCCTGGCACTCGCGAAGACGCCTACGGCTCACACAGCACAGCCTCAGTGAGGAGGAGACCACCTGCCTCCCCTCAAATTATCGGTATCGTTTCGTTAACTCAATGGTATGTGAAGTCCACAGACGCGCCTCATCTCCATCAAATCGCATATTCACAGTCCTTGGTTTACATAGATTTTACTGTTTTAAATGAAACCTTTGTGTCCTATTTAGACTTTGTTTGATGAACAAATGTATTAATGCCTTAAAACAGTTGTATATAACAATCACAATGGACAAATTAGACTGATAATCCTGTCTTGTCTTTCGCATGTCAATTGTGCATGTTTTTTTCCACAATCAGAAGAAAAAAAAATACCAATTTTACAAACGATCATATCACCATATTTTCTGCCACTTTTTTGTTTTTGTCGTCCATTTGGGTATTTCTTCGGGTTGGTTGCTTTTTGGTTTGGTTTTTCTTTGACACTGTGCTGACTATCTAACCTGCTCTAAAGCTGTGTCTCCCTCCATGTTTGAGAGAATCTCTGGGGGACCATTTTGACAATGACTATCTATTGTGCTCAAGGACCATATATCTGATGGACATTATCATTACGACTGCATCGCCTCAACGTCACTACTTTTTCCTCACCTGCTGCGGCACAGTACCTGCCCAGATCCCGGTGGTTGGGGCGAGCGCGTGTGTCTGCCGGGAGAGTTGAAGAGGTGTTCTGCAATGGGCATTTCCTTAATTAGGGTGAGTAATGAGTGTAGTGTAGTTGGCATATGCGAATACTCCAGCCCCCCAAAGGAAGCACAGATCACGGAAAAGATCCCAGTTCAAACGCTTCAATTGTTTAAGCGAGTCGCATTTTTTCACTGCACTTACCTCATCGCGAATGCCTTCAGCGCCTCTCGCCGAATAATTAAGGCTGAAACGTATGGAAATTACTGGACGCAGCCATGATTAAATAAGGCGAATGATTATCCCGCCCTAAGGAAAAAAAGCACATTATGCTGTTTTCGAAGCCATTTAGTGACTCTGAAAGGGGTGGGGGGGGGAAAGATCCAACAAGAGTCATGATCTAGCAGCGCAATTAGCCCAGCTTCGCTTTCCCTCCTCTCCACTGCAAACCACACTCTGCCCAGGCGAACGTGTGAGATCGCTGACCTGGACTTAACACGGCTAAAAGATAGAGATGACCACAAAACTCTGCCACCACTTAAAGGCTTTCATCTATTCAAACTCTGAGTGAAGCAGGCTTTGACCTTCCTCCACTCCGATGCCAGACTGAGTCCGATAGTCTGAATTGCAGGTTTGGACTCTGGCTCTTTTTTTTATTCCTAGTAATTCTAAGGCTAGTCTCCTAGAATCCTTCCAGGCCAGAATGCCGGAGGACGGACGGAGGAATGTCCACTTCTCGTGGTTGTTTTTTAAACTGGTGTTTAGATTTGTGCTCTTTCGCTGTTAGATGTCTGGATGTGACCGAGACGACCGTAACGAATCGAAGGGAGTCTTTCTTCGTCCTTAGAGCGAGACTTTTCTTCGTAGAATAACGAAAACTGGTGTTTGTGGCAACATCTCGTAGAAAGCGTTCTGTACATAGCTCTCCACATCCTCCCCCCGTGCGTGGTGTCAAGCAGGCGACGAGCTGAGCATGAATTCCAAAGATAATTGGTAGAAACCGTTTACTGTTCTTGCTGAAATGTTAGTGCCGGTTCAAAAGAGAACAAAAGCGACGTTCACTGCACAAAACTCATCTTCACCGTTCACCCCAAACTGAAGACAGCTGCCTTGAAAGTATGTCTTTTGCAGGAGTTCAAAACTTGTTATCCTTAACTGTTGGTTATATTTATATAGGAATACAAATGCTTGTGATGATCTGTTTTTGTACAGTTTTATGTACATGCAAGTGAAGCTTTTTAAATCTTACAACAAAAGCCGATGGCATATAAAAATCGTAAAGTGTTTATTGAGATGTGCACATCTTGCCTTGGATGGATCGATCTTTTTTGCCGAGTCAGTGTGAATGTGGCCCGTCTTATGCCTGCACCGTAGTCATTCACTGGCTCCTGTCACCGAGGGCTTTATCAGATTTTATGTTTATCGTGAACAGTGGATTGTCCGATCCGACTTGTTTGTTTGATTCCCATGTGTTTCGTTTCGTTCCGTTTCCGCATGTTGAAAACAAACCCCTTGTAATAAGTCCTTGCAAAGTTTGTAATAAAATGAGTGAAGAAAAAAAACACAAAGAAATACATTTGCTTGGTGAGTCATTGTTTAAGAATGAATCTAGGGACTGTGATCTCTCCATAAAGCTTTTTCATTAATAAAGCAAATTGATCTGACAAAGATATAAGACTCTTTTTTTCTTCCTCTGGGTCTCTTCGCCTGTGTAAACAGAGAAAGAGGAAAAGGTTACAGTTCGCCAGACTGTACAGGAACTTAATAGAACAGAATAGTGAATGTGAGATCTAGTAATGTGAAGCTCTCACTTTACAAAAAGCTGTCCATCAATATTAATGATAAAAAAAACGAAAGACCCTGAATTTTCTCAGTCTCCGAAACCTAATTCTCTCCTCTACAAGGAGTTAAAGCGTTACACCCAAGACCTCCCAGTATCTCGACAGCACAATAAAGACCAAGCCATAAAGATGATAACGCTGAGATGAAAGACAATAAATCAATCCGCCTTTCATTTGGTGCACTGTCTTTATAGATATGCCTCGACGTAATTCACGCATCTCTGAAATGATAGCTTTCACAGATAAAAATAAATGGATGTGAGCCACCGAACAAACGCTAGGAAAAAGCGAGAGTCATAAACAAGTTAAAAAGAATATCAAGATGGAAAGTGAGGTAAATACTTGAGCAAGTGTATGTGAGTTAAGAGACAAATGTGTGAAAACACGTTACTGTAAGATCGGGATAGTTCTAGAAGGCTCAAGTGCCCTCTAATGGTCTTCAGGAGAACTACACCAAGGCGAAAGATTAGCGTGTAATACCAGAGACTCAACAGTCAGGATTAATGAATCAGATTGCTGGTGTTCTTCAGTTTCTTGTTGACATCACCTACAGCGCACACGTTCCTGAGGATGGCGGATGAAACCGAGCGAAGCTGCATGAATAATAATTGAGATCAGGGTTGATAGTGATTCTGGACCACATAGAAGCACATTTCGCAGACAGGGATCCTCGTAGCGGCTCATTTAACCGAGCCTGCGAGGGAGGACCCACTGAGTTTTTTTCATTAATCTCCTTCTAACTGGATAGGTTCTCGCTTCGCCTCGCTCTCTGCAGGCTGAGCTTTAGAAGGAGCCGTTTCGCTGGTGTTTTGTTTACATGCGGCTGGGGCATTTGTTTCCTGTTGAAGAGGGAGTCTAAGTAGAGAGGGTCTTTCTTCAAGATGAAACTACCCCCTGGCTACTGCCTACTGTTGATGTGCTGTTGCCGTGGGAAACCTGGCCCCTCTGTCTTTCTGTTCCTTGCTCTCTCCCTCACCCACGCTCGTTCTCGCTCGCTTCGTTAAGCGCGGTGCTGCTGGCAATCAGAAGCAAAGCCAGCGGCGGGAACGGCTGCCTCTCAAATGTACTCTCCAATTAAACACTGTCAAATAATGCCGTACTCAACCCGCCGCCTCCCGCCGTCCCCTCCTATCACACGACACATCCGCGCCTCTGAAAGAAAGATACTTACAATGGTGCCAAAATAAGCAGGCGCATAGATCGATGGCGCGCCGATTCACGGCCTTTTCCGTAATGATGCTAAAGGAGTCGTGTTTTCCCTGCAGGCGCTCAAAAAACTTGATTATTTTTTCATTCAGCAGAAAACGCATGTAGCTGCGAGCCTTAAAAAGGTTTTCTCCATGGTATTGATTGTGGATTTTTTTTTCCAGGAAAGTGAGGTGTTTTACAGATCGCAGGCACTTAAGACTCATAGAAAATTGCTGGACTAAAGCCCTCTCATATTCAGCTATTTGTACTGCTGTCCCTACATATCGACTCTCATACACTATAGACGCAATTGGCGCATTAAAATCAATGGCGCAATTTAAACAGCATCATCATTAAAAAGGTTTATGTGCAAAGTCAATAAGCACAGTGGAGATGTTTGGGAACCGTGGGCACATGCAACATCGCACATCAAAACAGCATTATCACACATGCACGTACCATTTTTCGTTTGCTCAAGGTGGGCTACTAGACTCCTTTGTCGCCCAATTGTGTCAATAAAACGTCTCTTTGTCTCATTTAATATCCTAATTACGTCCCACCTGGATTCAATCTTCCAATCATTTATGATCCCGAAACAGCCTAAGCTAAACCCATCCATCAGCCCTGACAAACACAGCGACCATACGCCACACCTCATAGTACTGCCTCCTCACCCGTTCATTGGGCCTAAACGCCCCCTTTCCACAGTTGCTTAGGCCTCAGGAGGCTTCTCCTGTATGTTCAAGTGGAAAATCACTTTCTGAATAACTACTTGTCCTTTTTGCACTCGTTCACAGCCTCGTCTGTGGTTTTCTGCTT
Organism: Hybognathus amarus; assembly: GCA_030378365.1. Lineage (NCBI taxonomy): Eukaryota > Metazoa > Chordata > Actinopteri > Cypriniformes > Leuciscidae > Hybognathus > Hybognathus amarus. Next base: position 142,142 of record JAQIUQ010002980.1, on the reverse strand, counting down.
GATAAAAACGGCCAATAGCTTATGCCTGGCAGCGAGCGAGAGCTATAGTGTACTACAAGAGTCACATTTGTGGAGTGGTCCAACAGGAGCTACTATTAAAAGTCATATTTTATTGATGTGTGTTTGTCGGGTTGTTAAAACAGGATTTTTGAAATCGCAAAGACACAGTGGAGAGCGGCGAATCAACGGTGGTGTCAAGAGAGGTAGCTCAACACTTTCTCAGCCCACCTGCTGAGCATCACACACCTAGAGACTCGTTTGAATTCATTTTCTAATCCTGGAAACACTGACACTTTAACATTAATCTAATTTACTGCAAGTCTCTTGGCCAAATGGAATTAAAACAGCTTTTCAATCCACTGGCATACAGTACACGCATTCAACAATGTCTGAGTCACCTGCTGCATGTATTTATATGCATGTGTGAATATTTATGTTCTTTACCTTAAGTGAAAGTTGACAGTCACAGATTTCTAACATTTTGCACCTTGCAAACTCATTTGTCTATGATCTATGAAACCGTGACATTAAACAAAAGCTGCCTGTTATATTGCACTATATAATGTGTGAAACTGTTACGGTTATTGTTAAGTGACGCTGATTGTTTATAGTGAAAAAATCTAGATTTATGTCAGAAAAAAAATTAAGTATTTAAATGTCAAATGTGCAGAAGGTTTTTAAATACACAATATAAAAACAATTATGTTCTTATTAACATCTTAAAATACATCCTAAAAACAGTTTAAAAAAATCTGTCATTTAAAAGGGTCATTAACTGGCTTTTTAAATTGTATTGTATTGTTGTCTGAGGTTAACTTATGATGTTTGCTTGGTTATTGCATTCAAAAACATCAAAATGAATAAGTAATAGACTATTTTCTACCCTAGTTTTGAGCCCAACTCAGAAATACTTGGTTTTTATGGGCGTTTCGCACTGAAGACTTAGAGTAAACACCCACTGCGGTGAGTGGATAACATTTTTGCACATTATAATGAGTTTCAACTACCTCGTCGGTATATGTGGGGGAAATTGTTTTGAAAACATCCAATGTTGTAAAATGGCAACTGAAATGATTCGACCAGAGTCCTTGTGTTGCACAATTCCTGTCAGATCCAATAGAGAACAGCACAGCACCGTTCTTTAACTCTTAATCGGTCTGTAAATCCAGTCTTGTTTACAAAACAATCCTCAGTGAAATGAAGCAAACAGACGTTTTAGCCTCATTAGCTGGAACGTCATGAAAATAAAGCTTATGCAGCGACTGTCTTCTTCCACAATCAGGCACTGCACAATTTTCTGTATTGCTTTGTTGGCTTGATCCGGTTTGTGCATCACGAGGTAGGCATCTATGTTATTTAGCTATGCGTGCAATGTGTGAATCGGTGGGCGGGGCTAAACCGGCTGTGTTGAAGTAGGAGTTGATGATCTTCTGAGGGGTGGAGTTGTATCCATCTTTGACATCATAGTTCCCCACTTTGAAAAACGAGCTCGTAATTGCTGGGCCTGGTGTCAATAAAAGCTTTTGTTGCACTAACAAGGACGTTTTCAGTTCTGAAACTCAGGCAGGATATTCTCATAATACAAAGTCTGAATATTGTATCTCTGAACTGATTTAACGGCTTTGATTGTAACATTTACTGACATTCAAAATAAATGCAAATAAGTACTGCTTGATTTTTACTTCATGACTTACATATAAGCAGATATAGTGTAAAATATGTGTATTCGGAGTGGTCTGATCTCAAGAACACTCCCAGAGCTGGGATTGGAATAATCGAGAGCTGAGGAATTGAGGTGAAGGAGGGATGCTGGAAAAACTGAAAATAAATCATCTCTCTATATATATAAGCCTCCTCTCACACTGATTGGGTAGATTATCAGAACATGTTCTCAATAAAACAACATTTGCATGAGCCCGATCTCATGAAAGTTCATATTTGTAGCAACGAATGTCATTTCTCGTGCCATTTATACGGTTTTAACAGTTTTTAGTAACAACCATAATTTGTGTCAAATTCTGTGCTTGTATTAATCCACTGATTATGATGGAAATCCGCAGAAGCCTAAAATCTCTGACAGTCTTGTGGGAATGGTAACCAAAGGTTGAAGGTTTTGGCTTGTTAGCATGGCTTTTTAGCCCCTACAGGTAGGCATGGTAACTAAACCATCTGGATGCATTGTGCTTTTCCATTCTCCATTACGTTTTCCTAGAATCTATGGCACTTTCAATCACCTCACAGTGCAGCCATATTAATTATTCCACTCCAGCTGATCATCATGATTTAGACTAATGTATAGCATATAGTATCATTATGCTTGTCTAACGTTTTGCATTAATAGGTCTGGTTAGCATCTGCAAAGCCTTGACACCTTGTGGAAAAATAAAAACGGAGCAATGCATAAACACATTGTGTGGCTAAAATTGCTTTTGAATAACCAGCCATTTAGAGGTTAGCAAATATGATAGTTATTTATGTTTACTACATCACACTTGTGACATCACATTAAACATGACAAAAAAAGACAGGTTATTTATTCAAAGGTGTTAATTAATGTTAATGAATCACAATTTACACCTTGGCTTTTATTTGCAAACTGATTTTTATTTCTTATTTTCGATACATCATTTATCACATCGTTACCATCCTCTGATATTTTGTATCCATTTTAGTGAAAATTCCTTTGTAGATTCTTCTTAATCTGAAAAAAGAGAGAAAAACACACTGAAATCTCGGAGGACATATCCTTTTTATTTATGATTTAGACGATAGTTTGTGTTTGATAATACCTTTCATATCCAGTAGCACATTGTGTATTTCTGCATCTATGGCGTTGCATCTACACTTGTGGGCAGCTTTTGTTTTTTTCCTCTAGTCCCATGGGAAAAAAGGTCCAGCAGGCAATAACGTTTATTTTTTTTCTTCAGTATGCAACTGAAGCCTAAAAGGAAAGTTGGAGAAAATAAAAACTTTTCAAATCAAGAGAAGATTCGATATTGCAACGAGAAGATTCTCCCATGAGAAACTCACGCAGACGAAGTGGATAGAAGCAGATGCTTGTGAGGTACGATGGTAAAAGGCAAGGAAATGGAGAGCAAAGAAAAGATGGATCTTTTTGTTGTAAACACAGGGGTGCAATTAAACATCATGTGTACAGCTGCTCTGAACGATTTTATTGAAGGCCATACGGAGTTAGTACACAAAACATGCCGCTAATGGTAGCGAGAAGTGCTTTATTTGGGAAGGAGTTCAGTTGAGAGCCTAATCAGAGCCGCTTTTACATATTTATCTTGCGCGAGTGGGGCCGCATTACTTCGACGCCGTTTTGTGTAGCAACACTGTTTGCATTTATTCTAGAGGTTTGTCGGATATTGTTATGCACCTGAATGAGCCCTGCAGGCACGGTGAACTATAGTTCTTCCTCTAAGGGTGCAGAGGCGGCTCTCCTGCACTTGCTTGATGGCTTTGTAAAGACAGTCAGGGTACAGTTGGAAAACACGGCGTTTTGTTGAGAAATGTTGTAGCTGCTGGGGAGAGCAGAACTGGCAGATCCCAGAGAAGAAGAGACAGGCTACATGATGGAGTGGGGAGGGGGCTCCATTTGAGAAGATGAATACTTACAGGCGGTCTCCGTCGGACCTGCTCCTTCTGTCCGACGCGCAAACCTAAAGGAGAAGTGTGTTGATTAAGCACACACCTGGTGGCTGAGTGGCACCAGCTGACTTAGTGCCATGGGAGACTCTGATCATTTTCTGCTCTCTCAATCCTTCTATATCAAACTATAATTGCAGTGCTGTTGGACTAATACCTTTTCGTTTGAAAACGCATCTTTTTCTCTCCGTTTTGGTCTTCCATCCACACTGAGACTGAAACTGAAATGAAACGCTCTCTCAAAGTGGATACATTTGAAAATGGTGTTTGCTGCCTTGTAGCCTGGACTGTCAAAACGTAGGTTTTTAGACCGTAAATTCAGTGACGCACATTGTACCAGTAGTATGTTCATTGTGCCTGTTATGTGCTAATAACTTTCACACTGTTGCTAAAATATGTTACTTTGCACACTCTTCATAACGCAGTCCTGCAAAGATGACAGAAAATGTACTCACATTTGCTGTCCTGTGGCAAGAGATGAGAGCAGTTGCAGCTTCGACCAAACATGGTGACTGAAATGCGACCTGGACATGCAAACGTATTAATTATTTTTTCCGTCTGTATAATCTCAGTTAGCTTTTTCATGCGTCTTCCAAAAGTTTCTCATCTACACTGAAACATCGGAAAACGCCTGAAAACGCTAGTGTGGATGGAGAGCGTTTTTAAAGCTAAAACTTAACAAATGTGTCTGGGCTTAATGTAGACGTAGCTTAAAGGCCCGTTCACACAATGCCTCGTGTACTAAACAATGGGCGCCAATGTGGGTGTGCACATCTATGCCGAAAACGCCATGCATAAAACGGCATCGTAAAAGAGTCTTTTTTTTTTTAAAACGCTTTGGGTTTGTTTTTTTGGTTTGACAAAGTCGCGTCAAAAACTATCCGACCAATGAGATTGCGCTTTTGCTCAAGTGTCTGGTGCTTCTGAAGTTACAGTAAAACACAATTGGCGCTCAAACACAAAACGGTCTTGTCTGAGCACACATACAGCGAAGAAGATATACGCCACCATCTACAATGCAGGAAGACGAGGAAGATGCAAAGCAAGATATTATTTATATATTTATTTTTCTAATACAGAAGACTTTATCAAAGTTTATATCAAAATATAGTCACCCTATGAATAGTATACTATTATTATTTCTGTTTTACATTAAGTGTCATCTAATGTCAGGGAATGAATTGGCATGTTCACTCGGCTCATCGTCAGCGAAAATTGCTTGGGTGTGAACACAAAAACGCGTGTCGAAAAACGCTGGCGAATAATGCGCGCTGATATTCATCTCAGTGTGTACGGGCCTTAAGAAATTGCATTTATATCTCAGGCACCGTTTACACAAGAATGCTCGTGGGTGAAAACGTAAAAAAATATTTAATTAAATTTAATCAAAGACAGCGTTTTTGGTCTTGAAAACTCGAAAAAAGTGAAACCACCCTCCAGAGCGGAAATCTAAAAACGTTCCACTCGTCACCGTTCCCGTTTAAAGAGTAAAAACGCAAAAGTCTGCTAGACAGTGAAGGTTGCATGCGTGCGGACTTGGTGTTGTTGTGTGGCAGTGCTTCACATTGCCATCTAGCTGCCTGGAGTGCATACTACATAGAATCTCACACACTTTTGCTGCCACCATATGCACATCGATTTCCCACCGAAATCGTTCATCTACACGCAGAATAAAAGGTGATAACGAACGCCACTTTTGCATTCTTCTCTTCAGATCGTTTCTGTATAAACAGATGCACATGATTTTAAAGGGAACGGGGTCTCAGTGGATAATGCCAAGTGCTTTTTATTTACTCCACCAATGAAATGTTTCATTTGTGAAGCGCATTCTTGGATTTTTTTTCTTTTCAACCTGCCGCTGTTCGACTTCCAGCATGTGCGCCTGCAGCAGCTTGGCCTATAGTGAAAGAGATATAAAATACATTACAGCTTTAATGACAGCCACAGCCATTAATGACAGGCACTTCCCAGTGTCATTTCCAATCTACCTCGTGTTTAACAAAAACGTGCTATCCTGCCTCTCGCTCAAGCTCTGATCTTGTAGTCTCATTAAAGCTCACATTTTCCCCTCCACTCTCCCTTCTGAATAAAACTTTCTTCCTTTTGCAATTCGATTTCCTCCTAATTAAAACCACCCTTTCTCTGCGTCCGCCATCTAATTAGCAGGCTCCCATTCACTTTTCTACATGTCCATCCACTTAGCCGCACACAAAAAAATCTCACCTTTTTCTCAGTTCGCAGCTCTCGCTAGAAAGTTTCAGCCTCTACAACCCGAAGCTCTCCTCTGAAGACAATTCTTTCGTCCTTCCTCTTCTCATGTCCGCTGTAAATTGGACTGAGAGTTGTTGGTAATTGAAGATCATTGTCTCCCTCCTCATAGGCAGCTGCGGAGTCTCACCATAGCCCTAACAATACACCTCTCTCCCTCTCGGCATCCAGCCAATTTCAGCCCATCTACTTTGTTGCTTTCCAGACTGGATCTTCTCAAGCCATGTGGAATTGGAGGTTCCATCTCGAAACCCAGAGTGCGGAGTCACTTTTTTCGGCTAGTTTTCTTCCACTGTCCCTGTTTCTCCCAGGAGACATTTCTCCCAGTTCACTAACTCACAGGTCTCACTTGCTGTGTTTTCAGACCAGAACTGCACACTAGGCCCTGGCTGTCCAATTACGATAGTGCAGATTGTGCCTCAAAACAACAACACATTGAATTCAAGATAATGGCGAGTCTCAAAGCCATTATTCAGCGCATGATGTGTTTTTTGAAGGAATGGCTGAGAGACTTCTGAATAGTCTCGGTAAAAAAAAAAAATAAAATAAAGCATATGTTTTGGGTGTCACATGCTGTCACATTTCTTCTCTCTCATCTCTCATAAATTTTGTTCTTTTGTTGCCAGGAGCAGAAAGTCTTTTGTTCTGGGAGGAAATTGGGGAAAAGTGAGACTTGATAACCTCTCCAATGAACTCCCAAAGATTTCACTGATGGAATGGAGAATATTCTCCAGAGGATATGTTGACTTCATAAAGAGTTTTAAAGTGTGAAAATTAACTTCTTTTTCCAAGCAACACTAATCATGTAATGTAAAAGTGCTCCATTGTCTGGAGAGAACCAGGAAGTCAAATGCATTTTAAATGTATTTCTTACACCAAAACTGACATGTTTCACTTTTATAATGAGTACTCCCTTCACACTTGACTAAACTTGTATTTCCTTTTTGTTCTTGTGAGATGGAGGATGCCAGTGGAGACTCTACTCTTTCTCTCTCTCTTTCTCATCATTGTGAATGTGTCTGAAGTGAAGCTGACGAGTGCGGTCAGGTTCTCAGACAGAGTCAGAAAATTAAAATGAATAAAGCAGCTACATCTAAAGTCAATTATTCCAAAACTGTTGTTTGCGTTAGTATAATTCTGCAAGAAAAAAAAGCAGAGGTTTTGACAGAGAACAAGATAATACATGTGAAGTGATGGTCCTTATTCAGGAGAGACACCATATTTCATTTTCGCAAATGAAAACGATACTGTGAGAGATAGACAAACAGTCTGTTCAACGGGTTGTATTTTTTTTTTCTTTGATCAGAGATGGACTTGCCATAGAAAGCAACAGAATGGAAGTCGAAATGTGAGCTTGTACATTTTCACAATAGAGAGAATTCTTACATTTTTTGTTTATATATATTTTATGTACATTTTTAAAAGTACACAGTAAGGGACCATGCTATGTGTCTAAATATGATCTCTGTATTTTCAGTAATGCAAAATTATGTATATTTTAATTCCACTGCTTGTGTGACCACAAATAATTTCACTAAGCCTGTTCAAAGCAAGGAGGCAAAGAGATTCTAAACAGAAGTAAAATTAACATACATAATTATATTTCATGTTAATCAGAGCTTTTGCAATAAGCATGACCTGCTGGCCAGTGTGTAATTATAATAGACCTATGTAACTAATTTCCAGCTATCATTGAAGATTTTATTTGCAAGTAGTACTAATTTGTGCTGAAAAGCATTTATATGTGTGAAAACTTAAGAGTAATAAACATTGTAGATCATTCAAAACAAATAATGAATAATACATCTAAAAACTTAACAATTTAGGATTTTAAAATGATTCATTTAAATATAAAATGTACATTCTGAAAACAGTTCAAATATGTTAAAATAAACTTTAATATGTTTAAAAAATATAAGCGTATGTGAAAAAAAATTAATTAATCATAATTAATCTGACAAAGTTTGTGTGTGTGTGCATATATTAGATACTTACAGACATATTTTATGTTACATGTGATTAATCACGATTAATCATTTTTGACAGCACTTATAAACACTCACCTAAAGGATTCGTTAGGAACACCATACTTAATACTGTGTTTGACCCCCTTTCGCCTTCAGAACTGCCTTAATTCTACATGGCATTGATTCAACAAGGTGCTGAAAGCATTCTTAAGAAATGTTGGCATATTGATTGAATAGCATCTTGCAGTTGATGGAGATTTGTGGATGCACATCCAGGGCACTAGAAGCTCCTGTTCCACCACATCCCAAAGATGCTCTATTGGGTTGAGATCTGTTGACTGTGGGGCCATTTTAGTACAGAGAACTCATTGTCATGTTCAAGAATCCAATTTGAAATGATTCGAGCTTTGTGACATGGTGCATTATCCTGCTGGAAGTAGCCATAAGAGGATGGGTACATGGTGGCCATAAAGGGATGGACATGGTCAGAAACAAAGCTCAGGTAGGCTGTGGCATTTAAATGATGCCCAATTGGCACTAAGGGACCTAAAGTGTGCCAAGAAAACATCCCCCACACCATTACACCACCACCAGCAGCCTGCACAGTGGTAACAAGGCATGATGGATCCATGTTCTTATTATGTTTTACGCAAAATTCTGACTCTACTGAAATCGAGACTCATCAGACCAGGCAACATTTTTCCAGTCTTCAACTGTCCAATGTTGGCTCTTGCAGTGGAGATGAGTGGTAGCCGGTGGGGCCTTCTGCTATTGTAGCCCATCCGCCTCAAGTTTGTGCGTGTTGTGGCTTCACAAATGCTTTGCTACATACCTTGGTTGTAACGAGTGGTTTCAGTCTTAAGTTGCTCTTCTGTCAGCTTGAATCATCCGCATTCTGGATATTTTTCCCTTTTCACACCATTCTTGTAAACCCTAGAAATGGTTGTGCACTGAAAATCCCAGTAACTGAGCAGATTGTGAAATACTTCGACCTGGCCCCTCTGGCACCAACAACAATGCCACACTCAAAATTGCTTAAATCAACTTTCTTTCCCATTCTGACATTCAGTTTAGAGTTCAAGAGATTGTCTGGACCAGGACCACACCCCTAAATGCATTGAAGCAACTGCCATGTGATTGGTTGATTAGATAATTGCATTAATGAGAAATTGAACAGGTGTTCCTAATAATTCTTTAGGTGAGTGTATATACATACATTAATAATAATAATTTTGATAGGCAAGCAGAAAGGAAACCTAACTGTTGAGACATGTAGCTCCAAATTGGACAAAAGTGATGAGAACCATTTTAAAGATTGAAAATCAGACACACTATAAGACAATAGAACAAGATTAAACATGGCGTTTAGCCGTCTACCTTGTACGAGGCCATATTACTGAAAGGTTTCAGTTAAGGTAGAAATCTCTCTCACCTTTATTCCTCAGAAGGTGGTGTAATCTCTCTTCATGGTAAGGTAACTTTAATGGCCTGTTGTGGTTTAGGCTGTTTCTGTGGCGGTTACCGGAGCGTTACTCGCAGCTTTTTTGCAGAAGCATGGGAAGCGGGTGACAAATCGCTGCGTTCCTTGCGTCAGTTGTGTGATAGGGCCACTCATGCAAAGCAATGTTTCCGGCTGCTTTAAATGAGATTCATATCATGAACGAAACACTCTCTTACCTTACCGCGCAGAGAGAAAATGGTCCAGTGCTAACCCTCTCCCGGCGGCTTTATAAAGAGGTGATCTAGAGGAAAAAAACCCACTTAAGCTTCAGGTTTGGGGATGAGATGAATTCATCATTTTATAGGCCTGCATAAATGAAAGGCTTTCTGTGAGATAACCTGCTTCGCTATTTTCACCCATAAAATTCATACCTAAAAATGAATTATGAACGGAGTCTATTACTCTCCATATTGCATATACAGAGCCTCAATCATCTTATGACCAGATAAAATGTTCAAAGATGCCATAATTTTAATATAGGTCTATGCTTATAATTCTTTCACAAGGTGGAAAAATATGTATATACAGCTATAATGAGGCATTCATATATAAATATTTAAACTCCCCCTGTGGTGAAAATCAAACTTTTAATTGTTTATATGTCTCTGTGTTGTTTTAATATGCTTTAAAGGATAAGTTCTGTATTTTACACTTAAAGTCCTGTTTTAAAATTGTTTCTGATGAAATAGAACGGTTAAGATTGAAATTTGGACACATGCTGCTGGCCTGAGAATTTTCGGTTTCTGTGGTATCCCACCCCTGACGAGTGGATCTCTGAGCAGGTGTGAGTGGAGGCGGGGCTAATTTTCACATTCATAGAACTACATAAATGGGGCAAGGGTGTAGCAAGCTATTTTGAGGCGTAAAGCAATGTTTTGTCAAGGAAAACAATTTTGGTGATCAAATATCAGTTAAGGAATACAATTATTGACTACAAGGGGACTTTAACAACAACACAGTTTATCTGTCAATCAATTGCGAGTCAAAGTTGCTTTAGTGTATTTCAAAGTTGACCTAGAACATCATGCCTGAAGAAATACCTGAAGATAAGCCAACCAACAAATTTATTATCTGAATTTGAGGAACTGTTGTTTAAAGTTGACAGAATTTTCCGGCTTTCCGTGTTTTCATTATATATAGAGGGTACATCTTCTGAAAGAGTGCATAATCTTCAGATCAAAACACAGGAGAAGCAGAAACAAGCAATAAAAGTTTGTAGTATTTAAAGAAACACGTTTCTCTCAGCTTTTTGTTCACAATGTTGCTTTATTTATGAAACCTCCATTCAAGTGTTGATTAAAAAAAGACTGCATGACGCCAGAATATTTTTGATTTTATTTTTTAAGCAAAGGCTCTGTTCTGTCTTTTTATAAAATGCATGTTCAGATATTCATAAAACAAAGTATTCTGAGGGCCAGGAAAGTTTTGTGAAAATCTGATTAGTTAATGCTCTTTAACTATATGGCACCTTTAATGGCATTCTTAGCTAGGTTTAAACAAAACAGAGAGACAAATGACATGTTGAATTGAATTTTCAATGAGAGATGTTTGAGTTCACGTCAAAATCTTTTTGATTTCTGTATCTCGGCAAATCTGTACACAGTTTTTGATGTTGAGAGTTGTTTTCCCCACACGGCACATCTGAGAGATGTCAGCAGAAGTTTCCATTTGCTCACTATTTATTGTGTAATTGACTAGGAGAAACCATTGAGAGGAAAGAGATCTTTCCCTTCCTATATACAGACAGGCCTCACACATGGAGCTGCCGTGGACTCTTCTTTCTTTCCTGCCCCCTTCCCCCCCACACTCATTTGTACATCATAATTCGCTGAAGGGCTAGGATCATCCCACCCCCTCCCTTTGGTTTACACCAGAGTTAATTGGAGAAAACTCGGCACAGATCAGCCTATGTGGATCTAATTGTCCGCTCACCCTGGACTGTGCTCCTTGCCTCAGAAAAACCTGCACACAAACAGTGGCCTGTCAGCAGTAATTCAAAATAATATACGATGATCTTTTACGCTACTTTAAATTAATTCCTTTGGGTACTCCAATTAAAGATTACGTTTGACCTATTCCCTCTTTCTCGTTGGTCATCTGTGTTTCTATAAGCATGAAAGCGAGAGCCTGTATTATTTGTCTACGTATGCTCTTGCGCACCCTGCCCTGTCTGTTCTCATAGCCCAAGTCACAAAGGAAGGAATGAAAATACAGAGTGAAGCTGCAGGTTTGAAAACGAGAAATGAGGTCGTAAAACAAGTCACCGTCATCCTTGCCGCATTATCTGACAGCGGCGGAGGCACACACACAAAAAAGAAGCTTAATTTCACGTCGAGCATGTTTGTGCTTTTGCGGGGCGCTGCTGTGATTCGCTGAGGGCATGAGACGAGAGCAGAGAGCTGGGAATAAACCAAGCAGGATGTCATCCGTCACAGAATGCCAGCAAGGTGACAGACAGCCACCCGTGGCACTTTATTATCAGTGGGTGTAGTTATGAAAATTATAGCTGTGCTTCAAACAAACGGGACATAATTCATGCCAAACTGCTCCCCAAGTTAAAAAATCATATTTTATAGATGGAGAATTGTTTACTGATTGCCTAGGAAGACGCTCTGTTTTGACAGTCTGCAAATGATACAGTAGTATTCTTTTTAAGGTGCTTGTGAAATCCTGAGCTGCCTGTTGGACATCAGTCTTTATTAGATGGTGAAAACATGAAGCGCTTGTGGGCTTTTGATGAATGGATTGCACTGACCGCCACACAGGTTCATTTACGTTGGTGGCCAGCAGAATTGATATCGTACAGGGGTTTGTTGTTGTTTTATTAAAGGAACATTTCAGGTTCTTGGAAGCATTTTATGCATAATTTGTAGCATTATTTGGCCCTTACAGTGGAAGTAAATAGTTTTTACTTTTTTAATCAGAAAAGTTAATTTTATAAAAGAACTAACAAAAAGTTGCTCCGCAAAGATGCATTCAGCTGATCGAAAGTGACAGTAAAGACAATTATAATGTCACAAAAGATTTACTTTCTATTCATCAAATAATCCTGAGGGGAAAAAAGTCACCGTTTTCATGAAAACATGACGCACCATAAGTGTTTTTTTTAACATTGATGATAATAATTAATGTTTCTTGAGCATCAATTCAGCATATTAGAATGATTTCTGAAAGGATTGTGAAGACTGGAGTAATGATGCTGAAAATTCAGCTTTGCATAAAAGATATGAATTACATTTGAATATTTATTCATGTAGAAAACACTTATTTTAAACTATACTAACATGGTCACAGTATTACTGTTTTTGATCACATACATGCAGTCTTGGTGAGCATTAAAGGCTTTAAAGTTACCTCACCATGAAGAGAGATTACCACCTTCCGAAGGAATAAAGGTGGGAGAGATTTCTGCCTTAACTGAAACCTTTCAGTAAAATGGCATTGCACAAGGTAGACGGCTAGACGCCATGTTTAATCTTGTTCTACTGTCTTATAGTGTGTCTGATGTTCAATCTCTAAAATGGTTCACATTACTTTTGTCTAATTTGGATATACATGTCTCAACAGTTAGCTTTCTTTTCTGCTTGTCTATCAAAGACTTATGGACACCAAACATTTGAATGGTAAGGTAAGCAAATCACACCGAATTTTCACACCGAAATATTGGCCCCTTCACTGTAAGTGCCTCACTGTAACCCAGATAATTATCATTATTATTTTTAAGTAAGGAGGGATGAGTAGTATGGAAGAGGATTAGGGCCAAGCAATAATAAAAAAAAAATAAAAACCATTCTCGAGATTAATGTCATTATAATGCAAAATAAAACTCATTACATTTTGAGACAGGAAGTTGAAATACAATCTTAGAATAAACTCATTAAATATCGAGAAAAAACTCATTAAATTTTGAGAAAAAAAGTCAAAATACAATATTGAGAATAAACTCATTAAATATTAAGAATAAAGTAATTGTGTTTAAAGAAAAAACTTGATTTCGAGAAAAAAGTCTAAATAGAATCTTGAGAATAAACTCTTTAAATATTCAGAATAAAGTAGTTGTGTTTCGAGAAAAAAATTCAAAATACAATCTTGAGAATAAACTCTTTAAATATCGAGAATAAAGTAGTTGCGTTTCAAGAAAAAAACTTTCTTGACATTTCGAGAAAAAAGTCAAAATACAATATTGAGAATAAAGTCATTGCGTTTCAAGAAAAAAATGTGTTAAATTTCGAGAAAAATGTCGAAATACAATCTTGAGAATAACCTCATTAAAAATCGAGAATAAAGTAGTTGCGTTTCAAGAAAAACGTTCTTGACATTTCGAGAAAAAAGTCAAAATACAATATTGAGAATAAAGTCATTGTGTTTCGAGAAAAAAAAACGTGTAAAATTTCGAGAAAAAAGTCTAAATACAATCTTGAGAATAAAATCATTAAATATCGAGTATAAAGTCATTGTGTTTCGAAGAAAAAAACGTGTTAAATCTTGAGAAAAAAGTCTAAATACAATCTTGAGAATAAACTCATTAAATATTGAGAATAAAGTAGTTGCGTTTCAAGAAAAAAACTTGTTAAATTTCGAGAAAAAAGTCAAAATACAATATTGAGAATAAAGTCATTGTGTTTCGAGAAAAAAAACGTGTTAAATTTCGAGAAAAAAGTCGAAATACAATCTTGTGAATAAACTCATTAAATATCGAGTGTAAAGTCGTGTCTCGAGAAAAAAACGTGTTAAATTTCGAGAAAAAATCTAAATACAATCTTGAGAATAAAATCATTAAATATTGAGTACAAAGTAATTGTGTTTCGAAGAAAAAAACGCGTTAAATCTTGAGAAAAAAGTCTAAATACAATCTTGAGAATAAACTCATTAAATATCAAGAATAAAGTCATTGTGTCTCGAGGTTAAAACGTGTTAAATTTCGAGAAAAAAGTCTAAATACAATCTTGAGAATAAACTCATTAAATATCGACAATAAAGTCGCTGTGTTTTGAGAAAAAACTTGTTAAATTTAGAGAAAAAAGTTGAAATACAATCTTGAGAATAAACTCATTAAATATCAAGAATAAAGTCATTGTGTCTCGAAGTAAAAACGTGTTAAATTTCGAGAAAAAGTCTAAATACAATCTTGAGAATAAACTCATTAAATATCAAAGAATAAAGTCATTGTGTCTCGAGGTTAAAACGTGTTAAATTTCGAGAAAAAAGTCTAAATACAATCTTGAGAATAAACTCATTAAATATTGACAATAAAGTCGCTGTGTTTCGAGAAAAAACTTGTTAAATTTAGAGAAAAAAGTTGAAATACAATCTTGAGAATAAACTCATTAAATATCAAGAATAAAGTCATTGTGTTTCGAGTAAAAACGTGTTAAATTTCGAGAAAAAAGTCTAAATACAATCTTGAGAATAAACTCATTAAATATCGACAATAAAGTTGTTGTGTTTCGAGAAAAAACTCGTTAAATTTAGAGAAAAAAGTTGAAATACAATCTTGAGAATAAACTCATTAAATATTGACAATAAAGTTCGTTGTGTTTCGAGAAAAAACTCGTTAAATTTAGAGAAAAAAGTTGAAATACAATTTTGAGAATAAACTCTTTAAATATCGAAAATAAAGTAGTTGCGTTTCAAGAAAAAAAACTTTCTTGACATTTCGAGAAAAAAGTCAAAATATAATATTGAGAATAAAGTCATTGCGTTTCAAGAAAAAAATGTGTTAAATTTCGAGAAAAAGTCGAAATACAATCTTGAGAATAACCTCATTAAATATCGAGAATAAAGTAGTTGCGTTTCAAGAAAAAAACGTCTTGACATTTCGAGAAAAAAGTCAAAATACAATATTGAGAATAAAGTCATTGTGTTTCGAGAAAAAAAACGTGTTAAATTTCGAGAAAAAAGTCTAAATACAATCTTGAGAATAAAATCATTAAATATTGAGTATAAAGTCATTGTGTTTCAAAGAAAAAACGTGTTAAATCTTGAGAAAAAAGTCTAAATACAATCTTGAGAATAAACTCATTAAATATTGAGAATAAAGTAGTTGCGTTTCAAGAAAAAAACTTGTTAAATTTCGAGAAAAAAGTCAAAATACAATATTGAGAATAAAGTCATTGTGTTTCGAGAAAAAAACGTGTTAAATTTCGAGAAAAAATTCGAAATACAATCTTGTGAATAAACTCATTAAATACCGAGAGTAAAGTCTGTATCTTAGAAAAAAACTTGTTAAATTTCGAGAAAAATCTAAATACAATCTTGAGAATAAAATCATTAAATATTGAGTACAAAGTAATTGTGTTTCGAAGAAAAAAACGTGTTAAATCTTGAGAAAAAAGTCTAAATACAATCTTGAGAATAAACTCATTAAATATCAAGAATAAAGTCATTGTGTTCTCGAGTAAAAACGTGTTAAATTTCGAGAAAAAAGTCTAAATACAATCTTGAGAATAAACTCATTAAATATCGACAATAAAGTCGTTGTGTTTCGAGAAAAAACTCGTTAAATTTAGAGAAAAAAGTTGAAATACAATCTTGAGAATAAACTCATTAAATATTGACAATAAAGTCGTTGTGTTTCGAGAAAAACTCGTTAAATTTAGAGAAAAAAGTTGAAATACAATTTTGAGAATAAACTCATTAAATATCGAGAGTAAAGTCTCACATGACTTTAATCTCGAGATGGTTTTATTTATTTTTTTTATTATTGCTTGGCCCTAATCCTCTTCCATAGAGGGAATATATATATATATATATATATATATATATATATATATATATATATATATATATATATATATATATATATATATATATATAATTTAATATAATATATAATTTTTTGTGGTAATCAGCATTATGCCACAAATGCTGCCAATTGAATTGTATTGAATCCAGCTATTCCTTTAATTAGGAAAAGAAAAGGATAAAAAATACAGCAGACAGGGCAATTTTCTCTCAAAGTGCAGAGGCCGGTGGATTATGATGGATCACACAGTATCCTTGAAAGCCATCATTGGGATATACAGTATTCTAGCTGGAGACCATCTTGAATCCGGTATGCTTTGGGAGCTGAATGCGGTGCTTAATTTGTTCACTGTGTGGAGGCTCGATCAACATTTAGATCCAAGCGAGTTCATTTTATTTCGACGGCGATTGCATGAAGGTTCCCGAGACTGTATAATGTGACTGTATGGGGTGTTGGCAGGCCGTTCTAATGTGATTGCGAATGGGGTGTGGAGTCGTCTAATGTGGGATGTGCATTCGCTGGGCCGCAGCTAGTAAAGAGATGTTGCAGTGGGGAAGTCCTGCAGCACCATAATGTATTTACTCTGTAATTTGTGTCTCAGTGAGAGGCCATATATCCTGTTTAAGAGTGACACCTCCCCTCCCTGCGGCCCACTGTATCCCTGTCTCTCTCACGGAGACCTCAGCTCGCTGTGCTGATGGATGAGCACGTCAAAGCCACTCCTGCCGCAACACACACACACACTACTTTATGCAGAGACGCATTCGAATCACAAAAAAACTTAAATGTGCACAAATAACTTTTTTATTATTTTTTATTATTTTTATTTATTATATTAAAATACGTGTTATTGAATTGCTGAATTACGTAGGCTATTTCGTAATTTAATAATAATATTTTTAATAATAATTGCATTATTTCTTAACTATAATAATACTAATAATCTGTAGTCTGTATTTGATATTATTTTATAATATATTCATATATTATATTATTTATTATATAATATTTTTCCTTTTTTAATATAGTAAAAACTATAATGATGTTTACTCATTTACCGCCAAGACTTCATCATTTTTTAAAGTCAAAATTAGGGATGTCCCGATACCACTTTTTCACCTCCGAATACCGATATTAATCCGATATTTTTATTTTATTCTTAAACTAATAAAAATATAGCACTTTTCTCAATTAGCTACCTAAAATTTACCTCCAGTATATAGTCCACAGCAACAGTTGATTATGAAAGATTTTTTTTAAATCTTTCTAAATTCTTTTAAATAGGGTCACTTCTAATCTGTGTCCTATTACATTTCTAAAGTAACCTTCCCAACACTGTGCATGTGTACTGTACACAAATTAACATAAACCACTCATTGCAACTACTTAAGTATCTCTGCATATAAATTACGCTTATTGTGGTCATGGCGTGTGTGTCAAACACATGTTGCATGTATTGAGGAGCCCAGCAGGCCTCTGTCACCATGGTAACAGATGTGCATGACTGAGAGGATTCTTCTCACCGATTATAAGACACATTTAACATGAGGTTATAGCTATATTTTTACCACTTCTATAGTTCAGTCTTTCTGTATATTTTGGATGTTCCCCTATTTACGTAATTGAGACTCTTCAAACCAGCTAATGAGCAGAATCAGGTGTTAGATAAGAGAGTGCAGTGTTGAGGCTCCTCCAGGAACAGCTTTGACAAACACTGCTCCAGTTTACTGAACCTTCCTGTGATTATTTCATAGATTGTTGGATACATTTGGTGAGTTTCTTGGATAGTTCTCCTGATTATATAAATATTTTGGATGAAAGCAGTGGGATGCATATTTATTCGTTTGCCAGTGTTTGTTTGCTTCATAAGCTCATAGGAATATACAGTGGCCTGCATTTGGACACTAAAGCCTTTTGTAAAATGCACAAATATCATTACATAAGATAACAAAATATCAAACCAAATGGCATCTGCACACAAACATTGCCAGACATTTTACAGAACTATCATGTCTGGGCCATTTTTGCAATTACTTTAACCAGCTTGTCCCAAGATCCAATTAAATGACATAGTTGACAATCAGAAACTTAATCTAAATAGGTTTGAACTAAACACAAAACTGATTTTATTTTTGGAAATTGCAACTTTATATTTAACAATAGTGAATCAGTGTGTTACTTTGATTTTGACTGCTTGTCATGTCATGGACAAATAACATGTTGCATCCCAACCAATCATCGCTAGCCGCCTTAAACAATGTGCATGATGTCATCAAGAAGGTGGAACTAGTGAATGACTTCACAAGAGCGTAAACAAACAGTTGTATGCTAGCCTAATGCTAATTCCAGTACTCACCATGTTGCTGAAGTCCTTGCTATCGTTCTTTTTCACACTGTTGTAATGGTCCCTTGAGGAAACATCATATAGGTAGGAGTTACTCTATTGCATAGTTCCACCAAGCAGCACCAATAACATCGTCTCTTTTTCGCTTGACTATGTTTTGAAAGCCAAGATCGCAACTATTCCTCACAATTATCTTTTTTTCACTGTCTTGTTATTTGAAACTATCAATCAAATACAATTAAATGCTTTGCTTGTTACATGTTCTTGTCCTATCTTTCTTTAAAACGAATACCTCGTGGTTTGATATTTTGTTATATAATGCAATGACATTCATGCTTTTTTAAGTGCGGCTCAAGCATTTAGAAACTTTAAAGGGCCACTGTACTTCTGAATAATGCATGTGCCTTAAAAGTTTCCTTTGCTGAGAATCCTCAACCATCACACAGTTCTCTTGATTGGGTAAAATACAGAGCTTCTCTAATGAATCTGCAAAAACAAAGAGCTTCCGTCATTCCCTTATTAAAGAAGTACAAGTCTGCAAGTGCAAATGTCACTCTCAAGATAACATCTTATCATCCTGCTAACATTCACACCTGTTCCTGTACATGATTCATACTTGTGGGTCATGAATTCCTGGTAATTAAAGTGCCAAAGACGGAGCTGACAGTTTCCAGTGCAGAAGAGAAGCCTCTCCAGGGCCCTCAAAGAACCGCATATGAGGGGCCTTTCAACCATCAGACTATCCTTTGTAAACTCCATGAAAAGCGTTTCTGGATTCCTTTCCCTTCCTGTACCTGATAACAGCAAGTGTGAAGCAGATCTTCAGACAGGAATGGCTCATCTTTTGGTGCACATCATCATCCCTTTATGCTGGCACAACCTTGCTCTTTGGGAGCAAATCAAGAAGGTATTGTTAATATGCAGTAGAATAAGCACACAATGTGTCTCTTTTTGGGAAGGAAATCGATGAGTCCTGCTAGCACAAGTCTCCAGTGGAAAGTGGGACAGCTGAGCTGACTCAAGATTGATCACAAGATGGATGCCGAGAGGTCCATCACCTTGCTGAGCTGAGTTTGTGTATGTGCGG
Source organism: Hybognathus amarus (assembly GCA_030378365.1). NCBI lineage: Eukaryota > Metazoa > Chordata > Actinopteri > Cypriniformes > Leuciscidae > Hybognathus > Hybognathus amarus. The sequence goes on along the minus strand of JAQIUQ010002980.1, from coordinate 122,579 downwards.
GTTTATATACATGTTTGTTTTTGTACCTCTGAGGAAAGCAGAAATACCGTTTGTAAATTCTCTCCTGTCCGTGATCAAGTCTGGGTCAGCGCTGATAACATATTTAAAGATCCTTTATTTAAGACTACAGTGACAGAGCGATAATGGGTCAGAGCTGATAAGACCTAAATGGACATGAAGACGTACGTTATAAATGTCTGCGCAGTGCTAAAAGGCCCTCTTTAAAACTCCAAACTCTCCCAACCTTATTTAATTAAAATGGCCAGCAGATAAAAATGCTTACACACTATTTCAGTCACTTAGAGCTCATGAAATATTTCCCAGTGTGCACTGAGGCACAGATGGAACGAGAGTGATGGCAAACTTATGGGCAGCCAGTGCTTGCACATTAGACAGTTTGTCACAGGACACGTCTCTGCACACAAAAAATGCTCTTGACTGGAAGATGGGACCACAAATTCAATGTTCCTTTAGTAGATGAAAAAGAAAAGACCTGTACCTGCAAGAGAACTTGAAGTAGTACTTTTTTTCTCCTTGTTTTGCCACAGTTGCCCTAGTAATGATCACTGGGACATTTTTAAGGTCCTATTTTCAGAAAAGGAGTTTGAAACAAAATATATTGGGAAAAGCAAATAAAACTTGACTTCTGGACTTATTTTCAATGACTGTCAATCCTGGACTATTTGCAATTTCTCAGGAACAAATACGTTTTTGGCCAGTGAACCTGTTGCAGTTGTTCATCCAAAAATAATACTGTATTCAGTTGTTCCCGCAAAGCTGCTTAGCCTTTATTTCTTCAGTAGAACACAAAAAGTGAAAATTTAAGGAATATCCAGGCCACTCTTTCAAATATAATGAAATTGAATAAGGGTTGACAAAACAAACACTATAAAGTTGTCCATACAGCCATGCTGTGAGGAACAGATTTGATCATAAAAGTTCTTGACATGCACAATAGCTCTCTCTTTTTCTTTTGGTCCCACTTTATATTAAGCAGCTTTAAGTACTATGTACTTACATTGAAATTAATAATTTGATACAATGGACTCATTGTGTACATAAATGTTTTTACATTGTACTTACATAACAAAAATACCAGCATGTAATTACAGCTGTAATTAATTTATGTAATTACATTTGTAATTACACAGTTGACCCATCCCTCACACCTTAACCTACCCTTAAACCTACCCATACCACCACACCACTAACCTTACCCGTATCAATAGCAGCAAAAGTGTTTTACAATACAACAGGACCACAATAATACGTTGTACTTATTTTTCGATGTAAGTACATAGTACTTATAGCCACTTAATTAAAAGTGGGACCTTTCTTTTTTTTTTACTGTTTATTTAGTTCCAAAAAAATTGTCTAAATGGTCTTCATTCAAACGTCATGATGACTTGATTTTACTTTAACATTTATTCAGTTAGCTGATGCTTTTATCTAAAGCGACTTAAAATTGCTATATGTGTCAGAGGTTGCATGCCTCTGGAGCAACTAGGGGTTAAGTGTCTCACAGTGGATTCGAACCCAGGTCGTTATAGATGACGATCCTAGGGTGTCATCCAACTGATGCTTTACCTTTAGCGTCAGTTAGATGACGCGGGTAGGTTTAGGTTTGGGGTAGGGTTAGGGTTAGATAGCGTCATCTATATAACTGACGTTAAAGGGTACCCTAAAACGTCGGACATTGATGTATGGTCAAAAGCATCAGTTAGATGGCGTCTTGGGATGAGAACGGGCTGAGTTAACAGCTCACACATGGAAATATTATGTGTAAGTGACTAACAAATTATATTTTGCAGAAATTTAAAGAGAAACTAGAAAATGTTGTTGAGTAGGAGTAAAAAGTATAGAAGCTTGTTTCTGCCACAGAATAAAAAAATTAAATAAAAAAAAGCAAATTAAGACTTTTTATCTCACAATTCTGACTTTTTTCTCACATAATCTCAATATAAAGTCACAAATGCAAGTTATAAAGTCAGAACTGTGTGATATAAAATCGCAATTTGCACGTTATAAAGATATAAACTCAAGCAATTGCAAGAAATCAACTCACAAATCTGACTTTTTCTCAGAATTGCATATTTATATATCACAATTATGACTTTATAAAAAGCAATTGTGACTTTATATCACACAATTCTGAGGAATAAAGTCAGAATTGTAAGATGTTATCTCACAATTATCTTTTAAAATGTTTTATTCTGTGGCAGAAACAAGCTACCATAGGAGCAAATCAATAGTCACTGAATGATCATCAGTATCTGCCTGTAAAATCATCCATTCAGAGCAATTACATGTTGTTTATACATTGACTAGTTGATGTTCAAGCCATAATGTCGGTAACAGTTTGTGTTTCTTACATATTAAAGATGCATTCAGTAGTAGCTAGCATTAGTATCACTGTTCTGTGTGTATTTTGAGTACTGATACACTTGGATATTGTACTGCTATCATGTTCGACATGGTTCATCATGGCTGCAATGTAGGAGTGGGTTTTAGAGAGCAGTCTACACAATTATTCTTTCTTGTCCAACAACAAAAAAAGCAACTTATGTAGCAATCGCTATACTCAAGATTTGCTCCATTATCAAATCTTTCTGCATTTGTGTTTGCTGTAATGATGTGTACAATAATTCTCCCATTGTCTCTTTTGGTTAAGCATGATAACTCTTTTACTGTCTAATTTTTCCTTTTCACATCACAGAACAAAGCTACTGTGCCAGCCAATGAGTGGGAACATTCTCCCCAACATTTACTAAACTACATAAAATACACCATACATAATTAAAACACTTTTTACAGAGAACTATTATGAGTACATTTTTCTTTTCATGGGAGCCTAGGTCATTCACTCTTCACAAAAGCACAAAATAAAGCGTACATTTTTTAAAATTAGCACTAGGCTAAACTACTGCACCTTTAAGTGTTCATGTTCTTTAATCCAATTCAGGTAACTTTCGTAGAGGTGAAGTAAACAATTATGTTTTCTCTGCACACAGAATGGAGAAAGTCACAATGTTACTCAACATATTGGAACTCAAGTGCTGCAAATGATAGACATTTTCCTTTGCTTGTGCATCAGTCAACTGCTGATCTGCCACATCACAAAAATAAACATCAACCCACACACATACACACAAAACAACTCACTTAACAAAGGTGTTTCAACAGTAGTATACCTTTTTCTCTAAATAAGGGTGCAGGATGGCTGTTGCAATGTGTTGTGTGGGACCTATTAATATATGCAGTGCAAATAAGCATTTCAAAATGGTCTCCTAGAGACTTTATGCTAAACTTATGTTTGACAGGGTCAAATTAATGAGCTGTTTGTGTCAAATAGCGTTCATCATTTTTGGGATAGCTGCCTAATGAATGTGAGCTGCACTAATACTGTGGAGATACTGACGCCGCATGATGAGCAGCGTGCACATAATAAATCTTTATGCAGTTTAAAAACAAGCTTCATCATTAGCACTTGGCCTCTGCTTATATTTTCTGATGTCTTGTGAAAACTTTGTCTTTAAAAAAAGATATTTATTGTCCGACGGCATATCCGAAATAATGCTAAGGTTTAAATTTGGGTCATCGGAGCCACTTTTGAAAGCAATTGTCTGCATTTATATTTAATGACTTTTATGAATATTCATCAATTATGGATGCTTTTCTGAATCTGTCCCAAGGATGACATAAGAGAGGGTGTGATAGACGGATGGGGCTTTAATGGACTTCCTGCATCCAGTAAGAATCAGCTGTTTTTATCTAATAAATACACATGAATGCGTCACAGATGAACACACACAATAAATGTGCATTTGGTGTGATATTTTAAATAAAAGTTGTACCTTTGTGGGGTGCAATTGCTAAATGAATTACGACAGGTATTAAAAATACAAAGCAATTCATTTGATGGCACTCCAAGCAACCATTCTTAAAGTATTAATGTGCATTATGGCTATAATTCACATTAAATGTTAATGGGGTGAAAAAATAAAGCTTTTTTTTTATTTATTAGTGTCCCGAAAGGTGAATTAACTGCCCCCCAAGGGCAAATGGGCACTCTGTTAACTACTGTGAAATTAACCTGAATCCGTCATGGTTGTGTTCATAAAAACAGAGAACCTGGACCCATAAAATTGCAATTTCATGCATCGCTCTTGTTAATCTCATTCATTCTCCTTCATCTTTTCTCCTTGAACTGGAATCACGATCGAGCTCCTCTATGCCATGGTTCTTGTTACACACCTCATTTGATTTCTCTTTCTTTTTATCTTTCTGTCTCCTGCTGCCTGTCTGTTCCTGGCAGGTAGGAGTTGTGTGTTGTCTGACATCCCTGGTGCTGTGATGGCTTTGGTCAGCAGTTTTAAAGAGTAATGACTGCAGTGGTCGCCAGACTCTTGCTGTGGGTTGTCACCGGCAGTACCGTTTAATGTATCCTGTTTGCTCTATTACAGTCTGCCAATCCAATGAGCTCCTGCAGCCCTGGACCTTTACGGATGATGCGGAGACAGACCCGAAAGTCGCATTTAGCCTTGCGGAAACGCTCATGGCAATGGCTCTAAAGCTTATGCGGTAAAAGAACGGACTGAATGAGGGACTCGAATGCACAATCTTCACCTTTATTTTCACTCCTGCACACAAGCCAAAATCAACTCAGTCGTTAAACTCACTGTAAAAAATAACTGTGATTTTAACAGTAAAATACTGTAAAAATGCTACAGTGCAAAACTGTTAATTGGTAAACAGAAAGTTTCCGTACTATAAAGGGTAAATAACTGTGATATAATTTTACAGTAAAATACCTTTAAATTTACAGTTTTTGAAAGTGAAAAAGAACAAATCATAGTATAATTTACAGTGAAAAACCGTAAATTGACATTCCCACAATTCCCTGTGTGACACTTCACATTTTATGTATTTTTGGTGAAATAACTATGGTTCCTCATAGTTTTATTGCTTTTTTTGTTTGTTTTGTTTTGTTTTTCTAATCAGTTATGTACATTAGTTACTGTGAGCTGTGATTGCTCATGTTACTCTCATCACTGCTGTTGTTGGTTGTCAGTGTATTACAATGGTCTAAAACAGATATCAATACATCAATAAGTTGGTAAATCCACATTTTATCAGAAAATAAAATACGGTTTGTTACTGTAAATTTTAAGTTAAGTCTGTAAAACCATTAACGTTCCTACCGTATTTTTAATGGTAAAGTTCTGCCAACCACAGCTGCCGGTTTTTTACCGTAAAATTTACGGTTTATCTTTTACAGTGGGAATTTTTTTTTTTTTGAGAAATGTTTTCGTTTGAGATATTTTTCTTAGATTTGGTTATTGTTTTTACCATTTTCCACACTGTAAGAAAATACTAAAATTAATAATGACAACATCATCATAAGTTTAAGGTACAATATGTAGGATTTTTGCAGTACAATGTTATATATTGTGTTTAGTTGATTACTTACAATATCCCAAATGTTTCAAACTATTTGTAAATTAGTTGAAAAAATTGGGATTTTAACCAAGGAAACGGGGCATGTGAGCAGGGGTGAGGAGTCGCCATATACATATTAGAGTAGGATCTGTATGTTATTCTAATGTTGATCTAGCTTAACATACTTAACATATCTAACATATTATATATCTAACACACAACCTATCTAACAACATTAAACACACTCAAATGCCGTTTAGTGTGATAGTGTAACTTTTAGAGCAAGTGAAACAGCGCTGCATTACCTAAAGTTTAATTCATCTAGATAAACGGACATGTGTGAGTATTAATCCAGTACTTGCGTGTAGTTCGGCAGAATGAAATGTCCTTATTCCTTTATATCCGCGGAACTTGCGCATGTGTGACGCTGATATATGTCTCTCATTAGCAATTGCGCCCTGCTTCCCAGCACAGTCATGTTAAAAACATCAATGTATTCACTCATCAATAAAAGATCCATCAGCATGACGACAAGATCTAAAATTCAGCTTAATGTGGAATATACGCTCATCAAAAAAAGCAAAAATCCTGCATTTTGTAACTTTAATAACTCATCAAAAATATTATCATTTTAAATATTATCAGCAATTATCATCATTTTTGATGTTATACGATATGTTATAAGATTCAAATCATTCAAGTCGGTTTAATGTCATTTAAGTTGAAATGACTTCAAAATCCAAGTTGATTGAGTTGACTTAACTTTAAGACAGCAACTTTTTACAGTGCATTCTACCATGTTTAACATTACTTCTTTGTTAAATACTGCAGTGCTGCAAACTATAAATGATTTATCCTTTTTTATTCAAATGTCCCACATAATCTTAAATCAAAATCATTAACTTATTTTCTCTGATGATGGCGGACAATAATCCCTCCTCTCAAGCTATGCCACTCACATCAAATTGCAGCAATTAGCAAACAACAATGATCCAATTAGTTCCCAAAGGACAAAATCATGTCCTGCCCTACTTTTTTCTTGTTCAAAAGCCATTTCACTCGGATGCATGTCACGAAAGAGCAGAAAAGACAATCGCAATTTCCTTACACAAATAAGCTAGATGTAGTCTGGTACAGTTAGCATTGATGAATGAAAATGATGTGGGTTATAAACTCAGGCAGGAGTTTATCATCGTTGATTTGCTGCTTTGATGAAATATGCAGTAAAAGCATTAAGGCAACTTTGCCAATAATCCCAAATATGCCTTGCAAACTTGTAAAGCGTTCAAGCTGGAGAGCAAGAGGGAGCTTATTAGATCTTCCGCAGAAGTAATGGATGTCATTTGCGAATGCATACGCTTCCAGTAGGATCGCATGAAAGACAGGACAAATCTGATTATGGAGCAAAATGCCTGTTGTGTGGAAAAGATTGTTTACATTTGAAATCAATTGAACTGAAAAGGGACTCCGGCTTACTGATCCCACAGTACACAGCTAGTATAAAGCCTCAGTCTGTTTTCTGGAACATTCTGTTTGGTGGCTTTTTAATTAACTGGGGGTGAAGATTACGGCTGATTCCTCTGACGAGTGAATCATGCAGAATTCAAATGCGGGACTAAGCTGCAGAAACAATGAGCTGCATTTATAGCATCTTCCCACTCTGAAGAAGAATAGGATTGACCAGAGACAGGAGCGCATGCTAATCTATCTAGCTGGCATCTCCTGTCAATATTTACAGCGTAGCAGCCATCAGCTTGGCATCCCCATTTGTACGCATTGGAGGGAGGAACAATCTATGATTTCTATTTCTATGGCAGACATTTATCATTTAATTACCAGCAACAGGTTGGAGGTAGAGGAGATGAGCACGGTGAGATCTCGCTCCCGGCGAGGTTGACGTTACAAAACTGCTGCAAAGCTCAAGAGCTCCCCCACATGCCACGTGAGGAGCTGGAATTATACTCCCTTCGGTCTTCTGCAGTTCTTACTTGAAGCAATCGTGCCATATTGAACTGATTTCTGAACAGTAAAGCATAGGCGTGTGGCGAGAAATAATGCAGGCGCAGAATTATCCCCAGAGTGCAGTAAGAATGCGAGGCGGGTGGTCCGCGATGACTTCCAGGGGGACAAACAGCACAGAGAGGCGGTTGCAGAGTGAGCCTGTGTTTTCCCAAGAGACGAGCAGTTCTTCAGGAGCAGATGAGATCCAATGGTTGGTTATTGAATAACAGCAACACTCTGCCACAATTTTTTTTTTTTGAAACTTTGAGAAAAAAAGAAAATTCTTTTGTTCTCATAAACTGAGTGGAAGATTCACCCCGGAGGTGATGACTTGTCACACAATATGTGTAGTGTCATCATTCCAAAGTGAAGCTTCCTTCCTCTGGGGCGACAGTACTGTGGGACACGACTTCTGTCATTTTTCATAATAAATATACATGAGTTTATTCATTTTACTCCAATGCGGGGAAATATGAACATGGACGCCTGTAAAAACGGAGACGATCTCGTTATTGCTGGTGACAAATGTAATTTTATTTTCCACTCAAGTCTCTATCAAGCTTTAATCCCTGTTGGCTAGAATATATCCATAATGATGCTTAATCTCATCATTCTTTATAACTATTCTCTGCCTACTCAAGAGTGCCACTGGACTGAGAATTGCCAGCTCCATTCGCAAGGGCTGACAGGGTGTAAATCAGCCAAGATCATCGAGTTCTGCCTGTGTCCTGATCCTTTTCTTTACCTGTCTAATAGTGGATGCGTTCTAAAAGTGCTGTTCAAGTTAAGCAAGGCAATGAAACTTTAGCATATTGAAGTAAAAATGGTCGTAAATACAACAAAAACTAGTGGTAGTGGTTTATAAGTTTAAATAGTGAGCCTGTTCTCATCCCAAGGCGTCATATACAACGCTTTTGCAAAAGCGTAAACATCCAGCGCACATGGCAACCTTTAGCGTCATATGGGGCAGAAGGCGCCTCCTAGTGGTCTAACCCTAACCCTACCCCATACCTAAACCTACCATAGCCGAAGCGTCTCAGTTGACAGCTAAAGGGTGCCATGTGCATTGGATGTTTACGCTTTTGCAAAAGTGTCGTATATGACGCCTTGGGATGAGAATGCGTTGAAATAGTTTAATACTATAGGTCTGTCTAAAAGACTCACAGAAACCAGACTCTAAAGCCCCGTTCACACTACACGCGACTTTGTCGCTGCAGGTTGCCAGTGGCTGTGCTGGAGGGCGTTCCCCACTACTGGTTGCCTAGTAATGTTTGTGAGTGACATTCACGGATGTTACTCTATGTTAGACAACAAATACGTTTTATTGCCGCTACAAACAAATATTTTGGAAGGAAAAGTCTAAATATAAATGGAATCAGTACATAAAATGCATAATATTAAAGATGAACGAGAAACAGTGAGTGATCTTTGCCATCGCGGCTATTTAACTGCAGCAAACATGCAAATACAGGTCTATATGGGTTCTCAAAACCATTAAGTTACGGATTCAGTACGGTGAACACCACTGTATGTACACGGAGATCATCCATTATAGGACAGTTTCTGACTGCTAAAATGAGCTTCTCGTTCGACTTGCCTCGGTCAGACTCAGCACTGAAGAGTGACGCGCTCCACTGACTTCACTCCTATTGGTTGTCGCTCGCGAAAATCGCTCTTCATTTGCATAAAGTAAAAAATTTCTCAACTTTGTCACGTCGCTGGACACGCCCTCTGGCTCATGACCGAAGTGTCGCCGGAGTCGCCCGCTCACCATTGAAAATGAATGGTATCTTGTCGCTTGGTCACGTGTAGTGTGAACAGGGCTTAAAAACAGCCTAGCAGCTACTTTCTTTAGACTTATTTTTTTTGGTGCTTCGATTAAAAAATTTCTTGTTTACCAGCGCAGTCTCATCCCAAGACATCATATAACTGACGTCTTGGACGTCTTTTGACCATACGTCAATATCCGCCTTTTAGTAGAATTCCAAAACTACTAGAACGGCCACAAACAGACAAATTTTGACCGTTAGATTTAAAACAGTGTATATTTTGTTGACGAATAATTTTCGTAATTATTTTCGTCAACGACATTTTTCAAAGACGAAAACGAGACGATAATAATAATATTATAATGATAATTATAATAAATAGGCTAATATATATAGGACTAGCAGAACTAGTGAACAGCCCATGCAGCAAAACAAACTGCGCAGGAAAGGGCAGAGGAGCTCAGCCAGGATCATCCGACATGAATGGAACATCTGGATCGGATTCGGCCGTGTCTGATGATAGCAGCCGTCTCTTTTTCCTTGATGTGGACTCTGACTCTGAATCACTCCGTGATGAGGAGGAAATGTTAACTTGCACCCAGGAAACGTCGCTGTCACTTTCCACCTCCGATTGTTCCCCTGCATCCGAATCATCACTCGTCAAGTTCTGAAGCTCCAGGGCATCCTGTAGTCCGGTTTTATTTGCTTATTTCTGATCAACAACTAATGTAGAAATTATTATATAGCAAACACCGCTGTGACCGGATGGACCTTTCTGTTGACAGCTGAAGAGACCACGATCAACCGCGGATATTTAACAAAAAATACAGCGAAATTCAGTGCGGTCAATATGAAAATACGAAAAAATAAGAAAAATAAACGAAAAAATACGAAAATAGGTAAATATGTTCTTTTTTTTTGCTCTACGTTTCACAGTAACTTAATTTATATGAAAAGCATTTTAAATGAAAATACAGACAATTTTAGAATGAGTCAGGTACCAGCAGGATTTTTTTATTTTTTTCAACAAAGTTATTGTAGATATAAAATTCAAAACGGTCAAAATGACGTTCTAGTGTTAAACGTCGGTTAGATGACGTTATCGGATCCTAATTCCACCCCAGAACTAAACCTACCCCGTCACCTAACTGACGTTAAAGGTAAAGCGTCAGTTTTTTGATGTCCCAGGATCGTCAGTATGACCGACGTTAAGGGTACCCTGAAAAGGCGGATATTGACGTATGAGTCAAAGACGTCCCAAGACGTCAGTTATATGATTCCTTGGGATGAGACTGTGTTATATTTATATAAACTTTTGTGAGATTCGCAAGTAAAACGCTTCTGAACAACCATCTTTATCAAGCAATTCTGAAATTTGTCAGCTAAAAAAAGTCACTGGCTCTTCAATGTTTCATTTTCAGGAGCCAATGGCTCGCTAAGTCATTTATTATTTATTTATTTTTTGGCTGAACCCACTTATTAAAGCAAATGTCCTTAAATTATATTCAATGAAACCAGGGCAAGTGAAGCGATCAATGGTGGCTGATTATAAAGCGACAGGTTGCTGTGCCAAGGTGATGTTGGTCATTCGTGTCCCTGTGATTTGCTTTCAAATGCCGACCATTCAGTGTGAAGTGCGCGGGGTGCGATTCTTTTGTGATGACACATAAGCGGCACACTGAGCAATTATAAGCTGTAGCCTTCAGCCTTGCTTCATTCATTATACATCCGTGGCTAGCCGTTGACACCGTGCTTTCCAGTCCCCGCCACATGCAACCCCCGCCAAGAGAGGGGACCAAAGGGAGATGCTAGAGTCGACTGCTATTAACAGAATTAACTCCAGCTGGGAGCACCGCCCTGGGAGAACACACCAATTCCATTATCTCAGCTGGACCCGAGCCACTCCTTTCCTCTTGATCACCCAGCACCGCCACACCACACCACAGCCAAAGTGCTCCGAGCTGCGCGCTGCTCCCGGGCCAGTCCCACTAGACCAGCACTCTGCATGTTTGAACTCCCTAGCACTCGCTGAACAGCAGCATAACTAAAGCATTTGCACTTGAAATATTCATCTGGCCCTCACACACACATGCCGCACAACCACATTTCAATCTTTCCTCAAAAATGTGCTTTCTATGTTTCCATACTTTTTATGCAGCTATTTTTGCCCCAGTTCAAATGAATCATCTTGTTTTTTCTTTTTTTTAAGAGTTCTGTTGAACTTTGTTGAGCTGAAGACTTTTTGTAAGTTATCTTGCCAACGAGTGAGTGGGTGGACGGACATACAGACAGACAGTATACATAGGTAGACAAACCTACATTGGTAGATACATAGGTGTAACTAGACTTAGCCTTTCCCTGGCCACAAATTTGAGACTAACATGGAATTTTCTCTCTCAAACCACTAATTGTACGAAACAGATTTGGTGTTTGCGCTCGGGGCGTCAAAGGTTTCTCTTTACAACAGTGTTGAGCAATGTAGCCAATAACAAACACATCTGTTGATTTCTTGGATGCAATGGTCAATCAGACACGTTCAAATCCACTAACCCCTAAAAACGCCAGAGTTTGTGCCTCCTTTAACTTAAAACAAACAGTGTACTGTACATTATGCAGGCTAAATAAGTGCAGGCAGCATTATTGATTAAATCCAAACTTTGTAAGATTGTGATAAGCAATTACTTATTTATTATTATTCGATTTGGCTGCCATGCTGAACAAGCACATACAGTATGTTTGCTTTTCTACATAAATTACAGTGGTTCGTGTATGTAGCCGCTTTAATAGCATATCAGTTTATGTTGGGATGTGTAGGTTGTTGCTACGCGACGTGTAACTTTTTCATGACATTCTATTTAAATGTGTTTTTAATGAGGAAGCACATAAAGCCTTACCCTGGAGTTGGTTCACTCTCCACCTATATGGTATAGACAGAAACTGTATAGATACTGTAGATAGTATAGAAAAACAGACTGACAAATAGAAAAACTAGACAAACAGAAAGAAAAAGCGGTCAGATGATTATGGGTAGACAGACAAACAGTTTAGGCAGTCGGATAGAAAAACGTGAATGGATTATGGATGAGACAGACAAACGTTTTAGACAAACAGACAGCTAGATATAGAAAACCCGGTAAGATTGAGGCAGACAAACAGTTTAGAATAGAGCCCGACCGATAAAGGATTTTGAAAGCCAAAACCGATACAATATTTGTTGGTTTTAATCCGATATTCGATATATTCGGCCGATTTTTTTATTTTTTTTACATTTATTTCAGAAACGCGCAACAAGACATTAACAGATTTCCCTAACATTAGTTAGTAGTAGTTATTGATGAGTTTTAACTAAAATAATATGATAATGCATTTTAAAAAGAAACTTGTTGTGTCACAACAGAACAGACTGATGATAGTGGTATTAGCTAGCTTTGTGCATAGCTAGTCTATGACGAGCCATAATTTAGCAATGGATAACGTCATACTGCAAATTGTAAAACATACATTTTCAATATAACAGGCCAAGGAGAGATGATGCGTCTCTTTGCTATACCTGTCACACGCTATTAAAGAAATACTTCAGTCACATTGTCAAAAGCTAAAATAAAAGGACAGTCAGCAAACTACGCTGTAACAACGTAACGTAACTATTACTAGCTAATTCCGTCGATAATATCGGCCTGCCAATAAATCGGTCTGACTCTAGTTTAGACAGAGACAGAAAGAAAAACAAGTAGATGGATTATGGATAGACAGACAGATAGTTTTGATAACTAGATATAGAGACAGATGGATGTTTGGATAGACAAACACACAAGACAAACAGACAGATAGATAGACAGATCGACAGTATCGAATTTTGAAGATATAACAACAAGCAACTGGGGGAACATTTTCAGAATTGGCAGAGTATATGTTTTACATCATACTGCTTGTTATGTTGCAGGATGTTTTAGTCCATTAGGGCTGTGAAGATGTTTCTAATACATAAAGGTTTGGTCCACTCAGCCATTTATTTCACGATCGTGAAGTGCTGAACACAGCATACTTTTTAGTAGTATTTCTTACAGGCCATTTTCTTTTTCAATGTCAGGACCGTGTTTGCACAGTCTTCCCCTGAGTGCGGTGGCTTGGAGCATTTCACAAAAGGAAGTATGCTATTGATTGTAGCAGACCTCTACTTGCTTTGTGCATTACTAATTGCATTGGCAGATGGATCAGAGAGACAGTGGACAGCCGTCTGTATAGCACTCCATGGCGTTGGTTTTATGAATGAGGCTGCTTGGTATTGATCCTGTAATTCTTTCTCCAGAAATGCATTCTACTTGAAACAAGCACTGTAAAGAGCCTGATTCCCATCACACTATAATGTTAACATCTCATCAGGATCTGTCAATAATTCCAATTTTCCAGTGAGATAAATAGTAATCATGCTAACACTCGGAAAGCTTGTTAAACGCAAGTGCTTGATTTTTACTCATGACTGTTTCTGTATTTTTTTTCTGTTGCTTTGGTAAACCTGGAAGTGTAAGATATTGGAAAAACTGTGACAGATAAGAAAACATATTGCTCATGTATCTACTTTCCTGAAAAGATATTAATTTTGTGCTATATTCTTTATTTTTGTAGTTTGTCTCATTAGTCAGTCATTCAAGTCTGCAGTAATCAACGCCTGACAGATCCTGCGCCTTTCTGAAACAATTTCTTCAGAGGGAAAAAAGACAGCGCCTGAAAGGCAGCAAAAGAGCGCGAAGTACATGCAAAATCAGTGGGTTTTTTATAAGTTGTTTCTCTGAGTAAAGACATTCAAACAGATGTCAAAGTGTGTGGTCACATCTGTAGTGACAAGTGAAAATGAAAAACAAGGCAAAACAAACTTCTGTGTTCTCTGTACTAACAGCAAATGAGGTGATAAGCCCACACTTCCTCTCAGGGACCAGTCAATGTGTGTGCCTGGTATTCCCCACATGGTCAATTTACTCGGTATTACGATACGTGTACGGCCACAACGATATATATTTTTGTCAGTCCCATGAGGAAAACAGCTTAGAAATCTTTTTGCAAATGCAAAACATTTCTGCAATGGGTCAGGCTGGTAAGGGATATAGTTTGGACTGTATGACAATCATTATTTCTACATACACGTAACGTTTAGCTGGCATCGGCTTAACACCATGATGTCACCCCGCATGTTTCCATGGTGATGCATCATGCTTGGCACATGATTCACCATAGCCAATATAGCGCTATATGCACTGATCTATACAATGACTGGATATCTCCATGATGATGACCAGGCGGTGAAGTCACCGGAAGTGTTTGCAGCGCCATCTTATGAAGCAGAAGGCTCCAGACGGCAGCTTCTACACTAAGCTGTGTCTGAAATCGCTCCCTATCCACCACTATAGTGCACTATATCAGGTGTTAGAGCCCTTTTGTAGTGGTGTTATGAATTTCTAGTGAGCGGATCATTCGATTGACATCCGATGTATACTGCTAAAGCACTATTTCCCAGAATCAAATGCGTAAGAGGACTAGAGTGTGTCACCGTAAGTGCAAATAATCAGAAATAACGTTTTTTCTACCTTTTTTTTATTAATCTTTACTTGAATAAAACATATTAAAATATTGAGAAAATATTATATAGATGAATGTTAAAATTAAGATGAACTGTTATTAATAGGGTTAAATTATTATAGGTAGCCTATATATTTTTTTTTTATTTAAATTAAAATATGTATATTATTTAGACATTAACTCGGATAGAAAGCCGTATTCCGAAGGCTGGGTTGCATCACCGTGTCACGACGGAAGGCTTTCCTAATTCAAAAGCAATACCAAATGCATGTAAAAGAGAGGATGCATAAATGGACCCTAAGCAGCCTATCCCACCCCATAAGTCATTGTGCTGGTGACGAAAGCATTTTTTTAAGGGCGGCCGAGAGTTCGGTGGTGGATGGAAAGTTCACATTTAAATGTAAGTATTATGTTTTCATTTACTCAAATAGCTAGAAAAAACAGTTAAAAGCCACAAGTTTTTTCTTTCTTATTCATCACCATTGTGTGGCTTCATTTGCCATGTGGTTTGAGGCAAAACTCAATATTAGTTTAACAATTGTTTCAGGGAACAAGGAGCAGACAGCTCAATTTATTCAACTGCTGTCTGAAAATGACCAGCGTAAGACAATGACCTATTTGTAATATTTGCACTCGTCTGTCTCACTTGCGTAGCCTATATATATATATATATATATATATATATATATATATATATATATATATATATATATATATATATATATATATATATATATATATATATATATATATGTATATATATATATATAAATGGCAATGGGGTTTCACTTTTAAGTGTTTTTGTAGTGCTGTCATGCAAGTTATGTTTACAAAGGTTTTAATCAAATTTGAGTATCCAGAAATATGATTTATGTCAAGTATTATGTATTCATATCCAGATGTGTCATATTTTCTAATGTAAAGGTTGCACTAATGTTAAGAAGATTGCACTCCTGTCTTAATATTTGTCATAAGTGGTTCTCTTTTGTTGTTTTAGGAGAATTCTGGGGAAAATGGACCTGCTGGGGAAGGTGACTCCCATGCAGGACAAAATATATATATAAAGTAAGAAAGTTTGACAGATCTTTGTTTAAATGTATTGTCTTGTTGTTGTTATTGTTAACAGGCATGCTTTATTTGCTCTACCTTAGGACTGCAAGTGTCCTGGGCAGTGAGGGTGTGAGTGGGAAACCCACTGCTGAAACTTGGCCCTGGTTTGTCCTCGTGGATGAGGTGTTGGGACAAAGCCACTCCACCAATCCCTCTGTCCTCATTGCCTCCATCCCTGAGGACACCAGGGCCGAGTTTAGCATTATGCGACCAAGAAAAGGACGAGCCAGCTGCACCAGCACCAAAGAAGGCGAGACGGAGAGGACGAGTTTTTGGACTTGATAAAGAAGGAAGAGGATGGACAGGTTGTTAACTCTTCTTTTCTGAAAGAATGATTGAGAATTTATATATTTACATATACAGTCACCTAAAGGATTATTTTAACACCTGTTCAATTTCTCATTAATGCAATTATCTAATTGACCAATCACATGGCAGTTTCCTCAATGCATTTAGGGGTGTGGTCCTGAACTCCAAAATGAATGTCTGAATGGGACAGAAACTCGATTGACTGAAGACCCCACTGGGTACCACTCATCTCCACTACAAATAGGAAAAAGAGGCTACAATTTGCAAGAGCTCACCGAAATTAGACAGTTGAACACAGGAAAATTGTTGCCTGGTCTGATGAGTCTCAATTTCTGTCAGCGACATTCAGACTGGTAGAGTCCGTAATTTGGTGTAAACAGAATGAGAGACATGGATCCATCCTGCCTTGTTACCACTGTGCAGGCTGCTGGTGGTGGTGTAATGGTGTGGTGTTGTTATCATCTATCTATCGTATATATGTGTGTATATATATATATATATATACATATACTATATATATATATATATATATATATATATATATATATATATATATATATATATATATATATATCATATATACATATATATATATATTCTAACTCTAGTATATTTTTTAAAAGGAAAAATATATTTCTTTAAATTAGTTCTTTATTATTCATTATTTTATTATTTATGCAACTTTAAATGTATAAATAAAAGAGAATTCATGGCGCTTGACATTGTTTATTTCTATAATGGTCTCTGTGTGTTTGCAAGGTTGATGCATTTAAATACTTTTGTGTAGTTTAATGTAAAACAATGCAAAGTATTGTTTTCCTTTGAGGAAAAAGTAGGCTACTTCACATTTGTATGTGAATACTTAACAAAGTATGTATAGTTCCTTACATTCCACCACTGGTTATTTTGAAAATGAAAGTAACAAAATGTAGGTCTATTGTCACATTATTAACAAATTGTTGCTAACTACAGCTGCGTCCCATTTCAAAGTGCGCATCTGAAGCGTTCGTACCGAGTCTAGCCTGCGGAGGATTGTTCTTGTCGCCTAGCAACAGTGACTGGCAGCTGATGATGACGAGCGGGAGTAATGTTTGCACTAGACTTTTTCTATATTCAAATGGGATTTATATTCAAATAGGGTTGAAAACCTGTGTAAATATTTTCACCATGGTCCATTTCTGTGCATAACAAAAAGAATACATGACTAGCCTACAAAATCGCATCAATAGCCTACGATATAAGTGAACATTTGAATAAGATCATATTGAAATATCCTCCCCATGTCCTCCAGTAAATATATATATATATATATATATACACATATATATATATATACATATATATATATATATATATATATATACATATATATATATATATATATAAAATGGCAATATCCAATTCTGTCTCTATAGCTGTTTATTATATCAAATTTATGATCAGGATGGCAGCTGTACTCTCGCACCATTGCTTGGCACAAGGAGCGTTAATAGGGAACACATGGTTGAGCAATTAGGAAATCCCATGAAGGCTACATGGCACGTCATTCGAAGAACAAATAGGCTGCATCCTTCACAGTCCACGGCCTTCGAAGGATGCAGCCTTCACATTGGGACACAGCTTATTTAGGGATCAGTGAATGAGTGAATGAGTGAGTCGATTTCGGACACAGCCAGAGATAGGCCTATTTCACAAAATGGCGACTGAGACCAGAAGTAGGGTAGCAATACTTCCAGTTGTCCGCGCCCGCTGACAATCACCATTCATTCTCAAAATGGACTGTGAACAGCTTGTTTTCTTTGACTGTTTATGGTTTTCTCTCTCAGTCATTCACATATCTAAGAAAAGTAAGAATAGCAGATGATGTCCATTTTGTCGATAGTTTTCAGGGAGCTGTGAAAATATCACAATTGGACAAAGGTAATAAATTCTTGACATTTGCATAAATAAAAAGTTCCATTAATTGAAATGGCATGACACTTGATGACTAAGCTCACACTTACTATATCAAAACAAAATAAATACATAAATTGAAATGATGTCTGATTAAGTATAGAAATGTATTGGCTTTTGTTAAAATCTCATGTTATTAAGTCTTAGTTTGTCCAGGAAATTGCAGTAATCTTCCAC
Source organism: Hybognathus amarus (assembly GCA_030378365.1). Lineage (NCBI taxonomy): Eukaryota > Metazoa > Chordata > Actinopteri > Cypriniformes > Leuciscidae > Hybognathus > Hybognathus amarus. Next base: position 104,247 of record JAQIUQ010002980.1, on the reverse strand, counting down.
TAGATTATGGCTCATTTTTCATGTTAACACCATGAATGAAACTAAGAAATGTACATCTTTACAGTGAATTTGACGGGTCTAATTACATAAAACAAACTCACTTTGCATAAACAATCAAGTGCAATATAAACATGTTTTGTGTCAGGGCATCACTCCATTTCAACATCTGCTTCCTCCACACAGGTCTGTTTGCCGTCTGTGTCTGCCGTGATTTAACTTCTTCCCATTTGTTCCAAATCCTAAATAGGGTTGTTTCTTCTTTGGGCTGAAAAGAAATAAGAGGTGAAACAGGTTTACATTAACCCATACAGTTTGTTTTATGCATTTCCTGAACATGTTCTTGCTAACTAATCAAACACTTGAACTACTGATCTATCTGTAAAACACAATCAGAAAGAGCTATATTTTAAGTACACAGTACATATATACTTCATTTTTAATAAGCAGGAATAATTTCCAACTTTAAACAAATACCCATTTAAATGCTTAGGATGTTTGCGTTATAAGACTATTCAGGAAACGGTGACGTTTTCTCAGTCAAATTATATAATTTTCTATTGATTCAATACACAAATCCACCATAAATTCTTGGGTGCCGCCATCTTGCCTGCCGCACTTACCTCACTACCGGCACCCTTAGCCTGCTAAGGGTGGCGGTGTGACACCTGCTGGTGCCCTCTAATGACATTTCAATGAAAGTGGATCCTGCTCATGAAAGAAAATGTCTGCTGAAAGGGAACATTGAGAGGATGATTATAAATAGTTTTTCAGCATGAGAAATACAATGTGTGGCGAGAGAACGTGACAAAAGACCGAAATGAGTGACTGTGTGTGAGTGACTCAATGTATGACACTTGAGAGCCCTGCAACTACTTTCTATGTTATTTTCTCCCGCCCGCAAAAGCCCGCAAATAGAAAAAAAAAATTCTGTACCTAGAATTTTTTTTTTCTGTACCTAAATAGTTTCAAGTTAGCCTACGTGTCACCACCATACACATCAGCATAAATGAATCTTTCATAATATATACACTTTGTTTATAATAATTAGAGGATTTGCCAGCATACAGAATTCAGCACTGAACAAAAAGTCAGTTTTGAGCGGGGAGTCTATCTTAAATGCTTCTGAATGAGTCCCGCGAATTGTTTTATTCTCCTGCACACACAGAGTGAGTGCATTACCGCCCGCACCAGGAACTCCGTGGCCGTAAACATGGGCAGTCAATGTGCAACAAAGGTTTGTGAATTTCACAAACAGTTTTATTTGTTGTTAAAACTGCCAACTACACAACATGCTCTTCCCGCCTACTGGACCAATGCTACTTCAGCTACTTCCTTAACAGATAGGCACGCAGTAATGGCGGCGCTGCTTTACTTTCGCGCTTCGCTGGATTTGGGTATAGAACACGTGAGCTCACTAGGAAATACCAATATGGCGGTGCAGTGGCTACACTGTTTATGACATCATGAGTATACATATGTGTAAGTGAGTTTGTTTTGTCATTTAAAAAAACCTTTATAAATTATCTTGCTCTGTAATGGCGCTTTTTAGCTGGGTTGCTTTTCCACTGCAGTTTGTACCGCTTTTAAGTGGGTGGGATAATAGACTGATCGATAACAGCGGTGGCTGTTACTGGCTATTTAAATTTAGTGTGTTTGGTTTCTCGTGCCGCAGTCTATTGGTCTGAAAAAATACAATGACGCTGGTACTGACGATTCTGTCTGACCAATCAGTGATCTGGAGTGTTTCACGTCACATTTAGTACCAGTACGGTATGCTTGGAAACTCAATAGACCAGGTACCATTTAAAGCAAGCCGCAGTGAGCCGTAACCGTACCATCCAGTGGAAAAGCGCCATAACATGAGATGGGTGTGTTTGGGCTGCAGATTCATGTTGGTTGGATTTATTACAGCACATAAATTCATCAGTTTTTCCCGAAATACATTAAAATAAGTGGCCGGTGAACTGGGAGAAAAATTGAGTTGACTTTATAGTTATTTACACTGTGTCTCTGATATGAATAAAATCTTGTCAAATATATTTAAATGGGTTGTTATTGTTGCTTACATAGACACCATTGTGTATTTTACAAACTACTTTAAATGTATTTTGTTTTTGCTCTGCCTCTAGGATAGATTTGATCCTCAGTCAGCTGCAATGTGATTCTTAATTGTGTGTGTGTGTGCATGTGGGTGTGTGTGCGTGTGTGTGTACACATCTGCTGATGAGAGATATTGACTGATTGATGCTAGAGATTCTGAGGGAGCAGACCCCTGTCAGGACACATGGCTGCGGATTAATCTTTGCATACCAGCTGAGACAGATGAGTAACTGAATTCTCTGATGCACTGATACCATCTTACCACAAATGTTGCACGCCAATGCAATCAGCTACACCATTTGCTGAGAGGATAGGAATATATTTGTTTTATTTTTTTATTTATTGATTCTCATATTGTAAATTGCAACAATTGCACTGACCAGAAAAAAAAAAAAACCTAGTCTAAACTGTACATTCAGATGCTTTTTTAAGCGTGTATGCTTGGCCATAATACAGAGTGAAAAACATGCATACACTGTAGATGATTCTCTCTACACAGATGCATTTTACTTTTTACAAATGATGCATTATTATAAGGAAAAATATTAAACCATGAGGGAAATCATTGTTGTGTCCATTCCGATGGGAAAAATAGGCATAGCTAAAGCTTACACATTTACCCAAATTATATGCATGTTTAAGCGAAACTAATTTGGGTGGGTTTGTCCCATCCCCAATGTCACTTCTTCTTTCTTTTACTACCCTAAAGAGAACATCGATCTCCTCGACTGTGAAACGATTCCTGAAGTGCCCCTGCGCGTTATAATAGAATTGTGCCATAGAACAACCGCACCTTGTTCATCATGCCCTTAAAGGGAATTTGATATGACGTTCTTATTGGTTTGTTTCCCATTACGCCCAAACCACACCTATGAATAATTAAGCTACTTCAGACCCCCTTTAGATTTGATTGAGTCATTTATCCCGCCGGTTACATAGCAACAGCACCGATATCCACCCAAAGTTACTTGCGCTTTGTGCCTTACACTTGCATTTTAGATCGTTAAAATATGGCCCATGGTTTGTGTGTGTGTGTGTGTGATGAGATCACCTCCATTGAGATCAGTGTAGATGTAGGTTTGGTGTAAGGGGATAGAATTGTAAAGTGTAAAAATCATTATGTCTATGGAGAGTCACCACAAAGATAGTGAAACCAAGTGTGTTTCACACTTATTTGATCATTTAGCAACTAAAAATGATGCAAAAAAGGATATGGTACCCAAACAGTTAATGGGATTTCCAAGGGTAAGGGAAAAAAATACAATGGAAGTCAATGGATCAATCTTATGTAATCATATGTTCTTTTACATTGTTTTTGCATAATGAATTCAAAAATTCAAAAGGAAAAATTCAGAATGGCACACTGTAGTTAACCAAGATCAAAGCATGTTGGTTATGAACTGCTAATTTCATTCCCATCATTTACATTACATCCTGCTAACTCAGTTACATATTGATAAAACTGTATTCTCTAAACACCCAATCCAATTTCATATGCAAAACACCGTGAAGACAATGGATCATAAAGTTTCCCTCTAAAGGAACAACTCCTTATTTTCTCACTCACATCCCGAGGGTGTGACATCCTCATGCTTTAAAAGATCACTGTCTTCACAAGATCAAGCCCCTTCCCCTTCTTCTCCATTGCTGATTCTGTGAAATTGAAGTTGCGCTAGAAGTCTTCTAAGGACCCCTAAGTGTGTGCCAGGCTCCAGCCTTGTCTTTTTATTCATCAAAGATCCTGTGACTCAAACGGGTTCTCTCTCATCAAGACAACCTCAACAAAGATCAACTGTAGCCTCAATAAATTGCATCATGACAGTTTTATTCAAATGGACGAGACATGCAAGTATAAAACTTAGTCTCATTAGACTCGCTAAGCATCCCCTACTCCTTTTAGAACTAAGAAGCATGCTATGAGTAGAACTGAACAGTAATACAGTTATTTCCTAGACCAATTTAATTAATACTAATTAATATTGCATTAATAAACAATTAACATGAAGTGTTCTCTGGACAAACTGGTTGGTCGATTGTGGTCTTAATTCTGCTACATCAACAAAATTCTTGCAGCTGATCAAAATATTTAAAATTAATTACAACTAGTTATGATTAATTATTTGTATTTCCCTTTGAGCTAATTTTTGAGGGTTTTTTTTTTTTTTTTTTTTTTTACAGAAAACCATTACCCCTGGTTGTTACTTTCAAGCTCCAAAAATGACAAAAATATATAAATAAATAAATTATAAAAGCATCAATATTTTTGTACTATGTTCTAGGTCTTCTGAAGACATTCAATAGCATTATTCGAGGATCAGAGAGTATGTTCGGTTTGGGTCCTACTTTATATTAATATACCAACATTGAAATTAATAATTTGATGCAATGGACTTATTGTGTACATACTCTCTAAACAATGATGGGTTGTTTTAAACCAAATTTGGGTCAAATGTGGACAAACCCAAATGTTGGGTTTTAAAGACTTCAAAAGATTTCCATGACACATGTGCGAGAATTGCGATCTCCTTCAACTACTTCAGTTCAGTTCTGAAGTCTCGCTCTCAGACCTACAAGGAAGAAAAGGAAAAGTCGAATAAAGTCGTTATTTTTGTTTGTTTTTCACACAAAAAGTATTCTCGTCGCTTGTATAAACTAAAACTCCAAATAAGTTAAACAATTCAAAGTTATACAAGATTCAACTCGTGTTTTAATTGAAAGTTGAAATGAAAACATCTAAGTTGATTGTACTTAAACATTTTAAGCAGCAACTTATTTACAGTGCAAATTGCTTGGTGGTTGTTTGTTTTAAGAGCTTACCGTCAGTGATATCTTGGTGTTATGGGGTCACTTGTTTTGTCCACCAGACAAAAAATGTTTTGTCTGATCACTTACTTATCCTTAACAGGCTGCATCATTTGAACAGAGTTGCATGAATTCTACTGCAAAGTTTGATTGAAGTTTTATAATATCTATCTACAGACTTTTCGGAAGGTTAGATCACATTTTAAGTGGTGTTTATGTAAACCAGATAATCCCAGACGGCTCACAAACAACTGGAAATAACAGTCCATGGCAATCCATGTCTTTATCTATTTAGGACATTTACTCCTACTGGCAATGAAGCACCCTCGCCTCTTAAATGACCGTCACGGCAGAATCTCCCACAAATCTCTGCGGCCCAGCTGCATGAGCAGAGTAAAGCAGCATGAAGGTTTAAATGACCCTGAAATATGATTTCTCACTCATATGTCTTGCATTTTGAAAGAAACATTCATCACAGCATAAAAAGTAATTGTTTTGAGGGCTTTTTTTTTCCTTTCGATTGCAATAAAGTTGTAAGGCGCACTTTAAATCTGTGACTGCACAGCACATTTATGAGAATAGCAGACGGTAATGAATTACTAAATTAGGTTTTTATTAGTTTCATGCCCCAGAACATTGCACCACCTTTTTCATAATTACCTTACTCTGAGAACTCTGAGAATGCATTGCACCACTCAAAAAAATGTAATTGAAAATTCAGATTTTGATAATAAAACTAAATGGCACATTTACAACTGTCATGCTTATGTTATCTGTCTGGAAAATGGGGACATTGTGTTATTTTTGTTTGCTTAACAAAACAGAGCATTGAGAGTCGAACTAAAAGGCTAAATGGCATTTTTGAGCAGTAATTGAGGTTGACTTTCATGTTCGGAGTTTACGCTGAATGGAGCGAGCCCTTTTACTCGGATGCTGAGTGAAACATTGGCATGTTAATTACAGTAAAAACTCGCTGGAAATGAGGAGGTCATGTTGGGGTGCGGAATTATTTGTCATACAAAAGCCAGAAAGCACAAGCCATTTCATTACTCTGTGCACTCAGCCCGTCTTTTGAAACAAATCTTCCTGCATTCATTAAATGTTCCACAGTGAAATATAATCGAAGGCCACACAATCAAGGTCAGAATGTTGACACATGCAAAATCATTTTATGGGTATGCGAATGTCTGCTAATTAAAATAACATTTAGGCCTTTCACGATCGGCTTTAGTACTTTAAACACAAGTGTTTTCTCCATATCTAAACTAATTAAATGGTGCTATTTTAAAATAAGTTAAGTTTTTTGGAATTATTCGACAAACTTTAAAATGTCAAAGGCTGACAAGGACGGCCCTGTGGCTGTGTAATTGTGGAGATGGAAACGGGAAGGTGCTGATGATAGTGAGCGTGTGAGTGAAAATCACCCGAGAGTTTAGAGCACTGTGTCAGAGAATGAGGGGTGCCAGGTGGGATCAGGCTCTGCACTGCTCAAGTTAATCCTCATTACCGAGCCCCTCATTTCACAGAGCGATGCAGTCGTGCGGAGCTACAATTCATCTTTCATCCGAGCCTGCGCTTGCAACGCACTCATTGCTCATAAAACTACTCAATAAAGCATCTCTGAACTGTCTCTGGCTGAGTGGTCGTTGCAAACGCCTTTGACGCTGCACTGCTTTACACTGTTTGTTTAAAGTAAATGAACATGGCCTGACTTCACAGAGCATGTAGGTAAGCAGGATGTTTACACATCGATGTAAATGAACAGCCTCTTGTCAAAATCGCAAGTTCCCCTTTGATGCACAGCAGTGTAAGAATTCAACTATTATGATGCAATCTTTTGTCATGCTGGTTTCCATAACAGCCATCTTGGACTTGAACTAACGCATAGTGACACCTCAGTGGTGTGAATGCAAAAAGTTTTCAAGTAGCGATGCCATTGTAGAAGTGCCCTACAATTCAGTCAAACTTAATTTTGATAAGGTGGTTACCAGGACAGAGGTTGTGTCCAAAATCACATACTCTCTTGGGTATGTACTTATTTTGAATAAGTACTTACTTTGTGACAGCTAAAGAGTACGTTCTATCCACAAGTTTTCGGGAGGCGCTCCTGTAAAAAATAAAGTGGGTGAAACTTCCGAACGGCGCGGAAGTAGCATTCCAATGGTATTTTGTGTGTTAGTTAGCGAAGAGGCTAGCTGTTTTTCTGAGAATTATTTTACTATTTAAAGACGCAAATCTTCATGAGAGATGTCGTTACGGAGCTCAGGGACAACATGTGCTGTTCGCTGTTGTACGTATAACCGGACTAAACTAATTCAGTGGCTTAAACGTGATTGTTTTGAACATAAGCAGAAAACGAAATCCGAGTGATCCTGCCAACGACTGTAGTTTCCATCACCTCCCAAAAGACAATCGAATCTTCCTGTGTACATTATTTTAGCTTACTATGTTCATTAGTGTATTCTATAAACTCTATCAACATGTGATTGGAAGTTCTCTACTGATGTTACACCTAAAATCAGGATCAAAGCCTGAGTTGACAGAATACCAAATGTGCCAGTTAATGTATTCAAGTGGCACATTCATTTATAATTTTGAATAAACTCCAAAGCACAATGACTAAGTGTGTATTTTTTATTTTAATTGTTCGTCAGCTCACACAACTGTCTGTCACCATGCCTTGATGAGAATTGATTATTAATAGTGTTATTATAACAAGTCTTACTGTTGTTTCACCCTTTTTAATTTCGTTGAGGTTGTGTTCCCACACCGTTAGCTAGTTTGGATCGCTATAACTTGAATGACTGTCAACTGTTGAATGAACGAGTGTTAAGTATGTAAACCTGCGCTTTGTTTACTACGAACCTGAAGACGCGCCCACTTTTGACGCAAGGCCTCATGGAGCGTAGGAAACTTGTGGATATAGTATGAATGTAATAGGTTGTACTACATGTGACCTACTACTAGTCAGTTGCGTCACTTCAGTGCCATTCACAATCCTGCCCATCGAATGTACACTTCAGATTCTTGCAGGAAGAAATAGTTCTTCAGGTACTTGTCTCTATTCGGGTACTTGTACTTCGCTGACTATTTAGTATGAGTACTGTGAACGTCTTTAAAAACACTCTTTGAAATAACAGAACAAAACAAATAGGTAATTTGGGTACTTGTCTTTATTCGGATACTTGTACTCGTAGTATTTTATGAGTACTGTGAATTCGGCCATACTGTTATTCGCCTTTGATAGTAGGGAAGTGTGCGATTTTGAATGCAGCCAAAGGCCGTGTGTCCACCAAAGCGTTTTTACCCAGCTGAAAACGCCAGACGCTCTGCAGAAGACGCTATGCTTTGGGTGCTTGAGAGCGTTCTGGCAGCAGCAGCGTTTTGTCCGCTGAGACGTTCCGTTGCCACTGATACAGAATAAACGCAGCACAGTTTACTTGTAACTGATTTCCGCAGATAATTTGTTTTATACTGAAAATGTTTTGTTCATCCATTTTTTGGGTTTGCTCTGTTGGTTGATGTCATTGTACAGAAAGAATGTTGTGACAGTTGCTCGGTGTGGTATTAGTCCCGCCCCTCCTCCACTGTGGTTGGACGGGTGGGTAAAAAGTAACAGGGATGAGCGCTGTGTTTTAATCCAAAGTTTAAACAGTTTTCAACTTTCGCGACCAGTAAAAAAGCTGGCGCTCGGCCCTGTAGTGTGAAAAAACCGCTTACGCTCATGCCGTTTCAAAAACGTGGTGCTCCCATTGAAAACAATTGAAAATATATGCCAGGCGCGGGGAAAACGCTTTGGTGGACACACAGCCGATTCTAATGATTAAATTAATCTCCTTCATTGTATTAACTCAATTTTTTCCATTTCAATGAACTTAAAATTTTAAGGCAACCAGGTTACTTATTTTTTTAAGTTAAACCAACAATATATTTTTTTACAGTGACACACTGGATAATTTAGATCCATGGAAACTAATAAGCAAAGTGAGCAATAAACTCAGTCAAACCGAGAACAGGAAACAGTGAAAACTAAACCAAAACAGAACAAACATATTAGGTTGAGAAACAAATTTTCATTATCATTAATCATATTCTTAAGTTAAAAAGGTTTATAAAACTTAATTTTAATGAGTTATGCAACGATATCCCACTGCAGGATAATAAATAGATATGCATAAGACGGACACGACTTTGAGGAGTTCTGTTAAATTAATCACCATACAATTTTAAAGTTATACTTTTACATACTTTTATGCTTGATTCAAAAAGTGAGAAAGAGTCAGATTGAGAAATTGCCTTTTTATCTGTAACACCCTGAACAGACCAGTAATGACTTCTTCACATGCCTGTGTCTCGATTTCAAAATTTAACATACAGTTTGCAGCACATATCTCAGACTTACGGTTTCTCATATTCATCTGAGACATCTTAGAGGTGAGAAAAAAGTGTCTCTGAAACAGATCAAAGTCATAATTTTGATCTGTAAGCACATCTAGAATGCTCTTCTATTAAGCTCTACTTAAATCAAAAGAGGGATAATTATGCAAAGCCACATTTTCAGATTACATCTTTGATGTGCTTAATATTTCCGATTGTCAGAACAGTAAAACACTGAAGCAGGAATTAAGCAAGCTGAGCATTTTGATTTCATGAATTCATCTCTACTCATCCCCATGTGTAGCACACAGACACACGATGAGGCATCAAAATTCAGCAGAAAGCTTTATTATTCTTCAAACAGACATTTTCTGTCTCTCTCCCCCATAATAAAAAGGAATCAAAAATGGAGGAATAGAAGACATCTTTTCGTTGGAGTTTACATCTTCCACGCTACACTTGAAAAATATCTTTAACTGGATTCATAGCAAATTCCCATTCATATATTCTCCTGCCACTGTGTGCCAATTAAAGTCTTCTTACCCAGCATGAAATATATTGCCTCAAAGTAACATTGACTCTCAACTTCGGGTCCTGTATTTTTAGTATAATTGCCTTTGGGGTGATAGAAAATGAATGAAAGTGCTTTGGTAATCCAATTGATGCAGCAGGAAGGGATGTGAAAGACTGGAAAGAAATGTACAAGAGAATGTAAAGGTGTGGAAAAAAAAGGTCAGACAGCATGAGTCAAGTAAAAGGATGTGTGGATGTCAAGACTCTCGCTTAGATTCTTGGAAAAGGATCTGCTAATGGTTGCGGACTGTGGCAATTCTTCTGTCATTATACTAGCCGATTAGCCTAATTGCTTATCCAAACCTGAACAATTTGGTTGGATGTTGTTGGGCAATTATTTCTTCTTTAGCAAAGAATAACAGCTACTCCCCACATGTTCAATAGCACTTGTGTCCTTGCATTTGGTGTTTTTTTTTTTTTTTAACTGTGACTAATTAAAATCCCAAACATTGACTGGAAGAATATAGCATACTTAATGAGATGTCAAAGAATTAAAACATACTATGTCACAACATATTTCTGTTGTTGTTCAATAATGATTTAATTTGATAAAAAAGAGCAGGCAAATTTGACATTTTGAAGCATCAGACACAATACGTAAATACTGACATTTCTTATCTTTATATGATTTTGTTCTACAGAGAAATGGTGGATTAAAACTGACAGCTCAGGAGCAACCTGTCAATTAAATTGTGAGAGAATTAGCCTCAGTTTTAAACAGGATTTTTCTCTTACCACGAAACAATACAGTGACTGTTGAACTGATCTGTTGCCACTGGCAACAAGGGAGCTGGGGAAAAATCCATGGCAACATGCATTGGCTGTCGTCACAGTTGTAAGAACTAAAGCCTGAAGACCTCACGCTCTAAGAATCTGGCCTCTTTCATAGAGTCCATATTTACTTGACATGATATGATGCTTTTTTACATTTAAATCTCCTTTGTTTGCTTCAAAATCTGCTACGATGGAACAAATTAGTACGGTATATCATTCATTACAATTTAAAAAACCTCATGCTGTTGTACAGCATATATGCTCCAAACAATGGAAGCCTACTGACTATTTATGGTCATTGTGACTTTATATCTCAAAATTGTATTTATCCGTTTCATATTTGACTATTTCTCATACATATATACTGCTCGTTCAACTCAAATACTTCAGCCAATCACATGGCAGCAACTTAATGCATTTAGGCATGGTTGAGACAATCTCCTGAAGTTTAAACTGAACATCAGAATGGGGAAGAATTGTGATTTAAGTGATTTTGAATGTGGCGTAATTTTTGATGCCAGGCGGCCTGATCGGAGTACCTTTGATCTACTGGGATTTTCACGCACAACCATCTGTATGGTTTACAGAGAATAGTCTGAAAAGGAGTTACAGTGGTCTGAAATTCTGTGGGGAAAAATGCCTTGTTGATGCCAGAGGTCAGAGGAGAATGGCCTGACTGGTTCCAGCTGATTGAAAGACAACAATAACTCAAACAACCACTTTCTACAGGTCTACAGAAGAGCCTCTCTGAATACACAACATGACCAACCTTGAAGCAGATGGGCTACAGTGGCAGAAAACACACCGGGTGACACTCCTGTCAGCTGAGAACAGGAAACTGAGCCACAATTATCACAGGCTCACCAAAATTGGACAATAGAAGATTGGAAAATGCTGTAACATTCAGATGGTAGGGAAAATGATTTGGAGTAAACAACATCATGCCTTGTATCAATGGTTTAGGCTGCTGCTAGTCGTGAAATGGTATGGGGACCTCTTCTTGGCACGCTTTGGGCAAATCAAGCACTATTTAAACACAACAGCCTATACCTGAGTATTGTTGCTGACCATGTCCATCCCATTATGACCACAGTGTAGAGTGTAAAAGAAAAATCAGTGGAATGTACGGTAAAAAACGGCAGGTGGGAACTTTACCGTAAAATGGATACATGGCTTAAAAATACAATAAACATTAATTTAACAAAGTTAGATGTAACATAAAACTTACTGTTAACCAATTAACAGTATTAATTGGTTTAACAGGTTTTTAACAGTATTTTACAGTTAAAAATCAATCATTTTGATGTCTACTTCCAGCAGGATAATGCGCCGTGTCATAAAGCCCGGATTATCATCTCAAAAGGGTTTCTTGAACATGACATTGAGTTCAGTAAAACTCAAATGGCTTTGACAGTCACCAGATTCTCAATCCAACAGAGCACCTTTGGGATGTGGTGGATTGGGAGATTTGCATCATGGATGCATGAAGCAGTCATCAGTTTCAAGCACAGTTGAGTCTTTGCCACAAAGAATTAAGGCAGTTCTGGAGGTACCAACCTGGTACTAGCAAGGTGTACCAAATAAAGTGTTAGATGAGTGTATACATGTACTGTATATCTCACAACTATGACTTTACTATACATTGTGACTTTATATCTCAATTGTGACTTTTTGACTCATAATTGTGATGTTATTTCACATATTGAAGTTTTAAATCTCACAAATATGACTTTTTATCTCATACTGTGACTTTCAATCTCACACTCCCCTTATTTTTGTCATAATTGTGCCTTTATATCTCATAATGGACTGTTTCCTGTATTTCACATTTATAATTTTGCCTTCATATAGTCACAGTTTTGACAAACAGTCAATGTCCAATGTTGTAAAATTCCTGAGAGGAATTGTGCAACACACGGACTCTGGGTCGAATCATTCCGGTTGCCATTTTACAACATTGGAAGTTTTCAAAACAATTTCCCCCAAGTACATCGACGAGGTAAGTTGAAACTCATTATAATATGCAAAACTGTTATCCACTCACAGCAGTGGGCGTTTACTTCCAAGTCTTCAGTGCGAGACGCCCATAAAAACAGCGCTTTTCAGCTAGGCTCAAAACTTGGGTACAAAATAGCCTATTACTTATTCATTTTGATGTTTTTGAATGCAAAAACCAAGCGAACGTCATAAGTTAACCGCAAACAAAGCTAGTTCATGACCCCTTTAAACAAACTTTCTTGTAGTTGTGCTTTCACATCTCATAATTGTTTTTCGCCTTACATATTTTATTTCTTACAACTGTGGCTTTTAAGCTCACAAGATTAGAAGAGTATACAAGTTTAAAGCATTCTTTGAACTGAGCTGCAAAGGTAAGAAAATGGCTATTCTCTCTGAAAGCTGTCCCCGACTACTAGAGATTTCAGACGACACCTGAGCACATAGTTTCTTTTCAACAAGCCATGGCTCTGCCGGAACCGTCAGGGCTGGTTGTCGATCTCTCAGTAAAATCAATGCAGGGAAGATTAAGCAGCAAGCAGCCAAGCAGAAGAAAACGTCAGTGGAGTGTATTTTCAACCAATGGCTGGCCAGAGTAAATGATTAGTTTGGTGCTTATCACCTTCTCAAGACAGTAGCAGATTTGACAGGTTGTATTGTTGCCTTTGCGCTTGTTTGAAAGATGGATAAATTTGTCCTGTTTGTCTGTACCAACTTTGCCTCAACATTTGTTTAATGCCGTCTCAAGAGATTAGCATACATCCTGGTGGTGGTGGGGGGGACTTCTCTGCGCCTTTGGAGGAATCACAGATGACAATTATGCACAGCTTACACTTTACTGACATCCTGAAACTTCTGTGACTCCTGGATGACTCTGTAGTTGCAGGTTGTTATTGATGAAATGAAACAAATTAATCAGTAACTGGATCAATTTAACAGCCATGGCAGGGTGGCATGCTTCACACATCGCATGAATTATGGATGCTTATTTTAAGTCACATTCTTCACTGCGACACCAGTTCCTCACCATGGTTCCTGAATCCATCATGCCGGGCAGAAATTTCAAGGTACCCGATGTGTATTTGCAGAGATTTCCAGCAGAATTTTCTCTATATGGCACTTCACTCAAAATTTCATCCCAAATGCATCATTCATTTGAGTACAACAGAACCTACTTATGGAAATGATCAATTATTAAAGATACAAGATAGAAAAAAGTGTGAATGGAGATGGAAAACTCCCCTATTCTAAAAGTAGTTACAGACAAAGACAAGTCAGGTCTGCATTTCTGTATCTATAGAATGACCTGCAGGGTGGCTTCTCTTGCTCCCTCTGGTCAAATATATTAAACTTGCGCATTCAGTGTAGACACAGAAAAACCATTCAATAGCTTTTAAAAGTCCCTTGTGGATAGTACCAGTCACGCTGCTGGCAGGAAGCACATGGATCATGTTTTGTAATGCTGCGGTTTTGAGTCAAGAAGACACTTTGGTGGCATGACCTCACTGAGCATTGCTGTTCATTATCCGATGAATCTCCTCCAGTCTGTGAACCGTTTTTCTGTCTTCACAAACACGAGTCAAAGCCAACAGCAAAGCACATTATGAAGTGATCTGTAAAATGTTGACTGAAACAAACACACTTACACCATTTGTATAGCTGAATGCAAAACTTGATTCACAAAAGCAGTACAAGTTTCTGGATCATCATCCGTTGTTGTTCCTGGAACAACATTCCTGCGCGAATCCATGATCTTATGAGTATTTGTATGTATTTTTATGTAAAGTGTGGTTCTACAGTACATTTATTTACATTTCAATAGACAGATAGTTTTGAACACTGGCTGGTTATTTCATTTTTCAGTTATTTTGCTTTATTTCCAGATTAATCATGGGCCCCTTCTTACATAATAGAGTATGTTCGCACATGTGCAGTCTTCAAATCTAGATGCTTTAAATCTATTGACAAATTCAAAGACGTAAATTACATTTGTGTGTATTCTAAATAAAATGCTTTTTTTGCTCAGATATGGATTTATTAAGTCCACATGTCATGCAATCTAGAAACTATGCTTCAAACCTCAGCTCAAGGGTTGTCGCTTACAACCAGACAACTTTGCGATGCTGCTTGCGAATGTTCGTTGGATGGTTTCGGAAAACACCGACTCACTGAACTATGTTGATAATGATGGAACAACTTGCGACCATAGTTGGCTAATGATGCTTTCGGAAACACACTCCAGGCTGACTGAGAGAGAGAGAGCGAGAGGAGAGATTCATTAATTTATTTATTTAGACCTTCATAGACCTGTTGACATGAGTTTTGTTCAGTGTGGAAACTGCTTCAGGCTGTCTTCTCAAACACATCAGTTCAAAGCCAACATCAAAAGCCGTATGTTGTGTAGAATTCTAACGGACGTTTTAAGACAAACTGTTGCTGAATGCACAATGTGAAACATACAAGCAGTGGTGTGGTTTGCAAATGATTATGTACAAGCTGAATTTTGTGCAGTTTAGCCCTTTCCCTGGCAATACTTTATTTTACATGTTAGATGTACCGTAGTTACAGTATTAACACTTTTTTTATCTCAAAAAGTGCTAGCAATTTTTACAGAAAAAAATGTTAACATGATACAATAAAAAGCATTTTATGGTTAACTATGAGTTGCCATAAAAGATAAAGTTATATGTTAATGGTTTAACATCGCATTATATGGCATTTTACTGTAAAACCTGTATGACATCACTAGGTAGTAAAACGGTTAGTTCCTAACCTTCATTCTGATCAATAGCTGTGTTTTATTCATGATAAAACATGGCTACGACTTGCTTCACCCAACATTTTTATGTATCACTACCAATGTTGGGAAGCTACTCTGAAACTGTAGTTTGACAAGCTACAGGCTACTCATAAGTTAAAGTAGTTTAACTACAGTCCCATTTAGAAAAGTAGTTAGCTACACTACAAGTTACTATCAAAAAGTAGCTAGCTACATTGAAACTACTTTTGCTTTTTTTGAACAACGTATATTATAAATAACTGAATAAGTGTCTGAGGAATGTTTTAAGTAAAATTTAAGTAAAAGTGTTTAAAACAAGGCAATGCAATTATGATTTCAAAGAGTATTGTTTTATAACACACATCACTCAAATATCTCAGACTGTTTGTCAAAATTGCAACAAATAGCCTACAACATTGCAAGAACGAAATATA
Organism: Hybognathus amarus; assembly: GCA_030378365.1. NCBI lineage: Eukaryota > Metazoa > Chordata > Actinopteri > Cypriniformes > Leuciscidae > Hybognathus > Hybognathus amarus. The sequence goes on along the minus strand of JAQIUQ010002980.1, from coordinate 88,413 downwards.
CATCCAACGTAAATTGCATGTAGAACATTTTCTCAAAAATACTGATTGAACTTGGACAAATAAGGCCATGGGTAATTAACGTTAGTTGTTTCTCCATCCTCCAAATCTGCCGTCACGTCTTGCTATATAATCATAATATGGGTGTGTCAACCCACTTCTGTACGTCAGTGAACCGTTAGCCGCAAGATGTGTGATTAAACAACAGGTGGCGGTAATGGCAAACAATTCTAACAAATCTAGTTTGTAATCTAACAAGAAGAAGAATATCCTTGCATCAGCGCTGATTCGTGCAGGCTCGACAATGTAGCAATGTAGCTTTTGCTCGCGCTACACCGCTACTTGCTGCAAAAAGTAGTTAGCTACTGGAAAAGCTACACTGTTTAAAAAGCAACTGAGCTACTGCCAAGCTACTGAAAAATGTAGTTAAGTTAATAGCTTTGCTACTTGTAGTTAACTACTCCCCAACACTGATCACTACACAGCACCTCTAGCAACCACTCTTAGCAACTTAAACACGTTTGATCTCATTGATATTGTTCATTGAAGGTATAGTGGAGTATTATGATAAATCGAGTAAGCGAGAGTATACCTGCATTTATAGTAGACATAGCATTTTCCTTCAGGTCAATATTAATAATAAAACAATCAGTTTGAATGTCTGCTGTGATATCTTGACCTTTTAACAGTTCAGGGTTTTTCCCTTGCCTATAGTCATCTGTCAGTTGTTTCTTCCTTCTCAAAAGTCTTCTCTACTGACTCACTCATAAAGACAGTCTTTGCCTCCATCTATTGACGAAATAATGTACACTGAACAAAATTATAAACGCAACACTATTGTTTTTGCCCCCATTTTTCTGGGGGCTGAATCAAAGATCTAAGACTTTTTCTATTTACACAAAAGGGAAAGAAAATCGAAATCTGTGTTAGTGAGCACTTCTCCTTTGCCGAGATAATGCATCCACCTCACTGGGGCTTCATTTGGGCACCTCCCCTGAACCGCGTGCGATCTCACTCCAAGTTTTTGATAAAACTTGGGAACCCTGAGGAGGTTTACTTGCACAGCAACTACTAGCTGGCCTGCGTTACATAGGCACGACGCGAAGCGGATGTAAAACCCCTGATTACATCTAAAATTGTTGTTCTCATTTTTGTTATCTGTATTGTGCATTGGGATGTTTTTGTTACTTTGTGTTATGTACAGCAGTTAATGTATATTGAATTGCCATGTAATTAATCATTATATGTGTCCTACTACACAATAAATGTATATGCAAGGCTTTGTAAAAAAAAAATCATTACAGATTATGAAATGAAATGGTTACCTTATGCTAAAATCAGCGAGTTTAGATAGGTATGTTGGAGAGTTGTTGTTGTTCCACTTGTAATGTGTAAATTAAAGGGTTGGGGTTACCGTAAATACAGATTTATGGCAAGTTTAACCCAGTAAATTGTGTTTTATAGATTCTTATACATTATGTGCAGAGCTAAATTCTTCCCTTCTGAGTTGCCATGGAGATGAGACAGCAGACTGCACTCCTGAGGTTAAACACTACAAAGCTGGACCACCCTGTAATGACCTAACCCCCTGCTGATCGGCAAATAAATCACAGCCATGAAATCGATTCCTAACAAGAGTGAATATTAGGACTTTAATAAAAGTTAATAACCCCAAAGTGGGGGGTTATTTGCTCTTATGAAACTAATGAGGAAAGAATAAATAAGCGGAAATGATAAAAAGCATCAGAGTGCCAGACTTTGTTTAAATTGATCTCAGATGAGCCTCACTTTTTGAGTCAGCATGTTCAAACAGGCTACGTACACACAGGCCTCTCGCAACTGATAACTGTACTGTGATGTTTTCAGGGAGAGTTAAACTCAGGACATCAGATGGGTCAATTATTCATACACCCTACCAGGATAGAAAATAATCAATGTTGAAGCCAATTTCCCAGTGTTGACCCAAAGGTAATTGGGTATGAGAGGCTGGGTGACATGGGCTGTTCCGTTGTGCCCAGCCGGAGGAAATAGAATTTTGTTTGGCGACTCCGCTGACAAGATGTCTGTTCCGGAACTCACATACTCATTTCATGTATATCACAAGGGGTCAGTGTTCATTTGAATTGTAAAGCAGTTCCATGGTAATGAACACTGGTAGCGTTCATGTTGGATTCAGTCGAGAACAGTGACAGAGTGGGTGCCACAGAACAAGAGAAAAGTCTGAAATAATGAGAAAGGAAATTGTGAAGGTGAAACTGGTCAAATATTAGATCAGATTTTAAGGACATTCGATTAGGAATTTGTTTATAAGTAGTTATTGTATGAGACACTCAGTTAAGTAAAGTCATTATTATTATATTTTTAGATATATTATATGTAATTATATTATTATTTATGATGATTAAGATATCTAATAAAGTGATCTAATATTTATAATTAAGATATCTAATAAAGATGATTACTGTGTGTGTTTGCACGTATGAACCACATTTATTTGAAACACAAATCTTTTGTGACATTATAAATGTCTTTACAGTCACATTTGATAAATATAATTGGTGCTGTCATTGATTTATCATGATTTATCACTTCGAAAATAAAAGTCTTTGTTTATGTAATATATTACTAAAGTATCCATTAGTAATAATACCTTCTTTCTATTTAATATTATAAATGTATTATACAATGACTTTAATGTACATTAATTGACATGCTAAAGGTGTACTATGGTACTTTAACTTCTCTTTTGGCTCCTGTGGGTGAAACATAAAATTGCTTTTTATTTATTAATTGTAGGCATTTTTTTTACTAACAAACTGAATTTAAATCCACCAAAGAAGACTTCTTTCTAGAACAGCCCTATTCTTATGACTGAATACGATTACCCTGTTATTCCACATAAAAGCCACGATTACAATGATATTATAGTTGTAGTATCACAGTACTAATTACAGTCAAACTGTTACCGCAGCATAGAGTGTTTAAAACCGCAATCTCTTCATAAGTAATAATCACCAAAACTAATGCAGTGTATATCATAACAAGTCTACAATCTCTGCATCAGCTAATTATTACCAAACTCCTCCACTGCATAAACTAATTAGGATTAATTCACACACACCTACAGAACTACCGCCCACTGCCTCATTCTTATTCAGTCTATATTAAGATCTCCAGACTCCAGTCATTTCAAAAATGTATATTTATATACACAATGATTAATACACTTAATACTTCACACTTTTAAGTATTGCCTGTCACAATGCAGATGCAGTTGGTTCGTTGTATTCAGTTGCCTTTGGTGCTTGTTTTAAATTAGACAGATGAAGTTCTGTTGAGAGAATATGAGATTTTCATTACAATGATTTTTAATTTCATTATCGCCAGCATGAATTTTTAATATATTTTGCAGGCTTCGCATATGGCTACAGTGAGGTGATTTTAGCCAAGTAGGACATATTCCTGGATCAACATCTAACATTCCTATCAACCAACCACACATCCTCTAACCCCAGCCATAAGGTACCCCTGAAATAACAGGTTTATACTGTAAGAAACACCATTTTATTGATCAGTATGAGGTTCTGTAATGCCTGGATAAATATTCTAAGCTAACATTCTTATTCGTTCTCAATGGCAGCTACTCACGCTTTATAAATGTTCTCCAAAAATGCATTAGGCACTGACAAAACATCAGCTAATATAATGATATTAGTGCTGTCAAATGATTAAAATATTTAATCATGATTAATCACATTAATGTCACAGTAACTTACGATTAATCGCAATTAATTGCACATTTTTATCTATTCTAATGTCATTTTAATGCTCTTATCAAACATGGAAAAGTGTATTGGCTTGCTTTGTCCAAATGTTTTTTATTGCAAACAACATCATCATATACTCTGTTCAATGTCACACTAACATTCTCACTTGGAGCAAAATAATCTCTCACACAATGTAACACTGTCCATCAATAAAAGGGTGAAAGAAATACTGACGAGTTAATGAAATTGACGAGGGGCGGAGAATTCGCATCAGCTGTGTGTGTGCTTGGCCATTATCAAGTGGTATTTCAGACTAGGCGTGCTGCGATGATGATAGCTCAGTTCACAACGACAAAACACAGATCACTTTAGCCTTGTTGATGGAACATTTGGTCCAATTGTATCACATAGAGTATTTGCGTCAAAATTATGTGAAAATCATCTCATTCAGATAAGACATGACATGTGTTTTAAACTTTATATTCTTAAATGATTTCAAATTAATATACAGCTACATTTGAGGCCTTTTTGACCAGGAATATCAAGGACCAAATGCAGCTGGCTGGCATTCAGAACGGTTGTACCAGTCCCAGTGAAATAATTAGAGAGACTATATTTCTAGACTCTAATCAGAGTGATATCACACTGTTTTTAATAAATAATCAAGTCTCTGAAGAACACTGTTTTCTCGTTCAGGAGTTTTTCTTCACCTTGCACCAAGTTATACATCTTGTGCATTGACCTTGAATACAAATAGCTTACAAATAGCAACTCTTTTTCTTTGCTGATGCAGTTTGGCACATTTCGTTATTGTTTACCAGGCTATATTATCCATGATGACACGTTCAATTTAGCAATGTTGTGAATGAAGCACCTTTAATTTAAGAACTCATTATTCTGGCCTCTTTGGAATGTGCCTCATGTTGCTTTGAAACCTCCCAAATCTCAATGGTAAGTGTCACATTTTTTCATAGCTGACACACCACTAATTGGTGTTTGAACCCAATGTGACTCATTTTTGCAGTAATGTTTTGTTGAACTCCTGGCGTGACAGTGAGAGAAGAGACGTTGATCCCGTGGGTGCTCAGGTGCTCGAGGACCCATGAGAAAGCATTGTGTCGTATTAATAAAGCAAATTAATTTCTATGATGTTAAATGTGATGTTCTGTTAGGTTTGTGTGGTAACATTTGCCAAGTATATTTCTGATCTCTGTTGTTCACTGGTGCTGAAATGTGTGTAATTGACTGTTTTTTGTCACAAATTTACACTGGCAAGTTAAGTGAATCAACTATAAGTAATTTGTGTCATGTTAACGAAAACGACAGCTGCAATAAGCTCTGAGGTTATTTCACTCTGAATTCTCCCCTTGCCAGTCATTAATAAACTAAAAAGTTCATTACATTAAGAATGATCTTTCCCTCTAGGCAGTGGCTGATCCTGGCATAAGCATCATGGGTATTCCTGTGGAGTGGGAGCGGCACTGTCATGCACATTCACTGATAACCATATCATGTTGTGTCGTCAGATCGGGATTGACGGTTTCCAGCCCAATTTCAATTAAGTAATTCAACTGTGCTCTCAGTTAAGTTAGTTATATTTATAAAGTTCGTATTAGTATTATTAATGTTGTTTTATGTTCTCTGTGTACACAATGAGTGATGTACGTGCAAGAGATCACTTCCGGTGCTTGTGCAGACCGAAACGCCCACACCCTCAGATCACTTGGATGTGGCTGTGGTTACAAGAGGTAAAAACGATAAAATACTAATATAAATACTGTTATATAAATATAAATAAATACTGTTCGTTTTCTCAGACAAATTGCTCGTTTCGTGTCTTAGGCCATGTGTACTTACATTTACGAGTCATTAAATCATGTTTAATTTGGACTTCTCTGTGCATGCTCTTCTAGGAGGTCCCCAAGACTTCCATAAAATGACTGACAGACAACAACGGTTTGACATAAAGATATCAAAATTGAAAATACTGTGGAAACAAAGACACCTACTGTACATCTTGGATGCCTTTGAGGTAAGCTAAAACATATCAAATTAATTTTAAAGTGAACTATCCCTTTAAAGGGATACTTCACCATTTTTTCATATTAAAATATGTTATTCCCTATCAGATGAGTTAATACATACCTCTCTCGTCTCAGTTCGTACACTTCGCTCTGTCTTGCGGCAAAACTTTGTTAGCACTTAGCTTAGCCCAGTTCATTCATTAGGATCCAACCAGGGCGACCAAACACCTCCACATTTTCCCTATTTAAATACAGTTACACAAGTAGTGTAACACGACCAAGAATGGTGACACAAAATAATAGTTGCGCTTTAATGTATTGGGGAATACCATAGCAAGTGCTTAGGTGCACGATTCGTTCATGAACTGACTAAATATAAGTTTTAATAATATATATTTAATCATTTAATCTTCTGCCACAGTGATATCTTTAAATTATATTTATTTAGTGGCTTCTTTCATCAAATGTTGATCTATATAATTAATTTATTCTAGGGGTGTGACGATATCCTCATGTCACAATACGATACATATTACGATACAATATTGCGATATCCAAGACATATAGTAAAAGATTAACAAAAAATCTACTGTTGATTTAAAATTCTAAATTTGGTGTTACATATGTGGGCGTAAATGAATAGACTTGGGATTGGTGCTGGTAACCCAATGCACAGGACAGTGGTCACACCAGAATAAAAATCATCATGATTCTAAAGCTGAAAATACAGAATTATTTTAGACGAATATGCTTGCACTCTGTCACTGACTACATATATTTCAGCCCATTCTCACCCCCAAGGCATCACCTAACTGACCATTTGACCATGCATTTGACCATGCTTCAATATCTGACGCTTACGCGCCCTTTAGCGTCAGTTGATGACGCCATAGGATCGTGTGTAACCCTATTTTACCCAAGACCTAAACCCAACCGCGTCATCTAACTGACGCTTTCCTTTAGCGTCAAATATTGAAGCATGGTCAAAGGTGACGCCTTGGGGTAAGAATGTGTTGCATATTTAAAATAATATACACTTAAAAAGAAACACGTTTTAATAATGCCAAGACATAACTGTAACAAGACATTTCGCATTATCAGGACCCACAAAATTCCCCCATTGCATTATTATAGATTTTATTAAACATGATAGAAGTTTAATGTAGAACTGACACTAAAACCATACACAAAACAATATTGTCGCTATCCACGATACATTGTTGCAATTTTTGTATTGCGATATATTGTAATATATCGCAAAATTGTATATCGTAACAAAATATTGTTACACCCCTAAATTATTCAAATAACATTTTTAATTGGCAAGAGCTTAAACAAAGGCAAATCCTGGTGTATATATGTATGGAGGTGCTCATTGGTGAAGACAGTGTTTCTATAGTGGGTATGGTGTTGAGTTCGTTGAGCTCTTCTCTCTCTCTCTCTCTCTCTCTCTCTCTCTCTCTCTCTCTCTCTCTCTCTCTCTCTCTCTCTCTCTCTCTCTCTCTCTCTCTCTCTCTCTCTCTCTCTCTGGATTATTGGCAATTTACCTTTTATTAGTACCCATTTCTCCTGTTCTTGTGGGAAATCAAAAATAGCTATTTGAGACATTTTGTTCTGCCTTGTCTGTGTCTCAACAAGCTTAATATGTTCCAGGTAATGTAATGATATTCACTTGGTGGTGTTAGCTAGTGAAAAGTTAATTGCATTAGGGCAGCGAATCTCCCAATAAAAATCATGTTTAATCAGTAGCAGAAATAAAATCATTAAACAAGATGGAGGTGGAGGGTTTTGGGGGGTAAAACACATTTTCAGCGGCTGTGTTTAACATTCATTTTTACAGTGACTCACCACTGTTAAGGTGCCAAAAAAAACAAAAAAAAAAACACTTTGATGTTAAGCAGAAGCCTCAGGTAAAAGTGTTATAAAACACCATTTCTACGACTGCTGCACTTAAATTAGCAATAAGGTACGAAAATATAAAGCATTCTCTGCACTTCGCATCAAAGAATAGAACTGTCACTTAACAACATCACATTGAGGTTGTTCTATTTTGCATTTTAGTACAGCTGCCATAAATGAGCTCTGTGCATTTGTTGTGTCTATAAAGAGGAACGCCGTGTGCACTTCCTTTCTAAAGTTACGCTCGACTATGAACAGCGACAAACTTAATTGTTGGGGAATTTTAAAGAAAAAAAGTATCTGATATCAATAGTCTGATGTGACATGTTAAGATGAACAGATTTCTGAAATAGTAACCATTTAGTAACTTTATAAATATCATAAAGTGTGTTGCAGTTTTGTGTATTTTAAGTAATTAAGACTCGGAATCAATGCACATATCCTAATAGAGTGGTGCAGTGATGACATTGTAGCATTGCCCCGATTCCCTCCACAAAAACCCAATAGGATTTTCCTATTGGATTTTTGATAATTGCAGAAAACAAGCCCTGTGACCAACACGTTTGATTTTCAAACATTTTAAGTTTAGCTCACTATGATAAATTTTACAAATGGACATAAATCTGAACTTTGAAGCCAAAACAGAATCACTAGAAGTAAAAAAACTATACATAGGCTGTAAACGGACTACACCATGGTCACAAGACTTCAACATCACCAACATCTCTTTTGATCTTTGTTAAAACCATTTGCCCTAAAAGTTTGTGAATAGTTTTTCAGCACACAATTAAAGTACAGAAGCTGTGAAAGAGGACTAGTGTTTAGATGAATTTTCCTGTTTAGCATGATGATGCATCTCTGACAACCTCGGTAACCACTTGTCAGCAAATATAAGCTTTAATGAGGACCTGTTATGGCCTTTTACAAAGTCTTGTTTTTATTTTCGTAGTTTATTAGCAGAATATTCACGCTTGAATGTTCAAAAAACATTTTACATTGAAATTGACATTCAGTACAACCTGTGTCTTTTATTTAGAATAGATACAAATGCCATTTACATCTTTGAGTTTGTCAAGAGATTTAAGCACCACTTTTGAAGAATGTTCATGTGCGAACGTGCTCTATGCAAGAACGAGCCCATGATTGAATCTGGAAATAAAGAAAAAAAATAACTGAGAAAAATTCTTAAGATGCCATGTCTGTAATTTATATCAAAACATCTAGCATTAATTCGATCTCAAACAGTTTCATTAAAATACGTTTTTGCTCCACCACGTGCATGACTTCATAAACCAACATGGTTGAACAAACCACTTTGTTAAAATATGGTTTCGGGAAACAGTTGTGACTAGCTGGTTGATTTCTCCAACTATCTTACTATGGAAGTGAAGCATAGAGTTATGTCATTGGAAACACACCTCTGTTTGAGCTCCTTTCTCTATGAAGATCCTCATTCCAGGACGTTCAATATGCTTTGATTGGTCGGCTAGAACAGTTTGTTGTGATTGGTCAACCGCTTCAAGAATGTTTTGGAAATATGTAAATAATTACAAAAATAATCTTTGCTGAACTCTAGGCTATTCAATTTCAATTCATAAGCTTACAATAGGGTTAGGGTAAGTTTTGTTAGTTGGGGTTACTAAGGTTAGTTAGTTAGTTTTTGATTAATTTAGGCATATTTGAATTGAACTGTCCATTTTGCATTTTTAATTCTAAAAACAATATTCAGTACAGCGGTCAATTAAACTGAAACATCTGGTTTTAGACAACATTCATTTATAAGTATGGTCTAGGGCCATCTTTACAGCATCAATTCATCTTGGGAATGACAGAGACAGTACATACAAGTCCTTCAAAGTGACCTGAGGAATTTTGAGCCATTCCTTTTCCAAAGTCAGGTCACTATGTGATGTTGGTGGAGGAAAACATTGTCTGACTTGTTCCTCCAAAATACCCCAAAGTGGCTTAAAAAATATTTAGATCTGACCATGCAGGCCATGGAAGATGTTTAACTTCACTTTCATGTTTGACAAACCACACTGTCTCTAATCTTGCTGTGTCTATTAAAGCATTACTTCAAAAACTGATGCACAGCACCCCCTTCAGTGTACACGGTTTAAAACATTAGGTGCCATTGCATGATTCAGTAGTCCTTGGCAGTGACGCACCCATCAAGCACAGTAGGGAATGCCATGATATTGCAGCCCAAACCATCACTGATCATGCAACCCCGTGCTTCAGGCTGGGCAGCAACAGTCCAGGTGTGAAGACTCTTTGAGGTAACTCCAATGGATGTTGGAAAAACAGAGAGACGGACTCATCAGAGAACAAAACATGTTTCACATTGTCCACAGCCCAAGGTTTACACTGCTGACACCAATGAAACCAACATTTGGCATTGGCACGATGGACCAAAGGTTTGGCTATATCAGCCTGACAATGAATACAAAATCTGTGGAGCTCCCAACAAACAGTTTTGAAGGTGCCCTTTTAATTCTGCAGTGATTTGGGAAGCTTTTATGTTTTTTGGATACAATACGAATTAGTACCTGGACAATCCCTTTCAGACAGCTTCCTCTTCTGTTGGATGTGGTTCGTCCCACGTGGTGATATTTACACTGGGTTGACATTACCCAGGATGCCATAGCTCTCATCTCGATACACCACAGTGGGTTGCGCACCAACAATTTGTCTCCCATTATGTTGTGTGGATTGCAATATTACGTTGTACTATTGTTCTACTAATTCAACCTTACACTCTGCTCTTACCAATGGAACGTAAAAAAATGAGGATTTGGAAAACAATTTGTCTTGTAATGCTACTCGAATCACACATTGTTCCTTCGTTGGCCAGAGGAGACTGGCCCCCGACTGAGCCTGGTTTCTCCCAAGGTTTTTTCCTCCATTCTGTCACCTAAAGGGGTTTTGGTTCCTTGACACTGTTGCCTTGGCTTTTGGCTTGCTAAGTTAGGGACATATAATATTTAACAATATTATTGATCTGTGTTGTATTATTTTCATGTTATCACTGTGAAGCTGCTTTGATACAATCTGTATTGTAAAAAGCGCTATATAAATGACTTGATCTGAAAACGAGGTGTGTTCAAGCGCATTGTTGGCGCGTTGCTCTGTTTAGGCAACAACTGGTCTAAATTCAATGGCACAGTATGGCAAGCCGTTTTAGCTTTTATTCATTTCCAGGATATGAATTATTGATATCAACAATTAAATTTTTTTGGTATCAGCAATTTAATTGTTGATATCAATTAAATTCTTATATCAAAAAAATAATAATAATTGTTGATATCAACAATTTAATTGTTATCAATTGAATTCTTGATATAAAAAAAAATAATACTAATTGTTGATATCAACAATTTAATGGTTGATATCTGTAATTGTATTTTCACTAGTAAAATTTCACCATAGGCTGCCATTCAAAATAAAATGTTGATATCAAGAATTTATTTTTTACTAGTAGAAATATCATTTTTGATGTCAATAATTACATTGTTACTAGTAAAAATCTGAATTCTTGATATCAATAATTAAATTGTCACTAGTTGAAATGTCTATTCTTGATATCAACAATTCAATTGGTATTGGTACTAGTAAAATTTATAATTTTTGATATCTGAAAATGTATTTCTAATATCAATTTTTATCCATCAAGTATTCTGATATTTTCCAGATATGTTGATATCCCTAATTATTTCAAATTGTGGGCTCTTTTAAAGTGTAAAAAGAAACAGGGACATTTCCAAGGAAGCAAGGATGTCTGATCACCCCATTTTGTGTTGCTTGTGCCTTTTCTTACAGCAAGAGTTCAAACTCTGGAATAATCCATACATCTCTATCATCCACCTCATTCTGCAGTGCAGAGATAGGAGATAAAAAACTCTGTGTGTGCAAATGAATGTATTTAAATCTCAATCTGCCTTTTAGCAAGGAACCTCACACATTTTCTAATAATTATGCCTGATAGTGATGTGTTGATATCCATTCTGTGGAGATCTGTATTAATTTTATACTACAAGAGGAGAAATTAACCAGTTAAGACACTATAGGGTGCCGTATAGAGTTTAGATCAATAGGTGTTATCTTTCCAACTTTAAATATTTGCATATTTCTAACTTTCTTTTCCCTCTATGAGAAAAAGTCTTCCACTGATAAGATACAAGAGCCTATGAGGCACTATCAACAGTTGGTCAATAAAAGATCTCTGCTGATCTTTTACAGAATACAAAACGTGCTAACATTTTCAAACATGCAAGTATTTCACCTCAGGATATGCAGCTTAGTTTGTGATATGCTGTTGTTCCAATTAATGTGACTCGATGCAATCGATTCAGACATTTTCAAGCGATCTGCAACCATTTATCAAAAGTCAATTTTTTTCACACATGCACATATACAGCAACCTGAAAGTTTAACATAATTACGATTTAAGTGACGTGATAATTTGTTTCAGTTTAATGAGAGGTGGCATATTGTACGTCATCCAATCAGAGAGTGATCTTTACATCACTTAAGCTCCTAATGAGCTGTATGAACATATGAACGCTCACGCTCGTATAACGGCTCAAGGTCATATTCTCACACTCCAGCATATAAGGTCAAGCTCATTATTTGTCCATTGACTGCAACCAGTACAGGAAATAAAAGAGACTTTTTTCTCTGATTCGTTATTAGCTATTTTGACATAAAACAACAACTTGTAAACAGGTTCTGGTAAAAGAATAAGTATATTTACAAGAGACAGGTTAGTAGAACAGCATATCAAATATCAAAACATTGACATTACTTTGAAACGTTTTTTCTATTGAATTGTCCTGGCGGATATGTGCAATATTAAACAAAGTGCAATATTCTGAGTCAACGAAACAATATACTTTTTTGTATAAAATTTAAGTGAAATTTTGCTAATGTGACCACAACTGATACATATATGATGTAGTTACAACAAAGTAGTTACAACTTTTTTTTCATTCAACAAATGCACTCTTTTCAGTGCCGTTTAGTGTTCCCAACCACGTCTCTTCTACCGTGCAACATTTTCAAAATAGCCAATAATTAGAGAAAAAAATGTAGCAGGCAATCTGAGATAAAACTTTCATCTTACTTTAAATTTTACCTGTGTCAAAATGTCAAATCGCAAATGAGTGAGGGATGATGAGGACCATGTAACAGACAGAAACATTCGCAGCTAATACTGTCTCTCGTCACTTTGTTAGCCTTTGTTAATTGTCTGCAGTTGAAGATAGGGGTTAGATGCAGGCTGTGCGACTGCATCAAGTCACATGACCATCTCAGGACTCAAACACCACCTCCACGTTTAATGAGCAATTATCAAAGCAAAAGCCCACTCTATGTCTAAGCTGTCAACAACCTTCCAGCCTCTCTAATGCGAGCAGTGTAAACTTTATAATTGCTTTCAACACAGAATAATGAATCAATTTTCTGTCTGATTTCCATATGCAGGGAAAATTAATGCAGTGTAATGTGCTTTACTTGTCTAATTGATCTCCTTCATTTCATGCAGTGTTTCTAAAGCAGGAGCAAACAGCCGTAGAAGCAGGGGATCAGCGTTGCCTCTGCATCTGGAACAATATATATCATTTCTCATCTCATTTCTATGAAAATACCATGAACATTCGAGTTTCAACCTTTGCCTTCAATTTGCATGGAAGCAATTTACCATATCAACATCACAGATGCACATCATGAGAATAATATGTGAACATTAATATATATATATGAAGCAGGGAATGGCCTTTTTTTAAAGTTGAACATTCTCGCCAAATGTATTTATAGAGTTGTGCATTTTTCTTTCTGCGGTCCTCTCAGGCCCTGTCTGCCCAGAGAGCCTCACAGGATCATCCGCCCCCTCCGAGTCTCCCAGCGCTGGCAGCAGAGGGCACGCTGAGGAAATGTGTGCATGGGAAACGATTAAAAGACCTCCTTCTTCTGCATGAATAAAAATCAGTGGGACAGTAGCTGGAAATAGAGTGTGTGTGGAAATGAGTTGATGGGCTGAGGAGGGAGGGCCAAGAAAAGGTATGTGTGTTGGTGAGGTTTTGCTATCTTTGTAGGACAAATGCTCCCATAAAACCCTAGGTAAAATCACAGGCATTGTGCAACACCTGCATAGCAACCAACTGGCAATAAAACCGCAGCTGATGAGCAAGCATCATGGGGGAGATTTTTTTTTTTTTTTTTTTTTTGCAGGAGTAAGCACCACAAATGTAAAATTCACCAATAGGTAGACAATGATAGATTTATTTTTTATTTTATTTTTTGCAAATCTGGTGATGGAATTAAAGGCCCACTGAAGAGCCTTGAACAGCGCAGTCTCAGTGTTTGCGAATTAGGTCTACAATACAGTCTGTGCACACAGTCTGACGCTTTAACGTCAGTCAGGTGACGGGGTAGGTTTAGGTCTGGGGTAGAGATAGGAGTAAGCGTCATAACCGACGTTTAAGGGGTACACTAAAAGGCGGATATTGACGTATGGTCAAAAGACGTCCCCAAGACGTCAGTTAAATGACGTCTTAGGGATGAGACTGTGTTAGTTTAAATTGTAAGCTAAAGTGTTATACATTTAACATCATGCAGATTGAAAGCATGGTTAAAAGTAATGTATTGTAAAGTTTTAAGGGTAAACACTGGAAGTGTGGGATTGTGTTTTTGTAGAGGGTTAAAGCTGCTAGAGTTTAAGGTTAAATCATGTGAGCAGTGCTTTAAAAGTGTCTTCAATTTTGCTAGACTAATTTTCTAGTGTTTAGATTTAAGTATTTTGATTTTGGATGGTGATGCTTTATTATGGTTACTTGGGTTTATTATGTGTTTTCTTGATTTACTTGTGTTTGTGTTTAAGGTTTTTTACCTGCTTGTGGCTACAACTTTCAAATAAAAGAAAGAAAAGAAAGAATTGATTCCCAGTCATTGAGTAAAATCCATAATTTTGTTGCAATATATTAATCTGATAGTGTTTGATACTGTGAAATTTGACTTGCAGCTCAGTGCTTTGTGTGTGTTTGCAAGCACTGGTGTGAGGTTGTTGAGAGAGCATATAGATGTCTCTTTCACAAAGAAGTCAGCAAACCCTTCACACTATCAACACATTTAGCATGGTCCTATCAGTTATGTCAACATATTCTTAACATTCCTCCCAAACAGCACTTTACAGCCCCAGATGGCTTCACTCTCAGGTATACTGTTTTCACAGCCTTTTGTCGGCACTTAAAGCGAACTTCTCAGCTGTGCATACTTATAAATGTGGTCTCAACACAAAAAAGAGCCTCCATTCACCTGCCAGTCTCTGTTATTTACGTCTCTCTCTTCAACCGTGGCTGAATCGAACCCTTTCTTTTTGTTCTCTCTGTCTGACCTTCTCAGTCCCATCCTTCCCTCGCTCTCTCATCTCTGTCCCGCCCTTCACTTTGCCGTCTTTACCTGTGACGTCTCGCATCAAACCCTTTTGCACCCTCCTCTTTGTTCCTTTCTTTCAATGACAGAGCACCATTATTCCTGCAGGCTTTTTCCACAAGATGCTCAAAGTGTTGATTCCTCTGCAACTTTTTATGAAGAAAGCATTTTTACAACACAGGCTGTGCTTTACTTTCCCAGCAAGGGTTTTTGATATTTTGAAGCAGCACTTTTTCCCACAAACTGTCTATAGCCATTTTGATACAATTTAGAACCCAGATCTACACAGGACATCATCAGGCGACTAACAAAATACTCAAATAAAATTAAAAATATGTATTTGTATTTTTTTTAATTTATTAGCATTTTAATCTAATTTATGATGTTTTATTATATTTTAAATAATAAAAGTAATTATTTAAATTAAACATTGAAAATAATATTGATGATATAATTTTTAATATCCAGAGTCTGTAATATTGTCCATACCTTCAGAATAAATTTTGGATAAGCCAAACCCATTTATTGTTATAGCATAAGCACATTCTTAAAATAAAAGTTTGCAGACCTTCCATCAGCGCACCTGTAACTCATTATCACCTACACCTTAAAGGGTTATTCGCCATTCAGACATGACGTTGTATGCAATCCTCACCAGCACTAGTGCATACACACTGACCCACTCTGTTGTCACCCCCTGGTCAGAGTTCTGACCGCTGGAAGTTTTTCAATTAAGTACTCCCGGCTAGTTTCCGGGGCCACAAAACTGCGTTTTACGGGAAAAGCTTGATTAATTTACCACACAAAAATTCTAAATTCATACCTCAGTTTTAATGCAACACTATTTTCTATCCATTTCTATCAATCCGCGCTGCCGCAACATCAGTGCGCACGTTACGATCAGCTGTTCCATAGTGTTTACAGAATCGATTGACAACTAGGTAGAAAAGTATTTAAATTAACAATGGTGCGAACTTGTAAATTCCCATGCAGGCTGTGAAAACTAAAGGTGCCTCAAATATCCTGTTGGATACTCAAGGAACCTAAAAACACAATGTGCCTCAAGCTCTTCTCCTACAGTTGGGGTTACTGGAGGAGCATTGACAATCTTAGCAGTTCCTGCTGGAACTTATGGGGTCCTTGAAGCACTTTGTATTCATTTCATAGGTTCTGGAGTCACCTTTTCACTACCATGAGACCTCTGAAGTTCTTTGGGGGAAATTAGAGGAACTTGAATGACTATCATCATCTGATCTGCCAGAAGAAGAAGAAGAAGAAGAAAAGAAGAAGAAGAAGAAGAAGAAGAAGAAGAAGAAAGGAAGAAGAAGAAGAAGAAGAAGAAGAAGAAGAAGAAGAAGAAGAAGAAGAAGAAGAAGAAGAAGAAGAAGAAGAAGAAGAAGAAGAAGAAGAAGAAGAAGAAGAAGAAGAAGAAGAAGAAGAAGAAGAAGAAGAAGAAGAAGAAGAAGAAGAAGAAGAAGAAGAAGAAGAAGAAGAAGAAGAGTTTTATTCTGTCACGAAACTGCTGCTGTTATCGCTTCAGTGAACCTCGCGCCCTCGCGCCTAGCGCAAGCAACACAGATCAGCTGATCAGCATCGGATTTGAAAGTAACGGCTCCTCTCTCATCAAAGCTTCAGCTGTTTGTTCGGCTCTCCGTCACAAGGTTTGTAAACTCGCCAAAGAAATATAAATACAGAGTTTACTCACTATTATATTCAAACACATACATATATAAACTAAAACACATGTTCTTACAGAGTTTACCACTCGTTTATTGCACAGTAGCCTATGTGGTATGAAGGTTTTAGCCGTGATGCTAACTGAATCTAACGTTAATGAACGTTAACGTTAAAGAAATAATGGATTGTCTTAGATTGTTTTAGTCATTCACTTAAATGTATTCTGTACACCCGTGTCTTCAAATTGCTGATATAACTTATTAATAGCTAATTCCTGCTGTCGACTGTCGTCATTGGCGTTTGTTATGAATAACACAAGTGGATAGGCGTTAGTTTGGTCTGTTTTTGTTTAGCAGCTATTTACAACAGCACAGGTGCCCTGATTCGTTCAAATACCATTTTAAAGCCCTTTGGTCAATAATTATTATGTTGTGAATGGATATAATCAGCTTTGTTCTTTTGTTTCCCCAGAACAACTCAAAAATCATCTGAACATTTCAGAGGCTAACATTGAATTACTACATTGAATTACAGTAAGTTACCTGCACCACATTCAAGTGCTTTATTGCTATGAACTAGGGCTGTCAAACGATTTTCGTCGATTAATTCGCATTCAAAATAAAAGTTTGTGTTTAATATATGTGGGTGCAGTGTATATAATTATTTTGTATATATATAAATACACACACATGCATGTATATTTAAGAAAAAAAATATATAAAATATTTATATTTATATATAATATAAATTATATATATATATATATATATATAAATCTATATACAGTACATGAAAATATTTCTTAAATATATACAAGCATGTGTGTGTATTTATATATACAATATAATTATACACAGTGCACCCACATATATTATGTAAACACAAACTTTTATTTTGGATGTGATTAATCGTGATTAATCGTTTGACAGCCCTTCTGATGAACTTTTCTCTGTGAATTTGTTTTGTTTGACTGTGTATTTGTGTTTTTTTAATCAGTTATTCTCTGAAAATATTCCTTCATGCTCTCAAATCTCATTCATGTTACTCAGAAAAATTACATCACAGATTTGGTGCCAATAATGCCATATGCATTTTTTCTTATACCTTAATCATTTACATTTGAATATAAAAATGTTTAACTCTGAATTATAACTTAAAGTGTAGTCTTTTTAGACAAAAAAGGCTATTATATGGCTTCAGAAGACTTGCAACACAACTCATAACACATGAGTTGTGGACCAATTTTTCAATTTAATTTTTCATATTTTTTGGATCTTTTCTGTGCCATTTTTGGAGATTAACACAATATTTAACCATTTTTACATAAATTGTTGCATTGAATTGAACTAAACAAGTGTACATAAGAATGGTTTCATGAATGATTTACACAGTTTTGTTCTGCTTGTCTCCTGCAGTGAAACTGAATGATGACTGGGGTTGCATTACGCCTGAGATCTGCTTTTGAGTTCCACAGACAGAAAGTCAAACAGGTTCGGAATGTCACAAGGCTGAGGAAATTATTTTAAGTTCACAACTATCACTTTAAATAACACTGCTAACAGTAATTTTGGTTTTAAAAATATTCTAAATTAAATAGAGCATTTTATACTATCACCAATGCCCATATTAATTATTTCCATATCATTTTTTTTGCCGTTTTATGGTTTTTAGCCCCAAGTACCTTTTTTAAAAAAGTAAAAGAAAATCCCCCAAAAAATATAAAAATTAAAAAAATATATTGTTTTTAATGCCCACTTCATAGGCCCATATTAATAACATATTGTATTAGTTATACTGATTATATCAAATGAATATAATAGTGTATATTTAAATATTAATTTCATATTTTCTTTTATATTGTCACTGTTTCATGAATGTTTTTTTTGTTTTCAGAATTATTTTACCGTTTATTTTTTAATAACAGGTTCCATTTTTACCACAGTATATTGTGTCATGTCAAGGCTTAAAAGTTTGAGAGGAAACTTCATATTTTTTGTGTGGGGGCTCTTTCTCTTGCTTTCTTTTAATTTTTACCTTTCTCTTGACGGTCAGTTGTAGCCTCTTTTGTATCACAAGCAATTTATACCTCATCCTTTTGTTGATCTGCCACAGTCTTGACACTCTCAAAAGCATTTCATTGGTGGATGTCTCAGTTTTATTGATTTGAAGTGTGCTTTCAGCATTATGTGAGTGGAAGAAACTCAATGCAAAGCTCATATGTCTTGAGTCGTCTATATACACTTGATTATAGCCTTTCATTCAGCCCTTCATCAGCAGCGCTATTATGTGTGACCAAGGTTTCACACAGCTTTATAAGGCCATGATTTTGCTTTCATTGCACATTGTTGTCAGGGCATGATGTCATATTTCTGTATATTGTGAGATGATTGCATGTGCTGCCTGACCTAATTGCTGTTATTTCCAAGAAGTATCTTACTGTATGTTCAATTGGAATAGCTTGTCAAAACTAAGGCAAAGTTAGATTGCCTCCGACCACAGAAAAAAACTTTATTCTGAATTATAAATTTCCACAGGGCTTACTTTATGCAACACAGTGTGGTGTTTTATCGGCGGAGGGTTTCGAATTGTCTAAACGTAGGACCTTTTATCAGCAACACAAGAAATTGCTCAACAGTGACTCTGGGCATTTTTTTATAGTGCTGCTCTCTATCCTTTGGATGGTTCTTTTATAGGTTGTGGCTTTTTGTATTTGGAGAAAAGAGAATGAAGATTGCAGGGCTCCAGAGTAGACTGCACCTAAGATGGTCAGAAGGTGCTTCAAAAAAGCTGGCAATAATTTAAAATCCAGCATTTACTTTCTGCACGTTCACATGCAGTATTGTCCAATCTCATCTTGTGTGCTTTGTTTTCTGCACACAAGAACGAACACAGCATGTGATTACCGATCTCTAATAAAGTGATTCTTTTAAATGAGTCCGATCAAAAAATTTACGAAACAGCCTCAAACGAGATGTTTTAATATCACCAACTTCATAGGCCCATATTTTTACCATATTGTATTTGTTTTAATGATTATATAAAAATGAGCATACAGTAATTGTGCATATTTAAATGCTTATTTTTACATAAATATTTATAAAATGTATAAAATGTGTTTTATAAAGCATATTCCGTTACCTTTTGGAGCTTGGAAGGGTTCAGTTTGAGCAGATGTTTTATATCATACACTAATTTCCCCAGTACATTCAGAATCTGGCTCATGTTTGCAATCTTAAACATATTCAGAAAAATATCACTTTTAACATCTTCAAAATCAATATTTTGATCGCTGACTGCTTCTTTACCAGATTGACCATCAAGTGACAGTGACGCTAACATTTGATTTAATTTAGTACATGCTCGGCAATAAATCGCTGAGCCATTTCAAGTTTTGCTGATGATGCTTCCTATTCTTTTATTTCTGCCTGCGGTAACTATGAGTAAGACGTCACTTCATCCTTGTGTATCAGACATTGCGACCTTGTGGAAAAAAACTAAATTGCACTTATTCTGTCATCAAAGATGCAATTATTGTTGTGCACAAAAAATATATATACTTACACTGTTACACACCTTCGGATTGTATCCGACCCTATACAATATTTACAACCAAAAAAAATTTGGAAAAACCAGCCTGATCTCACGGGAATTCGTCCGAATTTTACGAGGTGGCTAATTCGTAACAATTCAAACGACCTCACTCGTTTGAATTATAAGATTTTGCTAAATCGTACATATTTTACGAATTGACCAATTCGTATGAATTCGTACGAATGACCTACCCCTTACCCCGCCCCTAAACCTACCCATCACGTGGGTTTAGCCAACATGATTACGAATTTGAACAAGAGTAGGTCGTAAGAATTAGCCACTTTTTAATCATTGGTCAGAATTCATACGAATTGGTTGTGAGATAGGGTAGGGAAAAACAGGCATTCTTTTATCATTTTAGTATATTGTTATTGTTATATTGTCTATAATGAATTGATCAAGTAATACCAAGAAGGTTGATGTCTAACTTTAAAAAATGAACAAGGAGGAGGCTGGTGTCTCCGGGGTTCACTGAAGACCCGAGGTATGCGTTTAGGGCATAAGTCAGTCGTAAGGATTCACAAAACAGCCCTGACCTCTCTAGAAAGTGAGTGTTTTGAAAGTCACTCAATCAGTGTATTTTATTCTTAAAAAATTGAATTGACTTGAAGGGAAACTTTGTTTGGGTGAGACAACATTTTGCTGCCTCATTTATTATTTGCTTCTAAACAATTCTATAATTTCATGTTTCATTTTTTGGAGCCAGTAGCTCTGTCGCCATTTTTCTTGTTCTCGTCTGGAGCCCTGGGACCTTGTACGTCCTTCTCTACAATGTTGTCTCTCAGCAGCACTTCTCAAAAACGGGCTGTTTACTCTTGTGTTCAACTTTAATCTCCCACATCCCGTTCCTGCCAAAAGTGCCCTGAAACTCGGTAAGTTTCTTGCCTCTGAAATGACCATGGCCTTCTTTGCTGTAATTGCTCGAAATGCTAATTGGACTGCGAGCGCAATCCCCAGTGATGCATCTGGGATTTCCCAGAGTCTGAGAGACCAAAATAACAAGCCAAAAAAAGCTTTTAAATTCCAATTGCACTAGACATCTGGATGGCCTTGCCCTGAATGCATTTTCATAATTAATACAAAGTCTAGGAGAAGGTGCCTTCCCTTGATTGAAAGGTCCTTATGCATTCCCCTGGCTAAATATGCAATGGAAAGTGTAAACTTGGCATGCAAGGAAGATGACATTTGAAAAAGAGCATGCAGTATTCATTTAAATTCAAAGTAAGGCCCTAACACAATTTCTCTGCAAAGCTTCCAGCTGAATATGAAGGACCCCGTGCCCTTTAGAGGCTGCGCACTTCTCATTTGCCTGTGAGGTTGCACCGTTGCCAGCGATTACACTATTGCAGCGTTCAAAAATAATTTACCCGGAATTAAGCCTACTGCCTTTCAGGAATTTCAAACAAACAAATTCCAGTACAATGCTAACCTCCGCCTGAACAAAACCTCCCGTAATCCTCCCTAAGACTGTCAGGAGTCATGGAAACAGTGGCGCGTGAGAGAATAAATAAGGGTCCTGACTGGAGAGAGCGCAGCAGATGTCTCTGCGGTTATGGCTGTCATAAGGGACGGTGGCGTAACAAAGTGCGACTAGAGGTAATAGTCGGCAACACTGTCTCAGCCGTCAAAGCGATGGCGCTGATGAGAGGCGCATCTGTCCGCTTATGCACCATCTGCCTCTTCGCACTCATCTGCTGGATGGAGACCTGAGGCCCGGCGCAGACAGGTTCCATAGTGACGCCCACGTATGCTTCTGATTCAACTATTTAGAGCAGGAACGGACACAGAGCCTGATGCGCAAAGCCAGAATCGGTGTGTTGGAGGCCCGGGGCAGATCCTGAGGGAGTACATGTGATTTTAGCAGGAGAGACTAAGCAGAGGTGGATGGTTTGTTTCATGGAAGAGTAGGTTTTACAGACAGTGCTCTGATTCAGAAAAGATGGGATGTTCTTTGAAGATTTTGAACAGCTGCACCGGAAGTTGCTCAATTGTGTCTCTACAAATAGGAAATGGGGATGCTTTTTTGTGTTAAATCCTTTTTTGAAGTTGTGATAGTCTTTTGTTTCATATTGTGGTGTATATTAAGCGTAGCGTCAGTTCTTGCAGGTCACGTCAGTCAAGCTCACATCAGCTGACTCTCAGTTGATTAGGGTTGTAAATGTATGAGATTTTTCACTGTACTTTACACAAGAGTATACATTGTTGTTGTTATAACTTTAAGTTAAGTCGGCTATTGTACAACAGTAATATATTTCTTTAAGCTAAACCAAACTTTTATTTTGACAGGTTGGACTAGACTCATGAGTTTCAGTCAGAGTGTATTTGATGATGATTCTTTTAAATAAAATTGTGAAATGCTCATTTAGTTCTCTCAGAAAGGCTCTGGATATGTCATGTCCTCATAGTGAGTGAGACGGCAGATGCTTTTAAACACCATGAGCATCACACATATGTATAATAAGGGGAGAACTCCCACTCTCAGTAAACTTCCGGCTTCTGAACTGGTTCCAGTTCCATATGAGGACACTCACAGGACAAGTGCAGAATGAATGGAGGTCTATGGGGCAACACCCCTCAAAATCCACTTTTCTCAGGATATCATTTTTTTGTCTAGTAATTTAAATGTTGTATTCGAAAAGAGATGCAAAGTAATTACACATTTTTTAGAGTCACTTCTTTTCTTTAAAAAGTCGTTTAAAATGTCAATGACGTTATACACATCGTACGACCAGAGATACTGCTTAACGGCAATCTTTCAGTCAATTTGGTGCTTTCGTGCTCTGCACTTTATTTTCTCTCTGAGACAGCTAGAGGAGTTTTTGTAAGACTAAAGTTCTTAACATTCTGGTCCCGCTTGAAATCCCATGTTGTCATCAAGCATACCCATCAACACTCCCGCTTTTTTCCCGGGTTTCTACCGTTTTTTAGCCCTATCTCCCAGACCCCTCTCGGTTTGTTATTTCTCCTGGAAAGTCCCGTAATTTGCATGGCCCAAACTCCTTTATGAATAATCGGACAGAAAATGTTTGTATATTTTTTTTAATTTTAATCAATGTTTCATCAACCAATTGCCTGGATTTAATAAGAAATAAATATAGCAGACAATAGATAATCACAACACGGAGGCGCCGGCATGTGAACTGGAGATCGTCTAGTGAGTCATCAGGAGTACAGTAGGTGGCGTGAGGTGCGAATGTATAATGTAGAGAATAATTATAGAAAATATAAATTGGGCGCATTAAAAAGAGAAGAACGACATAAGCTTTAAGCATTTAACATAAGCTTACTTGGCTCAACAAAGTGATGCATTATTATATATGAACTCATTCAGATATTTTATGGGGGGGGGGTGGATAACGATTTTAATTTTAAAATGTATTTAGTAGCAGAGGGCCCCATGATGAAGCTTCGCCCCACTGTACTGAGAGTCTACCTTGGCCCTTGCCATCTTCCAAACTACCTGCAAGGTTATTTATTTGGGTAGCACACATGTTCTGAATGCCTTCGGCAGAATTCAAATGTGCCATTTTAATCTAGATTAATTCCGAAATTACAGTGAGATTTAATCTGAGATTAAAGAATTATCTATGCCCACCACTAATTTATAAATAAATTCCTTCAGTATTATCAACAGCAATCACTGTTCTCAGGAGATAATTACACTTCCTCCATCACCAGCTCCTTCTCTCACCCAGTCAGGACTTGGCCTTCTGATTCCCCTTTGAATCAGACTAAATTCTATCAAATTATGTTGTACTATTAAAATCTTGAATTAATGATATCTGCAATACATTCATGTTGGTTCTGTTACCCTAAGGGGGTTATCGCTGCTCTCCCTGATCTTATCCATGCTAGGCTGCATGGATGTGCAGGAGTTCTTGACCAGAACAGAACCATACCGCCAATCCAAACTGTATGCTGATTGTCAATCTTATTTGAAGATAGTGAGCCATGAGCGACTGAGCAGTGAGCACACACACAGAGATGAACATTAAACGGAGTTTATTTTGAGAACATCTTGAGCAGTTGTGTGTCTTGGAAGCGGAGTTGCTCACAAAGTAACAAAACATGCAGTGCCAGAGTGAAACCTGATCGCTGAACACAGAGCGGTCAGCCTATTTTCAGTTTATCTTTTCAGTTTTTTGTCTTTCAGCCAAAAACCAAATATGCCATTTCCGGTTGGTAATTTTAAGCAGCCGAAATTCCAGTGCATCCCTAATGCTACGTTTTGTTTCATAAATCAATTCCTGTAACACATAGTGGCATTTACCATACCTCATTACTAATCAGGTTAACGGTCAGAGGTATAAATGATTTATTTTTGTTATGGTTTATTAGCAGGCCATGTTCAACAATGTTCTACCACCAGTTAATAGTCTTATTCTCATTGAATAAAATAATTCAAGGGAAAAAAAATTAAAGATCATTATCATTACAGTATATGTTAAAGTGCTAATTAACAATTTCAGCTCAGGCAAGTACATCTGATTGCAAGAAACACTTTTGTAAAGAGCCATATTAAAGGTGATTTAATCGTCAAAATGTTATGATTCTTAAGATTTAATAAGCAGATACAACCACAAGTATAAACAGACGATTCCAGTGGAATCTGCAAACACGCTTGCCTTTGTTTAACACCCTGACATGATGGCCAAAACAGCTCAACTATAGAGCTGGTAAGTCCCGCCCATCCGTAAAACTCCAAGTGGACCTCTAGATTGAAAAAGCGTCAATGCAAATGAATGAGAGAAAATAATTATTTTCTGATCCCGTTTGAATTGTGCCATGAAAGTAACATATGTTGTCTGTGATTTTTTTATATAATTTCTCATGTAACGAGTTTGACAGTTTATTGTATGATTCTTTGGCTAGCAGTTGTGGAACAGACACAACGAGAAAGACTACACGTCCCATATGTGACGTCGCCGCATAACCGCATTTTCCCTCCACAAATCACGGTTTTCACCACTAGTTTGTCCTCTCCATGAAAGAAGGCGGTGAAGTGCACCAAAGACACAGGCATGTTTAGCGGGATCCGTGTGCTAGCAGTGGTGACGTACTATCAAACACGTCGAAAGAATTGTAGTCCACAAAGTGCTCTCACACAAAGTCTAACCATATGAAAACTCTACCGCTAAATTGTAGCATTCTTTACACTAAACATTATGTACAAAATTCACAGACAACATATGTTACAAAGACGCAGTTTATATACGATATATATATGCACGATACCAGCATATCGGTATCGGCCGATATATGTTCGTTTTAATCTTAGCGTTATCGGCCTGGTAAGAAAATCTGGCCGATATGTTAAAACCGATAAATAATGTATTATTCCCTTCAGCTGAGACACTTTTTGAGCACTGTTCATCTTTTTGAATTTCTTGAAATATGATTGAAATCTCTTCAAAAAATGAAAATATGGTTCGTTACAACGGCTAAAAAAATCATATTGGCTATACAACACTATAATGAGAACGTCATTATAATTGTGCGCTTGGGACATGGATTTAATTGTGAGACTTTTGTTTTTGTAATCAGGCTCTCAAAATTAGATAAAAATTAGGATTTAAGTTTATCGGCCGATATATCGATTATCGGCTTTCAAATTTAAAGAGTTATCGGTATCGGACAAAATGTTCATATCGGTGCATCCCAAATTTGCAATGTTGCAGGTATAGGTGGAGGCCTATTAAAAGGAAGCCGTAAAGGAAGGTCAGTGTTTGACCCATTGACTTACATTGTATGGACAAACACTACTGACAGACATTTTTTCAAAATTATGCCTTTTAGATTTGAATTATTTAATTTTGCAGTCATTTAGAATTTATTAGAAAGAGAACCCCTAAAGAAACACATCTTGTCCTGTTGCCATATTCTTTGTGATGTAATTTCACATGCTCAAAGATACAGTTAACTTGGCGGGTAGAATTTAAAAAAGGAAGAAAAAGGTTTTGTTGAAATTAAATACATTTGGGAGTTGACATTTTCTGGTTTTAAATAAACCTCTTTTTAATCTACTAGGACACACTGTGCAGTGAGTGCTTTAATTTCATGACATCAATATTTGCCCTTTATCTTTTATTCTAATTTTCCCGGCATGAACTTCAAGCGCATTTTCGTATACAAACCTGAGCCGTTTTCACAGCTAATTTGCCCAAACGCATAATCTCAGTGTGTGGAAATTTCTCCAGTTTATTTGGGATTTTTAGTCATTTACATGCAAAGACTTTCACAATGGTGTAAAATTCAACACAGAGACAGAGACGTCTGGTCACAATGTGTTGATTTTCAACAGAGTCCCCCTTTCCAAACGTAGAGTGTCCATGAAACATTGATGTTCCCTAATTCCTTGGCAGAAAGCTTTGAGTGGTAATAACGTGTTTCTTTCTGCTCTGCCGTGCCTGACCAGCGACAGGAAGACTGCAGGCCATAATTATCCTGTTTGTTCACAGGCCGACGGTTTTTATTATTTAAATCTCTTTGGGCGAGAAAGGGAGCTGGGAGGAGCGAGCCTCTACCATTTTCTTGTCATGTTGTGTTCGTCAGCGTTAATGTCCCTTTCTGTAATTTGTCTGCGTTTCGTCCTCTTTTAGGAATGCAAGCATTCCCCTGAGTGAAGGAAATGACACCGTGGTGTAAAAAAGTTGAAATTTGAGCAAATTGTACGATTTGAGAGCCATGGAAGACCAACAATCAGGCTGGGGGATAAATATAGTGTGCTTCTGAAAATATTCTGGGCCTGTTTTGCGCACATGCCTGTACCGGAAGCTCCCATGAGGAGTAATTGTGGGAAGTCAGGCCCCAATGCTCATCCATGACTTGCGTATCATTTCACGGTGGCGTTTCTGATCTCGCACAGACCGTGCCTTATATATTTTGTGCGTCATTACTTTCCTCTTGAAATGGATGACATACTTCATACACTGAACCATTTCATCATTTCTGCACACCTCGTGAGGCGGTCAATAACCTCGGTGGACTAACATATCCTGCACAGCGTGGCGATGCTGAGCATGTTTTGATCATTCTTTTGCTCAGGAAAGCTTGCTATGGTAGTAAATGTATATTTATGTTGACACCCATTTAAATTTGTGTTGGTTTGTTAAATGTCTGCACATGAATAATATGCATAGCCTACATATAGCCTACTGTATATGCTCAAAAAACAAGTTAGCTGCTTACAGACGCACATTTTAAGAAATTCTAGCCATGATTTAGGTTACACAAAAGGTTAATTGTTTACTTATTATAATAAGGAAGCTAAATTAAATTCTATAACCAATAGGTTATGACAACATGTTATTACATTGCTTTTAACCCTCAAACCATTCACTTTATAGCCCTTAATCCTGTAATTGTGTACAAATGTGGGCACAGAGGACTCAGGTGTGATCTTAATTTTTATTCATTATAAATGTTAAATCACTGTCTTCGATAAAGTTTTGTCTATCCATGGTGTTTTTTTTATTGGGGGGGGTATTTTTGAATTTATTTACTTTAAAAAGTACCATATTTTCTATGTAAATTATTTCAATGTAAATTAATTACTATGTAGTTTTATTTTCTACATTTTTTAACTACATTAAAATATAATTCCAATAAGTTCTTAGATACAACCTAAAGATGAAGATGGCTTATTTTAGAATGCTCTAAATTACCTTTTTTCCCATTAATTTCTATGGGTGCCTATTTTTGAACCAAATACAAGATTAAGGAGGGTTTTTTTCACCAACTTAACATTGTAGAATTGAGTAAAAAAAAGTGTGTGTGTTCAGGAGGCAAACTTAAAAAAAGTAGCAAAGTCTTGTACCGCTCAGATCAAGGGAAGTATTATTTTTTTTTAATAAATCAATACTATTTTGCCCACATTTGTCCAGATTACGGTTTTAGGGTTAAGTCATCAAAATAAGTTAAGCAATTTTCAACTTGTTTGTTATACAAGATTCAATTTTTCATTTTTTTAAGTCAGTTTAATGTAAATCAAGTTGAAATGACAAACAGTTGAAGAACAAAGTTGACAAATGACAACACTGATTGTACTTATTTTAAGCCAGAAAACTTTTTTACAGAGCAACATTTTTAGATTCAAGCTTCAAATACGTTGAAATATTTTAATATGTGCGACTGGATTTCATTAGAGATGCACAATATATTGCTATGGTTGCACTTGTATGTGGTTATTGTCCATATTAGAGTTTTTTTATTATTATTTATCAAGCAATATTGGATATTTTCAGGGAGATATATTACCTATGCTGTCATCTAGCACTCACTTTTCACAAATTCTATTAAAATATAAAACAGAGCGATTATTTAACAATATTACTGTGATCCAATAAATTCAGTCTGGATGAGCATACAAGAGCTTTAAAAAACCTTACAAAAACATTATATCGTTGTGATACCTAAATGTACTTTTGCTAAGTCTAATAATTGTGCCCCTTAACTTATCTTTATCACCAAATTTACCTCTTTCTTCTTCATTTCTTCTTTGTTTCACTGCAGTTTTAAGGGGAAACTACTCAGGAAACAGTGTTGACTTATATATTTGCACATGGTTTGTCTTCAAAGCTTGATTTTCACCACAGGGGGACTTTAAAAGCATTCAAATGATAATTTTGGCAGAGGGCTATTTAAAAGCATTCCAGATCAATCACTTATGGGGTATCATGATGGTTAGGATCCTGCCTTAGAAGTCAGCTGCCTATTTAGGCAAAGAAGCTCGCTATTAAAAAGTTATAATGTTTCTATATAGAGTTGAATCAGCATCACTTAAAACCATAAAATGTGTTGTCCCAAAAAGACAGAGACTCTGTATATTGTTTACAGCTTAACAGTCTGAAATTGCCTTTCTTATTTGTATTCAGAATAGCACAATGAAAGTAGGTGTCTTTTAGGCAAAGAGAGAGGGAAAATATACTCAAATATTTACTGCACTGCGGTTGCCATCAGCGCTTGTTGCTAGGGAACTATATGAGTGTATTTTATAAAAGAAACATAGCTTTAACCAAAGCTGGTAGTATGATACCTTCAATAAATAAACGGAGTGTATTTTGTCACACTCACACAAGCAAGACCAGCTTAAGAATATGATAAATTATTTTTGAAAACAAACTTCGACACTCCACTTCCCAATTTCATCTCTAATATGGTGTTATTAATCTTTAATGTGCTTGTTCCTATAGCCTGCCTAGAGTTCATACGGCTATAATTCCCAGTTTACCTTTTTTTTTTCTTTTTTTCGGGTATAATAAAAATCACAGTTAAATAAGATTAAGTGGGTGTCATTCACTAATAACTGCCAGGATTATTTTGTATTTGTACACACAGGAGAACTAATATACGCCAAATTCACAACACATTCGTACGCACGTGAATTTGTTCTTAATCTCGTTCTAAGCGTTAGATAACTACTGTATAGGTGAAAAAAAAAAATTGTGACAAAATAATTTCATAAAAGAGTAGGCAAAAAGTACCCGGATGACCTATTTCCAGTGAGATTTTGAAGTGTGCATATGATACCACATCATACTACACACACTCATACTATATACTGTAAAACGGACCTACACAAGAGTGTCAGTGATTTCGGATGCATTTCAGCGGCCGCATGCACAAGGTTAGACATTTCCATAAAATATGCCCAAACCATCTCCATATAAGTCTCAAGCTCAGCTCCTGCGGGCCACTATCCTGGCAGAGTTTAGCTCAACTCTCCTGCCTGGAAGTTTCTAGTAATCCTGAGGACCTTGATTAGCTGGTCCGGGTGTGTTTAATTAGGGCTGGAGCTTAACTCTGCAGGACAGTGCACATCCAGGAGCTGAGTTTGAGACCAATGATATAAGGGCTTTCCACACAATCTTTTCTCTACAGCACTCAGTCACTCTCTTCAAACATATGCCATTTTCTGCAGATGCTTTTCCGCCAGATCCTTGAGCAATGCCTAGTGTGCCCTTCTCAAAACCAGTTTAAACTCAAACACCTTTTATACAGAATCAGATTACAGACTTCTCATCATCAGTCAGATGTACATCTGTGTTATTCAAAAGGAACCATGCAGCTGAAGCTATAACGTAGCTTCTCTTACTCTTTCGCAGTATATAATGAAATATAAAGCTTCAGACAACTGTGTTCAAATTGTACAATTAATTATATAATAGAGAGTAACTCATGAATCAATTTTCCAAACCGTGCTTTTCCTGAATCATATTCAGAATGTTGATATTCTGACTATTTTAGATTGATTGGTTCGGGTTGGCAGTTTAAATGAAATTGGATTATATATATATATATATATATATATATATATATATATATATATATATATATATATATATATATATATATATATATATGTGTGTATATATATGTGTTTTTTTTTTCAACTTACATGCCCAGCGCAAATAGGCGTAAAAGACACTAATGACATAAAACAAACATAATACAAAAAAAATGACCATCATACAAAGCACATCGGGAAGACCATCATAAAAGATACATTACCATCATTTTCCCAATATAAAACCAAAACAAAACAAGACACTGTCATTTTAAGTCAGGATATAAATTCCACATATCTAGTCAAATTATAGATTTCATTTTCAAAGAGCCAATTCACCATATCCCCATCCATCATCCAAAAACAAATCAGGCTTGTTATATTAAATTCTCTCAAACATACCCATTCTTAATTCATGATATAAAGGACAAAAATCACCATTCATCCTCAACAACCATTAAATCACACAAAACACAATCTATCCTCTTCTGGGACACCTTTATAGCGCCCCACCTCGATCTGTAAAAGACAACACCCCAGCTCATGATTATATAATATAATCGTGTTAAGGTGAGATATACTTTTTAATGTGATTATGAGAGCAGCACAGAGAAAATGCTCTTGGTGTATGAATCAGTTGCACCATAAATGTATACATTTTAAAACAAAAGTTTTTGTTGAATTATGATATGTTCATGAAATATATATGCAGATTTCACACTTGGTGAATGAGATCCAGTGGTTTTAATATTTTTTCCCCACTAAGCAGTATAAGCAACTTAATAGACTGTGTCTACTGCAGATGTCTGAAGTCGGTGACCTATAGTAATTTGTCTAATGCTGATGGCCATGTAAATCTTTAAGGTGACAGATGCACCTGATTCAGTCAAAATGCCCAATGCAAATGGAAATGCAACAGGACTTCTGCCATCACACAGTCAAGCCCTGCTTTTACTGCCATCAAGTGTTGAGCAATGGAACTTTCAGGTATGCTTACTGAGGGGGAAATTGATGTGAAATGCCGTTTAACATTTTGAATCGTGTTTACTGCATCTTACAAATCTCAAAATAGTCAACAAGATTTATATTTTTGCTTAAATGCTTTTTAAGTAGCTGAGTTAACTATTCTTCAAAAAGTAAAGTCTGAGTCTCATCCTGTAGACGCAGACTCAAACGGAGCATGGCTTTATGACAGACATGGATTTAATTAGGGGGGTCATGCCAGTGTATTAAAACCTTTAATGGTCCCTGTCCTCATATTCATCTGTCAAAGATCAAGGCTCTCTCATTCTCTGTCTAAATATCACAAAGGCCTCTATTGGAATAAGACGGCATGCACGCCTCTATCCTCTTGAACACTGGAAATGTCAGAATGCGCGATGCTCTGGGGTATTAGAGAAAGGGGGAAAGGTCAGCTACTGTAGTCTGCAGCTGGCATATGATATTTGGAGATGAGCAAATGCAGTTGCAGCTCCTGACGGCAGACTGGCTGTGCTGAAGGGCCTAATGAGGCTTAAGTTCTGCCATGTTCTGATTACCAAAATTACCTCAAGATGGTCACAAGATCATTTTGTGGTGATCGCTAATTGGAAGAAAACGGTTGTGTTTGATATACTGTGCCTTGTATATAAAGTATGTAAAGCAAAAGCAGATAGTGTGACTAAAATTCCCAAATTATTTTCTGGAATTTTAATCTCCTTTTATAAACATACAAAGTCAGCAGCATGTATCGGCATTCAGAAAGTCATCATAGTTGGTAAACTTCTAAAGCGGTGATTGGGATACAACAATTAACAAATATAAATTATATTTTTCCCTCTCTTGGAAAATCGTTGCTATTGGAGACAGTGGGAAATGAAGAGAGATTAATCTCAGCAATCAGAAGAGAGAATGTCACATTTGTCGTCAAACCCTCAACCGTTGTGTTAGATGATTATAAAAGGACAGAGATGTAACAAAGTAGAACTACTTAAGGACTGTACTTAAGTACTAAAATGCTGTATCTGTACTCTACTAGAGTGTTGTTTTTTTCTCACACTTCTACTTTTACTTTAGTAGATATTTTCGATGAATTTAATACTTTTAATTCTATATTTTTTTTAATCCTCTGTTACTCGTCTACAATTATAAAAAATTTACGAATCATTCGTTGCAAGTTGGCTTTCATGCTGCCTGAAATCACACGCCAGTTTTATAAGGTAATGGTATTTGATTGACACACACATTGACAACTGATGCAGGGTTTGTCCTGCAATGAATTTTTTTGGCGGCCGCCAAACCAAATTTGTATCCCGCCAAAGTGCCTTATTTGATTGCTATCAAACTTATGACTGCTTTCTTTAATAATTACATGACACAATATTTGTAACTTTTACTTTTAGCGCTTAAGTAGTGAATTTTTAAATAAACTACTTGCAATACTTAAGTACAAAAAATTTGAATACTTTAGTACTTCTACTTAAGTGTGGTGCTTAAAGAGCACTTCAACTTCTACTCAAGTCACTTTTTTGATAGAGCACTTTTACTTTTACTCAAGTCTGGGTTTCTAGTACTTTATACATCTCTGTAAAAGAAGATTAAAACTACAGAAAATAATGTAGGAATTTTATTCTCTTTATAGTAGCTATTTATTAACATTTCAAATTCGCTTGTGTTTTTATATTTTTAGGCTTTATTTCAATTTGAGTTTTAGTAATTGTGCTTTTGTTATTTGCATGATTTTTTTTTTTGCTCTTTTTATTTAATAATTTCAGTTCTTCAACTTCAACCGTTATGCAGAAAGTCTATGTGTGACATCACAGACGCTTTGTCCTTTTTTTTTTTTTTTGCTTATTGTGCTTATACAGTCAAATACACACAAAATAATGTAAAAATGTCGGTTTTGGGGAGTTTTTATAAAACACTATCAGTAATGTTTGAACAGTTGAGAAAGAAAACACGTGTGTAACAGTATAATGGATTCCGGTGTCGCATCTTAAAGTGACAGCAGCCTAATATGCTCGCTGCCAAATTAAGAGAAAATATTAAAAATATCTAAATGGTAGTTTTTGCCCATGGCACCTATGTCAAAATTGTGGCCAGTGAAAATGCTGTGTAACTAGTAACTTTTATCCAAAGTAGGGCTGTGTATCACCAACAATGTCATCAGATACGATACGCATCATCTATACTAAAGCCATCTATACTGAGCACGTATCATCAATATGGATCAATTTGGAATTTAATTGAGCTGAGTTTAATAACAGTGCTACAACAGTTGTGATAACTGAAAAACAATTTATTTATTTGTCATAAAAAAATTTGTTAAATAAAAATGCTGAGAATGGCTCTTCCTTCTGCTTTTAAAGTCTGCCTCAATATCTGAAATGACAATTATAGTGACACTGAAGCATGTCTACACTGCTCAATGACTAAACAAAACTTAAAACATTCCATAAAAGCAAATTTAACTTTCAACACCTAGTATTTACCAATTTGGTCTTAAGTGTTCAAATGTGCACCAAACAAAGTCATTTCTTCTATGTTGAAATCATTTTAAATGATTACATTTTTCAGATTTTTATGCAGAAACAACAACTGATTGACATGCTCAGGGTGAAGAGAGTGACAGCAGAATATCTCAAAACACTAATGCTTATAAGTTAACCATAATAACCAACTGTGTTTAGAGGATACTTACCAGGACCGAAATTTGACATAATTTTGAGTGTTTTAGTCTGTTAAAGCTGTTATAATCTCGCGAGCTGTGTGTGAGGCGGCTTTACTCTATTCTATATGCACGCAGCGAAAACCAACTCTCAGAGAGCGTGCAAGTACTGAACAGTTTAAATCCGTTTGAATGTTTAAACTGGTAAGACTTAAAGACGCGCAAATGGTAAACTTTAGTCACAATGCAATGCTGACCCGATTAAGCAAGTTAATATTCCCTCATGTCCCGACTCCTAAACGCAAGTGTAGTTTCACCGGCTGCAGCGCTGGACGCTTGCCTTGAGCAGCCGTTTGAGACGAGAGAGCAGACGCAGCAGCACCATTGAACTCGCTGTTCCTGAAATTGTGTCTCACGTTTTCAAAATACTGATTTGATTTTATAATACAAAATAAAAGCTTAAGTGAATCAATGTTTGCAATGTATGTAAATAATAATAATTATGCTCAATACCGCGACGAAATTCGAGCCCTGAAATGGCTTCATTCATAAGCACAACAGTATCGATACGGCAGCTGCTGACCAGGAGTTCATGACGATATATCGCTGTATCGATATTTTGAGCACAGCCCTAATCCAAAGCGACTTACAATTGCTATTTATGTCAGAGGTTGCACACTTCTGGAGCAACTAGAGGTTAAGTGTCTTGCTCAGGGACACATTGGTGCCTCCCAGTGGATTCAAACCTGAGTATCTCACACCAAAGGCATGTGTCTTATCCACTGCGCCATCACCACCCCAAGTTTATGTCAAGCCCTGCTTACAACTACTAATCAACCACCCAGAACAACAGAGAAAACTCAAAGCTGCACCTTAGCTGCCATTTGCTATACAACAAACCAGCACTGTGGCTGCAAATTTGAAAACAGGCAATCACCTCTGCGTTGTTTTTAGAACATGTAAAATCTGATTTGCAGCTCTGTTACAAATTCACACCCCAGTCAAGTGTGATTTTGGCCTATATTCTGTGAAGATTTGCTCAAGGTTGTCCAGGTTTGTCTGACACTGCCTTGAATTCTCAATTGGGTTGAGATCAGAGCTTTGATTGGGTCTTGTAGCACTTTCAGCTTTTTTGTTCTTCTGTGTTTGTTCCACCTTGTGTTTGGGATTTGTCAAAGATGACCTTCCTCCCCAGCTTAAGCTGTTTAAGCCAACAGTTTTCAGAGCAGTGCTTCCCTACAGTATATATTGGCACATCCACACTTAACTTCACAGGTATCTTAGCAACTTCACAACATTATTCGAACTTTAAAGTTTAATAACTAAATATAGCCTACAGTTTCACACTCAAACATTATTTTTTCCAGGCCAATTATATCTGCACATGTAGCCGTACAGTGTTCTTTGAAAGCAGAAGTTTAGTAAATTAATAAACACTCTGCATTACACTTGGGTGTGATGTGAAGAACAAGCTTAATATCTTCAATAACTTTGCCGAGTTGCTGCTTGTAATTTGCAGATGGGTACAAGAAGTCCCTCTTCAGTGCTAATTCAACAAACACTGGGACTTTCAAGCACTTCGATATTGCTTTGAACCTTTTCTCTTATTCATGCATTTACTGTGCCTCAGCTTCATCGGAATGCTCTTTAGTCTTCATTTTCGCAGCTCTCCTTAATTCGCAACATGACAAATGAACCAATAACTGTGGGATGTTTATCCAGAAAATGTGTTAGTTATTGTAGTGATTAACAACTAGAGCTCAATTGTAAGGCTATTGTGTACTTGTTAGAGTGGCTGTGTTTAATCTGTGGAAACTTTCTTTATATAACTGAATTGCTATATGCAACAAATTGTGTACTTGTTAGGATGGTTGTTTTTCTTCAGTGGAGACT
Organism: Hybognathus amarus; assembly: GCA_030378365.1. Taxonomy (NCBI): domain Eukaryota; kingdom Metazoa; phylum Chordata; class Actinopteri; order Cypriniformes; family Leuciscidae; genus Hybognathus; species Hybognathus amarus. Next base: position 52,206 of record JAQIUQ010002980.1, on the reverse strand, counting down.
TATCCTATATAATTGAATAGCAAAGCAGAAAAAATCTCATATATTTTTATGCATGCAAAAAATGTTTTATGCAGGACTCATATGAGCTGGTTCTTTTTAAAGTGTCATGAAAATCTGTACAACTATATTTGACAAGAAATATGAGGTATATTTTTACAGACTGCCGAAAGCTACAGAAAGAAAAGCAAATGGATCGTTACAATTCAATAAACAACTGGACTCCAGGCAGCGAAAGGTGGATTTACAGTTATCATTTTTTGTGTGTCAATATGCTGAATTTAGGTGCAAAATCGTAACCTAGCCAATATATTGTATTGACAACTTATCAATTCAATATTTAGCATCATATATTCTGCATAATTGGACGATTGTAAATAAACACTGACAGAAAACTATACAAGTTTTAAGACTGGAACTATAATCAAATGAGAAAAAAATCCAAAAACACTTAGTTATGGTCACCTCCTGTTGCTTGAATGCTTCTGCTATTGGTCAATCTCATGTGATTGGCATGTTGCCCCGCCCTCACGCCAGTAAACGCGTCCACAGAGAAGAGCTGTTACTGCTTCATAGCACTGCAATTGTTTAAAGATTATGAGAGCACATGACTATATATATATATATATATATATATATATATATATATATATATATATATATATATATATATATATATATATAATACAACATTGTCAATTTTGATTTCATAGTGACTTACTAAACCATGAATCTGATTTTGGTTGTATCCAATTATTTGAGATCAGTACTATATACTTCAGCTTCATTAAACTTATACTAGTCTAATTACTAACTGGTTGTTCACAGGAATAAAATATATAAAACAGTGTTTTGTATATTAAAAGCAAATCATATTGCTTATTGGAGACCATGGCGAGAAGTGGAGTAAATGCTAATTTTTAATCCAACTGTTATATTTGTCATATTTGTTTGCTTGATCAGTGTCTTTATGGGGTTTGTTCAATTGCTGTTTTAGGCCGTAAGGACCTGTGAAGCGATATGGAACTGAAATGCAGTCGATATACTGGACCTATGGAACTACTTCATAGTAGAGCTAGACCGATATATCGGCAGGCCGATATTAGGCATTTTCCAAACTATCGGTATCGGCAATTATAATGGCCGATAAATGAATATTTCGAAAATAAAAAAAAAACGGACGAACACGCTTGAACCATATCATGAGTGTTGCAGTTGTATAGCTTGTCCACCAGAGGGCACTCTACACCATCCCTGTTGGCAACACTCGTTGAGTTGGTCACAGACATAGGCTAGCTAATGCCACTATCATCAGTCTGTTCTGTTGTGACAATAAAAGAAACAAGTTTCTTTTTAAAATGCATTATCAATATTTTAGTTAAAACTCATAAATAACTACAAATAACTAATGTTAGGAAAATCTGTTAATGTTTTGTGGCGCGTTTCTGAAATATATATATATATATATATATAAAAATATCGGCCAATATATCGGAATATCGGATTTTAAAACCAACAAATATTTGTATCTAGCCTGGATGCCAGCCCGAACTCCGCCCACAAAATTTTTTGGATGGAAAGTCCGGCCTGGACTCGATCCATTGAGGAATTATGATTAATTAATTATGATTGGTTCAGAAATCATCGGGCCAATCAAATTGCCAGGGCGGGCTTTATATAATGATGGACAGATTGATCTGCAAGTAATCATCACGTTATCAACGAGCGCTTAACTGATTTCCCTCAGAGATGACTGCAGCTGGAGAATTGAGATGCGACTATCCAATTGAGTGCAGAGTTGTTGTTTTTTTTCCTGGTTTGGTTACGACACGCCTCATAATCAAAGCTTAATGGAGCGGTCTCAGACTCATATTCTCATTAGAATATGAGTATGACGAAGTCAGGCTAATTTGTATCGGTATCGGCCTTCAAAATCCTTTATCGGTCGGGCTCTACTTCATATCTGTAGATTTACTACATAAACTGTCATCATAATCTATATACCATAGCGTCCTTTCGTCACAGCAATTACTCTTGTAATGTAAACAAGCTGCACTCAATAAATGCTTTTGAACAACCATCTTTATCAATTGATTTTGTAATTTAACATCTAAAAAAGTCATCTAGCTCCTAAATGCATGCTCCCTATAGTCAAGTCAATAGTATTTTGTTTGGAGTTTCGAAACCATGTCACAACAAAACAGTTCCAGTCCTTAGATAGAAAGATGCATATCTCCTAGGTATAAAACTGTCAAATATACTAACACATATCTACTGAAATATTGCTTGGATTGTTATCAGAGTGTCATCCAAGACCTGTCAAGCTATATTGTTTGGTCTGATGTCATCTGGGCTAAATCATTATGGGATGTGGTTTTGAGATTGACAGTGGGTCAGTGGCCCTGACTGGACTCATAAGAGATGAGCACAATGAGCGTGGCTGTCGCCTCGATACTGAGCAGTGCTGTGCATCTCCATTTGACATTTCCAGCCGTTTGTTTCACCATCACCCTGTGGGTGTGACGTCTTCTCTCTGACCCAGTAGCTTCAGGGCTGACACAAATGTCAATGGGCTTGCTTCCAGCCTCAAGCCAAGACCGTGGCAGAGGACCAGTACATCATGCCTGCATGGTCTTCACATCGAAATCATACAGTTCTACAAGCCAATCAGATCTTGGAGTAATGCCCAGATGATGTTAGGAAATCATGTTAATGTTCTGAAGCTACTGTTACTTACTGAACACTTTAGCTCCTGAAATAGAAACTGACTTAATTACAACTTAATGAGCAACTGTTTACCAATTTTGCAAGCGATTCTCACAACATTTAAATGTTAACCTCGCTGATTATATCAGTTTGAGATCTCTTTACCGCTGTTTCACCTTTTATAATGAGTTTTTACAACAAATTACAGTCCTTGATCAAACGTTTCATACAAATGCTGTTCGTTTTTTCACTTGAGGAATGCATCTGCTGATTTTATTTTAATGAAATACATTAGGCTACTTTTAAAGCAAGGAAAGTTAATGCTATATGTCAGATATTGCTTCCCAAATGTTGATGTTTCATCCGTCTATTAATTATTTATTATTTTTATATTTATTAATTTTTTTTATATATATATTTTGAGTTTATCCTATTGAATTTATTAACCCTTTATTAGTTATTGCTCAAGTCCAGCAGAGGGCACTGCTGCACAGAGCATTTGATGTGTAAACATGTAATTCTTTCCTGTATGTACAAACACAATTTTTTTATCTTTTATAAGCTATTTGTTTGACATTGATTATAGATAGACAGACAGGTAGATATAAAGACAAACATATATATTTGTAATTCTCCCAGGCCTAAATATTAAAGAATTATTTAAATATTATTTGAGTATACTTGTAATGATAAATATTATGTTAGTTCTACTATTATTATTATTTAGTCAAATTTAAAAAGAATGTCATTTAATAATATGCATTTTACTTGGGGGCTTATTTTTATTGAATTAATTTGATATTTATAAACGTCTGCAGGGAACCCTTTGTCTTGGAAGGATTAATTAAGTTCAAGATATTTTAATTAAAGGTTAGCATAGTGGCTTTATCATTAGAGCTTCTGGGAAATGCAGTGCTCTATTATATCTGCACTGAGGCAAAGGCTTTCCATTTGATTTTCACCCTAAAATGAACACAGGCAGTCAGGCACACATAAAACAAGAGTGTCACTCGTTAACTAGACTATGTTCAGCACTTCAATTGAAAATCAAAGCTTTATAGCCCTTTAATAAAAGTCTTTTTATATATATTCTTCATTTGAAAGAGGATTTCTGGTAAAAAACATGTCAATGCTTACAGGACTGTTTGAAATTCTTTTTCCAAGCAAGTGTTTTATTTTGACTGAATTTGTAATTAAGGTTTTCAATAAACTAGGCAAAGCTACTTGACTTGCAATAATAAAATAAACAACAGAAGGGGAAACGAAATGTTATGCCTATTTAAAACAAAATTGAATGAAGACAATGAGGTTCTTTTTTCAATGAAGGCCATAATAGATGATTGCAGTCTGTGGGAAATGTGATCACATATTTGTGTACTTTAGTGTTTTTAAGTCTCAAAAGAGTTAATTGTAATCTAATTAAAAATAAGCACATGTGTTAATCTCCCCTGTTTTACAGCACTTCCTTATGTATTACACACAGTTCTCTAGTTAGTAGTCAACTATGATACAGCTTATTACTGAAATATGAAAAGCATTAAAAAACAAAAAAGTAGTACTAGTAGGCTATACTGTAAATAAATACACTAAGTAAAAGGGGTTATATCTAAGATTTTTTATCTATTAGGCTGATTGTTTTTTGTTTTGTTGCCAATGTATGGAGCCCAATATTGATCTGGGAACTTAGAAAGCACTGACTGCATTTAAATATTTGAGACAAAGTTCAAACACGAAACGCCACTAACATACGGAGCTCTGAAACACTGCAAGCAGGACATTAAACAGGAAGTGTCTGTCAAAACAGGTTTTGCGTGGGAAGCAAATATCTTTGCGAGGGAACGCAAACGATTTGAAAAAAAATTGTGAATCGCATGTACGAAACTTAAAAACGATATCTTCCCTGACTTCACTATGAAAATCTGTAGATTTGTATGTGAATAACTCGGGACGTTTTTGCCGGGGAAATCAAAAGGATGTACGTTTACATGTACTACTGACAGCCAGATCTCTTCCGTTCAACACAATTAAACAATAGTCTCACAAAGCCTTAAAGGGGTCATGGACTGGCTTTTTAAATTTTATTATATTGTTGTCTGAGGTCAACTTATGACGTTGGCTTGGTTTTTGCATTCAAAAACATCAAAAATGAATGAGAAATAGGCTATTTTGTACCCTAGTTTTAAGCCTAGATGTAAAAAAAGCTCGTTTTTTTGGCGTCTTGCACTGAAGAGTAACGGCTACTGCTGTGAGTGGATAATAGTTTTGCATATTATAATGAGTTTCAACTCACCCATCGATGCACTTGGGAAATTTTTTTTTGAAAACGTCCAATGTTGTAAAATGGCAACTGGAATGATTCAATCCAGAGTCCTTGCATTGCACAATTCCTGTCAGATCCAATATAGCTCGCAAATCCAGTCTTGTTTACAAAACAATCCTCAGTCAGTGAAATGAAGCGAACAGACGGAGAAGCGTTTTTACCCTCATAAGCTGGAACGTTGTTAAAAATAAAGTTTATCCATGCAGTCCTATTGGAATCCAGAGGAAGCATATGCAGTGACTGTCTTCTTCCACAACCAGGCACTGCACAATGTGTTGTATTGCACAGTAGCTCGATCCGGTTTGTCATCACGAGGTAGGCCTATGTAATTTATCTATGCGCGTAATGCACGAATCGGGTGGGCGGGGCTAAACCGGCCGTGTTGAAGTAGGCGTTGATCTTTCTACGGGGTGGTGTTTTATCCTCTTTGACGTCATAGTTCCCCACTTTTAAAAGTCGTTTGCTGAGGCTGGTGTCAATAAAAGCTTTTATTGGACTAACAAGGACATTTTCAGTTCTGAAACTTACAGGATATTCTTATAATATGTTGACCTCTTAGATGTCAAAAGCTCAAGGAAAATTTTATTTCTCAGTTCATCACCCCTTTAATTACCTCATCTGTTGACATGATGCCTGTGAATTGTAGAGATGGTGCAAATCCACATGGCTATGATCAGAGACTTTCTTAACTGTGATTTTCTTTCAAATTAAACTAGGGCCCTATAATTTCTGTGATCACGGAATAAAAATCACACTCTTTTTACAACTAAAATAACAGTAAAGGGTAAAAAAAATGAATTCCCAAAAATTAAAACGGAAAAAAACGGAATTTGCAAAAATTAAAACGGAAAAAACGGAATTTGGGAAAAAATAAAATGGAATTTGGGAAAAAATAAAACGGATTTTATAGGGCCCTATTAAACCCACTGAAAAACATAGGGGAATGTGAATTTATACACTTTAAGGCCCACCTATCATCCACGTTCTCATTGAGAGGATGGTGTGGAGAAAGTCGTTAATTTTTACTACTTCAAAGCAATGAACGAAAAGTCAGCAGCAGTGATCGGGTTCGATTTATGAATTCTATAGCCCCTTTAAGCTGGACTAAAATCATTACGATTTATTAATTCATATTCCTCTTTTATTCATAGTTCTGAACTAATCTGAAATATGAGTCATGAACACAGCTCAATATTCTGCATCCTGGGGCATCTTTCTGTCATATCTTTATGGATATGCTATATCTGTGTAGTTATTTACAAAATAAACCTGTTACCTTTTACAAATGACTTTAAATAGCCACAGTAACATAAAGCAATAAGCCCCAATGATTGTGTGTTTTACAGTACAGCTAGGGCCGTTGCTAGAACAGCTAAGGCCGTTGTTAGTTTGCATGCAAAAATTCTGTAAAATAAACACAGCAGCAAAAGTGGATTAATTTATTGATAACAATTAATTATTCTTCCAGCAAGCAAAGTAGTTCTTCAGCAATGTTTAGCAGAATAGTTGCCAAGCAACACCCAGACACGGGCGGTAATAAGGTCACAGGTGTGCGTTTATGGGGTAGCCTATTTCACAATGGCTTTGAAGGTGCCTCAGTCAATCATAATCAAGGAGCGGGAGTATGTGTTTTATAGTTTGTTAAAATACAGTCCAAAAGTCAGGGATGCCAACTCTCAAGCATCTGGCGTGACACTCACACTTTCAGCATCAATCACACGCTAACACGCCAGAAATGTCACGCCAAAGTCAATTTTTTCTCCCTCTCTCGATCTGTTTATATTCTGCTGATGACTAAACTACCACAGCATATTAATGACAGGCAGGGGCGGAATTACAATCGGAGAGTAGGGGACTCGGGACTTTCCTCGGTGGGCCGGTAGTGCTCCGAGGCCCCAGGGCCTTGACTGAATAGTAATATATTGCAAATTCTCAGCAACACACCATCCGGCAGCCTGGTGTGTGGCTATGAAGGTATATTTGGTGCAAAAAAAAAACCTGAAAGCTGACAGTGAAATTTGTAGTTGTAGAGAATATCCACACATGTGTATCAATAAATTTGAAGTCGCAGAGAGAAATGTTTTAAGAGTTGCAAACTTGTTTCAAACTTGACTTTTTTTTCTCTTTCCACAAACAGAACACAACAGTTACACCTTCTCAAATTCTTCATTGCAGATGGACAAATCCTATTCTACAAAAAAATCGTATACTCACATTTTTTTGCTACAGTTACTGCAGTGAATATGGTGCAAAGCGCATTTACACACTTGCATCAAACAATGTGAAGTCACAGAGAAATTTTGCTCATCCACAAATCAGTATGTGAATTAATCCAATGACAGTTGCTCTCTTATAGAATAATTTCTCACACATATCTTGTATATTTTTCTAGCACAAATCGCAAGTACATAACTACAGCTGCTTGAATCTGCTGCAACGAATCTCAAGAACTGTTTTCCGCTTTCAAATGACAAGTTTCTCATCTCTCCCTTTTGTTTCCTGGTGAGCTTTAAACTCGTAGGAAATTACCTATGGTCATTAATAATGCTTCATATGTTATTGGAAATGTCCTAATTCCCACTTCTTAGATATGCTTTGTTGCTTGAAAGAATAGTAATCATAGGTTAATCAATATATTGCAGATATCTAATTTGGAATTAAAATGTTCAGTAGCTTCCCATTCGTTGAAAACCATATCAACATTCAATGTGCTTGAGATAACTTGTTTTGTTACTGGTCTGCCAGGCAGGTTCCTGCACTACATTTCCCATCACTCTCCTCTGTTCCCCTGCACATCATTCCTAATCACACACACCTGTACCTCATCATCACCTCCTCTATAAATGCTGCATTTACGTGTCTATTGAAAATAGGATTTTTTCCACTTGTGAACTGGTATTTGCCAGTGTGTTGCGTTCAAGTGCTTTTGTTGTTGTAATGTGGTAAAAGGATGGAGATCCAGACCTGTTATTTAGCTAAAACTATTTTAGATTGCTTAAGTCATCTGCAACAACAAGAAAATTATTTATCGAAACTAGAAAAGGTAAATAATATGCTGTGCTGTATATTTTCTAGATACATGTAATAGTATATATTTTTTACCATTCACGACTTTAGTGCTCTCCGCCATTTAAAAAAACAATCAAAGGTTATCTCATTGCAACTCGTCCATCAACAATATTCTACCGAGTTGCCCAGTGGAAAATACCACATGAGGGGGTGTTGATGTGATTTTCCACCTCGGTTTTTGGTATTTACCATAATTACCATAGCACATGTACGCACCAAAGACTCAGACTAGTCCAATTCGCCCACTTATTCTATGCCTGAAGTATGTAAGGCTGATCTTTTGTGAAGAAAAAGCACATACTTTTGAGTGTGTTGCAAAGGAGTAGACAAGCTTTGGGACATTCTACTTCATCATCTTCAATGGGCAGCTCTGTCCCATGCATCCTGTCCCCGTAAACTGCCCTGTCAATCATCTCGTCACAGTTAAAATCCTCCATTCAATCTAATATAATTCTGAACATTTCGAGAGAGAGAAATGTTGTAGCTCGTTCATCTGCCAGTCGTGGGTCTTTCACGTGGAGACTACTCCTCATGTGTTTGGAATTTGAACGATGCATTTAAAAGTTAATGGCTATCAATTGTATTTTACACAAAAGTTCAAATGGTCCTGCATATACAATATAATGTAGACAACATTGAAGAAATACATTTACCCCTTTAAACCCCTTTATCTAAACCTCTCTACACAACCCCAGATATTCATGTTCTGTAGTTCTAACTCGTAATCCTCGTCCAACGCTGTGATGGGTTGTTGGCAACGGTCTAGCCGTTAGAGTGTGCATCAATCTACACTTCGGATTCCTGCCGGTATAGGAGACCATGCCGGTCTCTTTAAAACAACAGACAGACAGACATCAAAGATTAATTACGAACTCTTTATTTTATATTGCCAACATTGAAGACACCTGATGTTAACAAGCAGAATCACTGAAGGAGAAAAACGTAATTCAAATACAAACCTAAAACAAACACCGATCACCATAATGGTGACTTAAATGTACCGTTTTTGGTTGTTGTTGTAAGTTTAGCTCCTTTTAAATAGTTAAATTTAAGTAATTAATTTGATTAATTATTACTCAATTTTAATTTGTTAAATTCAATTAATAATATTGCTTGTAATCATTTGCCTCAAATTTTTTTGATTAGATAAAGCATATATCGATTTTTACAGTGTACTCTACAATCAAGCCCTGATTGGGATGTGGTATGGGCCAGATGAATTCCACCTGCATCTAAAAATCCTGGGAACATCAGATGATCCACTACAACCTCACTAGATAAGGTATATATTAGTTTATTGTATAAAATGAAGATTATATTTTATCCTTATTGTCACCTATAATGCGATAGGTTCTCATTTGCATATGTTTTGTGAAAATGCCCTGAAGGTTGGTACCTTTGGACCTTTGTACGGTCCTCTCTGAAAATTCTACATCTGTAAATACCTTAGGAACCCTTGCTCTTCGTGCTGTTACACCACTTACACTTCCGCTAAAGATGAATCAAAAGAGGATCTTGTTATCTTACAAAAAGACTATCTTAAAACTATATTGAACCATCCACCCCTTCTGCTTCCATCTGGCTTTCTTACTTGCAGAGACATTGCCTTCTTTAGTGGGCACTGACTGCTAAACTTAATGAGGCCAAGGACAGAACTTTTCAAAGCTGGTCAATAACTGCCATGATGTTGTTAGATAAACAAAAACATTGAATGATTTTTTTTTTAGACAGGTCAATTTTCTTGGCATCTGTTTCTATATATTTAATTTAATCTGTGATTTATATTTCTGATACAGCTGACCCTTTATAATAACATTTTTATTATAATAAAATATCATCAAAATTAACTTCAATTTTCACCCCACTACAGGATCACAAGCACTCCTATTACGCCATGCCCTAACTACACGCGACACAAGATAAAAGGTCTCTTTTCCAGGTTAATTGAGAATTTTTCAGCCAGCTTACGGCGACACGCGAAGATTTCTATTTTAAAAACTTGTTTCTATTTTTCTGCAAAATTGCGCAGGAACAACAAACAAAAAGTGTGGCAATGATAATTTCAGCTACTGTTTATGTGCTTTATTTCATGTTAAAAGTGTGTAATGTGACTTTGACATTCAAACAGAGCTTGACGACGTAGATGTGAGTGAGCAACCTGTCTGGTAGTTGTACAGTAAATCTTCTTAAGAGAGATCCTAAGAGATCGTGAAGTATTAACGGTCCATGGGCAGCAAGAGCAACTTTATGACTCTATAGCCCCTTTTCCACCAAAGCATTTTGAGAGCCGGTTCGCAGTCGGTGCCTGCGCGAACCAGTTCTGTGTTCCGACAGCCAAAGAACCGGTCTCTTGGCCGCGTGAAACTGGTTCCAAAGCGGCACCAACTCTTTGCTGGACTAGAACTGTTCTTTTCCCACGCTATACTTACGTCGGGGGCTGGGCGGGTTTAGATGTGTTCTAAACATCTTTTCTGACCATATCGGGAAGCCAGGAGAAACATTTGCAGAAACACGATGGAGTCCGTCTTTGTAATTGTTATGATTGAAGTTGGCGCAAGCGTTTCAAGTTTTTTAAAATTATTTTTATTATTGAAAACATTTAAGCAAATAAGAAAACAGTCACAAAATAGATCAAATAAATGGGAAAGAAAAAAAGACACAAGACCGGGGTACATAACTTATTAGAAAAGATTACATATCAAACGAAAAGATTAAAAGACTTACATATTCCAACTTGCAAGCATTTCTAGCTAAGACGTATGGTAACTTGTACACAGTGACGTAGAGCACGTCCGTTCCTGGGCGCTCTAGTCAGTGGAAAAACAAACGGGTTCTGAACGGGTTTGCAATTTGAACCAACTCCAAACCAACTTTGAACCAGCACCAGTTCCGAACCAGTTTTTTTTTTTTTTTTTTTTTTTTTTTGTTGTGGAAAAGGGTATATGGGCTTCTCCATGGACTTTATGCCTTCACGTCTCTCTGATTGCCCGTAAGCTTCTTCTCCTGTCTATATGGTAATTTACTGTGCAACAGGGAGTCGCATATTATGACGCAAACATTAGCCCATTTTAACAAATACGGCTTCTGCGGGGCCATAATGTAAGATACAAAGTAACGGAGGAGTACATTGTCATGTTTCTTTATATAATAAATAATGGACATTTGGAAGTCTTTGGACGCCTCAGATATAAAGTTATTTGCTGTCAAAGTGATGCCAAAATGAATGGGAGTCAATGGTATACTAGCATGTGATAGTTTTCTACAATGGCGGCCCCCAAGGGAAGCTTCAGTTTTCGGCTGATGGTTTACCCCATTGGTGTGAACAGACAAATTATTTGTCACTGAAAATATTATCGCATCACGTCTGGTTAGGACACAGTGTTAGCTGTCACTCACGAAAGTTCGATCTTCATTTGTATGAGTTAAACTGAGTGTAACCGCTCCTTTAAGTGTATGGACACCAGTGGGCATGGCCAATGGCTATGCTAGATGTAAAATGATTAGTCAATGTCTTGCTGGAGAGGTGGTCACATGCAAATTAGTACATTATTAATGCTTTTTTTTTTTGCAGGAGGAAGATCTAAAGCTATGACACAGGATGTTTAAATGGTACAAATAAAATTGTATTTCTCATGTCATGATTTCAAGTAGAAACTCAAGTAGAGAATGTGACTGTACTGGTAAATTAGTAGCAACCAGGTGCTCAGTAATTCTCATTTTCATGTTTAAAAAGGGGTGAAAAAGAGTATAAGAAAGTGGTGTCTTCATTTGATTGAACAATTAACTCAATGGAGGAGAAAGGTCCAATCCTGTGTAAGGCTCCTCATTAAACTCATTCTGTTTCTGATTGTACAAAAGTGCTTTTATCTAACACTATTCCCCCGGTGCTTCACAAGCTTAATTAATCATTACCAGATGAGTTCAACACCCTGTTCTTTAGCGTAACTGCAGGAGCAATGGCTTAAGCCACGCCACAATCAAAGTATGTGGAGCGTGAGAGAGTTAGGAGATAATTAGTTTTTTTTAGTTTATTTTTGGGTACTGGAGGTTTGCTTGAGTAATTTTTGTCCTTGCACAGACGAAAATGACTCAATTTGTTTGACTGGTACGATGTGTTAGCGCTTGCGATGGTAATGTAATGGGGTTGAAGACTTGAGCCCCTCAATATTGCACCATTAACATCACCATTTATCTCCTTTAGCTGAAATCTTTGTCCTCAGTTTTCACTCTCTAAAGCTGCTTTTGGCATTGTTTTGCAGATCTTGTATGTTTGATCATATTTCAGGCCATTAATAGATTTCTCACTTCAAGTCTGATCAATAGACAGCTTAACTGGACCTAAGTGCCTTCCTCTGTCACTATCTTTAGAGGAAGGTGAAGTGATAAGTAACCCAAATTTAGTCCTGAAATGAAAATGAGATCTCATGCATCCATAAAAGACTTCAATTATTGAAGATCACATTACAATTTAAAAATATTCTACCATGCTTTTCAATTTTCATTTACTTTATTTCAAGGCTGAAGATCTATAAAGTGCTGGAACAATGTTAAAGCTATTCCATTGTTTCACGACCATACCTTCAGTCTGACACGATTGCAATCTATTACAGAATATAAAAAGAGGATAATTATAACAAAGAAAGAAAAGCTCATAAATCAATTTATAACAAATATTTATTGTTTTGAAAATAATGTATAACAACTTTTATACAAATAGGAATGTTTCTTAGTTATTGTGGTTCCACATGACTAGAACTGTTATGGAATCAGACTCACAAGACAGACATTGGTTTAATTTGGTTTAAACTGGTTTTTAAAATGTTTATTTTGGACAACAGCTGAGCAGGTGAGCTGGGAGCAGGTGATTAGTAAGTGCAATGATGATTTAGAGAGTGAGATTCTGGTAGTGAATGGATTGCATCTTCTTACAGGAATGTTGGTGTAGGTCGAATGAAGGCATGGAAAGGTTGGAATAGGATCGCTGGAGACAAAAAATGCATATGCTTTATCTAATCAATAGAATTTAATTTTATTAATTAAATTTAACAAATTATAATTGAGTAATAATTTTCCCCAGGAATACATAACTGGTATAGGCTATGTAGGAGAAGGCTACTGTTGAAAAAGAATAGAGACCTTAGAGACTGAGAAGCACTGATAAAGTTCAGCCACTCATACAAAGGATGTGGAAATATAGTAGCCCATGGATCAACACCATGCCTTCAGTGCTCACCGTCTTAAATATAAGAAAAGGGAAAATCCAGTAAAGAGAACGTGAGGTGTGAATACAAAAATCAGACCAGGCTTTATAGGCAAAAGGCTTGTTCCCATTACGCAAACAGTTACTATGCCATAAAGGTGTTGTCTTTGTATATAAAAAAGCAGTTTAATGCGCACATTAAACTAAATAGCTTGTTTTTCTTTTAAACAATTCTAAAACTACAACATCATTTGAAGTAGCCCGTGTGTAAATCATGGACTGTAAAAAAGTTACGACGATGCCCCTTCACTTCGCCAAAGTCCTATATATAGGGCTGACATCTTGCGCGCAGAGTTTCGGGACCTGCTTCTTGCGCGACGCCCTCACTCGCGCAACTCATTATGTCAGTGTGAAATAAACAGTTGGACATGTAGAAATTAAAGCTGAAGCTCCAATCTCGTTTAGAGAAGCAGTCAATCACTTTTCAGCCGTCAATCATGACACGACATGGTGTGAAGATCATATGACGTTGAATTTAGCGAATGACTGAAAAGACAATGTGGCAAGAGCTTTTCCACCGTCTCTCTCTCTCTCTCTCTCTTTCTCTCTCTCTCTCTCTCTCTCTCTCTCTCTCTCTCTCTCTCTCTCTCTCTCTCTCTCTCTCTCTGTCACTAGAGGTCGAGAGGGAGATTCTTCTGTTTTCACATAGAGCTATCAAAGCAGATAGTCTAAATGAGAGCGCGCGTGAACATCTGAGGATCCGTTCACATTCATTCATTTAGTCATCAAAACAGACAACCTGAACAACATGCAGGTAAGATGCTGTAGCTAAGTCATAAATAGAAATAAACGTGTTCTGGTACGGTTTTTGAACGCAAAGAACTTGACACTATTTATCTTCCTATGCCTTTCACTTTGAAGTGTTTTTTAACTTTCATTCAGTTCGTATATTTCCAAATAGAATTGGGGTGTTATACTTTAGGTATTGTGCATGTTTAATCCATCATCTTCTTTAATGACAATGCATTTAATGAATGTCTAATTAATTGCTTATGTAAGTGATGAATAAAGATACCTTTTGTTTATAGTTGTTTCCTATTTAACTTTCTATCAATGCCATGCTTTCTAACATGGTCTTTAATCAGACTTTGTAAGAATTTCTAAAGGCTAGTTATTAATACCAATATAGAGAATGCAGTGTGTGTGTGTGTGTGTGTGTGTGTGTGTGTGTGTGTGTGTGTGTGTGCGTGCGTGCGTGCGTGCTGTGTGTGTGTGGTTTATATTACATTATATTATATTATATTACATTGTAAATCAATTAATGAACACACTAAATAATGTTTGTTTTTGTTTTGTTTGTTTTTTTTTATGTAAAAAGGCAGAACATTTTCTGTAATGCTTAGGTTTAGGGGACAGAATATACAGTTTGTACAGTATAAAGACCATAACGCCAATGCGTGTGTGTGCGTGTGTGTGTTTAAAGACAATTAAATTGTCTTGAGAGGAGCCCTAAGCCATTTTCATCTACAAAGTTTGTTGGATAGAGACTTTTATTACCAGTAATCTGATTATTATGCAACACTGCCTTTTTTAGACTACTTTATAACACCCTGTGTCAGGAATTTGATATCATGCCCTTCATGTCCTTTGCCTAACGTAATATAAGAGCTTTTGGAATAAACGGGGAAAAGGACAAAAATAAATATTTCAATATCTATAGCAAATTTATAATTCTAGTTTTTAGGCTCAGTCAATGACTGTAAAGGAATTCTGTGAAATGCTACCCACATTTTCTTTTAATATTTTCATTATATCCCAACACTGATATTTATAGTTACAGACAATGCTTTCTTATCCACTTAAACATACATGTGCAAAACAAGAAACAGACACTAATGACCTGTGACAACATCTTATGTAATCACTGGCAAAGGAACAGTGTGTTCATGACTGTTTCTCTGATACTGTTATATGCGATTGACACTTTGTGATAGATTAAAGCTTGCCTGCACTGAAGAATTTGTTCTCCTAAAACACGCAGGTAACCAATATTTGGTTCTCTATTTACCATGAAAGTCAGCAGAAATGGAAAAACCTGAGGTATATTTACAGTTTGAAATATTTTTATACAGTGATTGTTTTTTGTTTTCAAAATCCAGCTCCAATTCCACAAAACTTGTTTTTAAAAATGAGCCAGATTTGTTTTGACCATTAACAGTTATTTAAAGCAAGTATTGTATTGATGGCAATGTCAAAATGTGTCACTTACAGACAAAACATAGAAAGTATACTTGGCTCATCTTGGTCAACTCTCATCTTTCCGATCATAATAGGAGATTAGTTTCTTCTTGGGTTCCTGAAAATGAGAATGCAGCGTTCACATGGGGGCCAAGTTTGAATTGATGTAATGTTGCCTCTTCATGCTGGCAGCAGACTGTTTTAAAATTCAAACACCATAACTCTAGTGTTTAATAATTTAGTGAACATTTTGCCAAATTCTAGACAGGAAAATCTCGGAGAATCTTTCACAAGAAAAACCCAAAGTACAGCCCAAGGCAACATTATTGGGTGGTTAGAGAACAAGAGGACTGAATACATTTGAAACTGTTGGGATTAAGATTGTGAACATGCACATTTTATATGTGTAAATCAAGAACAATTTTGGAAATTTCGAACCCAGGGCCTAACCATGGTTTCTCATGGATATTCTTTTTTGGAAATTCATGTGCTCAGTGTTGTTTGTACCCTAAACTGAAGTTGGTGTTATTGGGGCTCTGAATTATTCTCAACTCAGATAGTTTACTAAATAGTTAGCTCAGCAAGTTTTGATCAATATCCTACAGCTGTCTCTAACTTAGTTGCACTATAAACTGTTCGGATATTTTATGCTCTATAGAATTAAAGGAGAAACTCCAGCGCAAAATGAACAATCAATCGTTAGTCAGTCGTTCTCTTGAGATTTGTTATCACGATAATCAATGTAAAGAGTTTTATCTCCAGAAACTGTTTAGCGTATAACGCTAGTATATGGGGCATAGAATAAGTAAATGAAGTCGCTAGTTAATACCACTAACAAGGGTCAAAATAGCCCACACTAACACAGTAACATAATGAGGGTCCATACATGCAAAACCAAACATTGAGAACTTTGTGAGTGTACAGATTGTTTAATAAGAAGATACTTTATAAAGGCAGTTCACTTTGTGTATACAGACAGGAGCCATCTTAGAAAACAGTCTCGATAAGTCGATTCCGAGCGCCGTTCATACAGTTTCAGAAGTTTGCTGAACTTCATACAGTTCAGCTCACTCAGCACGACGTTCGTGGTTTGACTTGTTGCGTGACTGTTTTAGATGGTCAAGTCAATGGAGTTGGACAAAAACTACGACAAATACCGAAAACACCTAAGAAATGATAGAAGGGTTAAATCCATTATTAATGGTTCGTTCAGGTCAGGTCTTATAAAGTGCATTGCTTGGAACTTGGGATTTCATCATTTCACTCTCATAAAACGATTATTTCCTCACTTTTTTTTCTTTCTGAAACTATGAATGCATGTATTAGATATTGAGTTTCTGTGTATTAGAATAGTTCAATTAAGTCTTGTTGCATTTACAGAGAAGTGTTCTGTGCTTATGAATTTAATGTCTTGTTTCCTTGCTAATAATAGCATTACTCCCATTGTCCCACTGCAATACCTTTATGTTGGTTCTGTTCTGTTTACCCTACAGGGGGTTATCACGGCTCTCCATGCTCTTATCCATGCTAGGCTGCATGAATGCGCAGGGAGTCTTGCATACCATACCACCAATCCAGACTGTATCCTGATTGTCAGTCATCTTTGACGATAGTGATCCTGGCAGAATTAAAGGTCATGAAGTTGTTGCTGAAAAGGCAACAATAAATCCACAACCCTCAGGCAGGAATCACCCTTACTGATATCACTTGTGCATAGCGTGCTGCTCTGTTTTCTCTTGTATCCATTGCCAGTGTCACTAAAGCAGCTACTCTGGTGTTCCTGTGGGGATATGAGGAACTGTTTGTGTTGAAGGTATGCCATATGAGGTTGTTTGGGACAGGTTGAGCAGTCACAGTGGTCAAGCCAGAGATTAATTGAGAAACTGCTATGCTGACATTATCTTACCATACATGTTACACTTGACTGACTCTTACAGTCATGTCGAGATAATGCAGCAGGTGCCAAGGTCTCTAGGTGACAACATGACAGTTCAGCACAAATACACACATGCCCACACGACAGCAAGCATTGTTAAAACCAAATCACAGCTTTAAACACACAAATATAGTCAAGGAAGGAAACAGTCTAGCACTCTGCAATGAATTTGTCAGTGTGATTATGTACACTCACCAGTGCCTGTCAGAACAGGATGTGTAGCCATGCGAACTTTTTACAGAATTAAAAATGTTCTTTATAGTTCTTTCAGTGTGTTATGAATTCTCTTTCCTGGCAATATTTTAAACATGATGGCCCTCAAAAAGGATGTCCCCAAGATGTTTTATTGATGTTTTTAGGGAGCTTGAATAATTTAGTGATTCTCTAAATGTTCATAGCAAAGCTTACTGTCTTTTCATGCAAATAAGAAACAAGGACGAAAAAAAACAAGTGAGGAACCTCACAGGATTTTCCAACACCATTTTAGACAAACAGTAGTTTGCATACTCTTTTGCATTTTCTTTTTAAAGGTGTGTTTAGTACTTTTCTTTAAAGCTGCTATTCCTTGAGACGCTTTAGTATTTTATCATTTTATATCTGTATCTCTTTTATCAGACATTGAAAGTTGTATACAACAGCACCTTTAAAAGATTCTGTGCCAACCTTCTTCACATGCTTTTAAGATCTGGGCTCTTTTAATGTGTTTCTCATTGTCGCTGTCCTCCAGGCAGGGGACAGAAGGGCATCGATGGAGGTCTTGCTGCCTGACGCCAACGGGCGGGATGGGAACCCAGCGGGCAGAAGGAGAGCGACGGGAAGTGGCAGAAGCCGCGCATCTCCCGCAAGTCCTCATGAAATGCTGTCTGGTCAAATGGATCATCGCCAGTACAACGCCTCAAGGCTCAAGTATGAACTCTTACATACCCGGAAAATAACACTAGCCAATATCTAGATGTAGGACTGTAGGAACAATTTACAATGGATATGTTTAATATAGCACTCATAACATATACTCAAGCTTTTGAACCGAATACCCAAGACTGCATCAGAAAGGTGGTCGTAGGGTTCGGTTCATGTAAGCTCCAGTACGGTTCGCTGCTGAACTCAATCGTATTAAATCATGGAAGTGAACCGTGATTCAACTCTACTGATTCGACAAAACTGTGTTTGTGTGCGTCTTGTTCACTTTCCTGAAAAGCGTGACTGATCTCACTGCAAGCAGAGTGTATAATTTCATTTATGCTCGCCTTCAGCTGAAATGAACTCCCACGTTCTTCAGATCTTTTGCAGTACAATTTCGAAGCAGACACAGTGACCCTATGTGCACTAAAATGTGTTTTAAACATTTAAAAATAATGTTCTGAAAACAAAACCAAATGTTAAAAAACTACATATAAATCTGAGGAATCTATGCATTTTGCCACCTTCTCCTGTGTCTGTCGTTGCCAAGCAACAGTGTAAACAGCTGCTGCTTTGATAATGCAAAGGCACTGTGGTTTGGCCCAAATTATATCATGTGAATACAGTCCAGAAGTTAACTTTGGTTCGGACTAGGCAAAAATGTGTGAAAGCATCCTTAGAGACTCAGGCCCATAGTAAATACTTACTTCTGCCATAATTCTTTAACTGCGATGACTTAAACACATCTTTAAGAAAATCATTTTAGGTTCCAACAGTTAAAATGACTTTGTGGTATGTATGATGTGTGTATGTGTGCTTAGCTCATATATAGCATTATTCAGACTGATCTCATGAAATGGCGTATGTATGACATGCCAATTCGTATTTCCATTTTTGGCATGCTATCAACACGTATAATCGCTTTTCAGCGTGTTTATGAACGCTGTTCACTTTATGTTACATTCCTGGATAAATGTATGACGTACCCAACCCCCGTCCCTAAACCTACCCGTCACTGGGGTTAATACCAGTTATGAGTCTTCCCCTACCATCCTAGGAAAGAATATTGCTCCCAGATGTATAGTTTGAGCTTGCTGTTTAATAATTATTTGAAGCTTAGCAAAGTAAGATGAAAAGATTGATCTTGATCTCTGTCATGGAAACTATAAACCGGAAGAAAAAAATCAATTAACAATCAATTAAAAGGAATTCATACCTAAATGATATTACTCTGTACCCACATTGTACCGTGTTTGGAAAATGAATGGATGAATGATTCCTCTGCCGGCGCCCTCTTCTGGTCAGACACGGATATTCATTCGCCCAGTGACTTAGTGCATTATGGGTATTCTCTAGCCATTGAGCCGGTTAGCGTACATCGGTCATACATTTATTATTGCAGTGCATGGGATTGAATGACTGCACTCGATAATGTCCACTATGGTTTCAGACACCATGGCTGTCCTCTCAAATAATGCCTTATTTAAGTGTACAGGGGGCAGTTTCAGACACACCCATAGACATTTCTGAATAAAAGTACTAATTTCTTTGAAAACAACAACATTTGAATGGTAGCATGTACTTTAACCTACAACTGTACATACTGTGAACTATCAATCTGCTGAAGGCAACAGTGTTCAGCAACTCTTCTTTCACTACACACTCAATCCTGATGTCATATTTCCCTCTTCTTACAGCATCACTCTCTCCATCCTCCTTTAATTTTGCTTTCATCTTCTTCTCACTGATTCTTCCCTTCTCCCCCTCTTATAAGAATATTCTGATGTTATAGTTAATTGTCTTTAAAAACTGTTGTATGTGTAATATGCAGGGTTTGTGTGGTTATTAATAGGTGACTTTGTGTTAGCCCGCTCAGGGATGGTATGAGGGGATACCATGTGACTGAGCTGCAACGTCCGGTGTAAATAATTGACAGAGCACCACTGTGTGTGCAGACAGTGAGCAATGTAGCATGAGTGTGTGCCTACATCTGCAGGACTGAGACCCCCAGTTCACTTTAAACCAACCATCCCATCAGCATTTTTTAGCAGCCTGTTGTGTTGTCATGTTTCTATTGCTATATTCAGACAATCCTTTGGCCCCTCACTCCTCATTTCTCTTTATCTTGTCTGCAGTCAATCTGTGTGCAACTTAAATAAGGTTTTAGTTATGTAGCTCATTTAAAGATGTAAAGGCAAAGTACATTTGTATACATTTTTTTATACACCATGCAGTGACTAAAATATCACCCTGGAATATCAAACTGCTGAATTCGGATGCAGAAATGTGATTCTGCTCCACCTATTGAAACAAACCATTTGGGACTCCAGTCCAGACAGCCTCCAAACTTTGTGCAAGTGAAATTAAGAAGTAGGTTGTTAAAACTAGTTGAGCACGGGGCACAATGTAACGTGGGGCTGGTTGGGGACTTACATGCTGGCATGACGAAACTTGGTGTAATTTACTAGTTGCCATTTCAACACTATATAGAGAAAAAATGCGCCAAAATTCCAAAATCTTTGTAAGATATTACTAAACATTTATTTAACATAGCAAAAGTACATGTTACCACTGTAAAAAATGATTGTGATTTTAACGGTAAAAGACTGTAAAAATGCTACAGTGAAAAACTGTTAATTGGTTAACAGAAAGTTTCCTTACTATGGTAAATAACTGATATAAATAATGGTACGTTTTAATGTAATTTTACTGTAAAATACTGTTAAATTTACAGTTTTTGGAAGTGAAAAAGAAGAAGTCCTTGTATAATTTTACAGTGAAAAAATGTAAATTGACATTCCCACCAATGTCCTGCGTGACACTTCACATTTAATGCATTTTAACTGTTTCTTTATAATTTTCTTAGTTTTTTTTCTAATCAGTTATGTACATTAGGGTTTTATGTTACATTTAATGTTGTTAAATTAATACTTATTGCATTTTTTACATTTCAACATGTTACCATGATGGTGTTTAATGTTTGTGTGAATGACACTGCAGCTTCTACATAATAGTATGAACTTTCTTGTGGAAGATCTGATTATGATGAGCTTTGATTGATCATTTCATTGATTACTCTCATTACGGCTGTGATTGTTGGCAGTCAGTGTATTACAATTGAACAAAACAGATATTAATACTTCAAAAGGTCAGTAAATTAACATTATATCAGATAATGAAATACGGTTTATTGTTGTAAAATTAATTACGGTCAAAGTCTGTAAAACCTAAAATGTTGCTACCGTTTTTTAACAGGAAAACTCTGGTAACCACAGCTGCCAGGGTTTTCCTGTAAATTTAACAGATTAATTATAAGTAAGTTTTAACTTATATAATAGTTTATTTTTAATTATTAAAAAATGCCATTATTTTATATGAAAAAGTTAATAATTTTATTTTATAAAGAAAATATTTTGGTTTGACTTTATTAGATGAGATAGCATTTTAAGCTGTTATATGGTGATGTTACAATGTGCTCCTCACATGTTACAATGTACCCCACCTATGGGGCATGTTGTCACATTTCACTTCCATTCTTCCAGGGTATATCAAGAAAAAAGTATACACTGTAATAATAAAACAAAACCACATAATTGCAGTAGACGTGGGAAATTAATGCTGGAAAAGATTCGATTAGATTTACACAAACTGAGAAAGTCAAAAAGCATTACGTTGTGCCCGCTCTCCCCTACTTTCTCATTAAAGCCTCTGAAGAAGAAGTATTATAATCATTAAATGTTTTTTGTGAGCCTGCATTTAGGAAGGACTTACTTCCACTTACTTACTGTTAGTGAAGTTAAAGGATTATGGGCAGTGAGAAGCTCTACTTCTCATTTGGTATAATCCACTAAAACCGATGAATTAAATAAGCACAATCATTTTTCATGTACGTGTTATGACATGGATAATTAAAAACGAACCTATTTAATTAAGTTAAACCTATGATTACCCAGTTAGGTTTGTTGAGCACATTTTGGGTGGATGTGCAAATATTACATAATTTAATTTAAATACATTTTTGAGGAGGCTCAGTCTCTGCCTCCTCAGATGGGCCATTATTAGAAAGAATACTAACGTGTGTTTGAAGAATGGGCAAACATGAAACACTGGACCAGGAAGGAAGAGATGCCAGAGATGGCAAAAATTCAGAATAGATCAGAGCAAGAAAACAGAACAGAATCCCAAGTGGTCAAAGTCCAGCTGAACTCAAGTTTTTTTTTCCTCTATTTTGTATTGTGAGCCCAACAGATGGCAGTATGCCTTTGAAGAATACAATGTGTGCCTTCTTGAATACTGATAACTGTGAGTGAGTGCTGTGAGTGAGTGTACTGAAATGCCATATAAATGTTATATAAAATCATGTCAGGATAGGAGTTAAAGGGGTGATGAACTGAGAAATCAAATTTTCCTTGAGCTTTTGACACCTAAGAGGTCATCATATTATAAGAATATCCTGTAAGTTTCAGAACTGAAACGTCCTTGTTAGTCCAATAAAAGCTTCATTGGACTGAACTTTACCGACCTATTCTAT
Source organism: Hybognathus amarus (assembly GCA_030378365.1). Lineage (NCBI taxonomy): Eukaryota > Metazoa > Chordata > Actinopteri > Cypriniformes > Leuciscidae > Hybognathus > Hybognathus amarus. Next base: position 29,309 of record JAQIUQ010002980.1, on the reverse strand, counting down.
TCGCACATTACATGCATAGCCAAATAACAAAGATGCCTACCTCGTGATGATGAAAAACAGGATCGAGCTACCGAGCAATACAAATATTGTGCAGCGCCTGGTTGTAGATGAAGACAGTCGCTATATATATGCTTCTCCAGCTGCATAAGGACTGCATGGATAAACTTTATTTTTAATGACGTTTCAGCTGAAGAGGTAAAACATTGTCCATCTGTTGGCTTCATTTCACTGGATTATTTTGTAAGACAAGACTGGATTTGCAGACCGATTAAGAGTAAAAGAATGGTGCTGTGCCGTCCATATTGGATCTGACAGGAATGGTGCAACACACGACAACTGTATGGGCGAATCATTCCGGTTGCCATTTTACAACATTGGACATTTTCAAAACAATTTCCCCCAAGTGCATCGACGGGTGAGTTGAAACTCATTATAATATGCAAAACTGTCATCCACTCACAGCAGTGGGCGTTTACTTCCAAGTCTTCAGTGCGAGACGGCCATAAAAACCTAGCTAAGCTCAAAACTAGGGTAGAAAATAGCCTATTACTTATTCATTTTGATGTTTTTGAATGCAAAAACCATGCAAACGCTCATAAGTTGACCTCAGACAACAATATAATCAAATTTAAAAGCCAGTTCATGACCTCTTTAAACAAAGTTAGTAAATGCCCTAACCTTCTGTTCAAAAATGTTTAAAATATATATATATATATAATGGTTTTCACAAAACATATTAAGCAGCACAGCAGTGTTTTCAACATTGATCAAAATGAGAAATTATTCTTATTATAACAGTAAATTAGCATTTTATAAAGAGTTTATAAGGATTATGTGACACGGAAGACTGGAGCAATGATGCAAAAAAAATCAGCTTTGCATCACAGGAAAAAAATAGAAAATATATTCAGAGAATATTACTGATTATACTGTCATTTTTGTCACTCTAATTTGTATGCCAATATACAAATCCGGTCAGCAATATTTAGTAGATATTGACACATTGAAGTTATTCTATTCCAGCCACATACCGAACTGAATTGGACTGAATCCATACAGTCATTGAAGCTCTTTTTCACCTACATCTGTCCTTGTTTTTAGACATATCTCATTTATATTATTTACAGTTTTCTATTAATTCCTCCGCAGCGAGATGTGCAGGTGCACCGTTCCATGATGCAATATGCTGACACTTCTTATTGAAGGCAGGAAATGTGATTTATTAATACAATATTACTTGGAGGACCAAAGAGAAATGCTGATGAGAATTATTGGATTAGTAATCTCGAAGTTCCTGTTGAGAAGTTTTTGGTTATTAGCAACTATCCATTTCTGTTTTGGATTTATACAAGGCACATTTAGGTATCACCTAAATCTTGAAACATACTTTTCTGGCTGCATAAATAATTGCAGGAAAAAATGTTCCCCACCATAACAAAACTAAGAAACTCAAGACATCTATAAGTAATCCCTGTTTGATATATCATACTCATATACCATAATGCTGTTTCAGCAACAAGGCCATTAAATTAAGAGCTGCGCTAAGTTTTAATCACTTAAATGGAGACACTCCCCTGAGATAATATTATCCCTCATGCATACTATATTGCATTGCCTATGAAAAACATGCACAGCAGTTTCCAAATGACAAAATAAGTCGTTCATAGCTGCATGTTACTTTATACACTACTGTTAAACATTTGTGGTTGGTAAGATTTTCTTTATAAGAAGTAATGCTATATTCACCAAGTATTAAACGAGTATAAAGTTTAAGTCATGGTCGAAGGTGGCATTAAATAGTTTTACATT